>CM042893.1:21594899-22194899 GCA_023653625.1 Triadica sebifera
TATGGAGTTCACATAATTGCAATAATTTTTTACATGCTTGGTATATTAAAAAAGTAGGATTTCATATAAAATGGAATTCTATTTGTAGATTAATGTTGTGGAATTCTAATTTTTTTTTTGTATATTCATGTAATAGGAATTAAAATTATATTTTTATATTCAGTTTATTTTATTTAAAAAATATGAAATTTTTTTTAAATACCAATAATTTTGAGATATTAAGAATTTTTATATAAAAATTAAAATTTTATTTTTAAATATTTTAGTTATCAAATTCAAATTTAGAATATAAATATGTTGTTAAAGAAAACAATGTAAACCCACTCATTATTTCAAAAAAAAAATGTTAGAGGAGTAGAGCCTGATTAAAAATAAAAATAGAAGTTCGATAATGTTGGTTCACTTATGATAACCTTATAGCTAACCAATCCAACTGATTAGGTAATTGTGGATTTTAAAAGAAATAAACTATAATTCTATATATAATAATAATAAATTTTAACTAAAATATCATTGTCATCAATTTAAAATATATAAAACAAGGCTGCAATCAAAGCCGCAGTACTGCAGTTTCCATTCAGTGCACTCAGGAAAAGCTCTCTTTGAATCCATTTTAAATTTTTATTCTTCTTGTGAAGTAATTCATAATTTCGCCAAATTTTATACTTAAATGGGTAATTTCATAACTAAGGGACCTAATCACACATTTAATATTTTCTTGTAAGCAAAAAATAGAAACTAATTTAACTTGCATTTTTTTAGAAAAAAAATATAGAGTTTTTGAAAAGTGTGAGTATTGAATTCACGACTTCTATATTTTACATGATTATTTTATGCATATGCATGCAAATTAACTAACTTCAATTGCTAGTTTAACTCGCATAATATGCAATTATTTTTTATTCTATAAAAAAAATTCAAACTTTTATAGAGATATTTTACTTTTAAATCAACAAAAATTCAATCAAATACCCTTGCAAGTAATCATTAAGGTAAGTAATAAAAAATATAAAAAATAAATTATTATTATTAAAAAGTAATAATTTTTTTCTTTTATCTCATTTAAGAAAAAAACAATTTAGAAATTTAATCAACCGACAAGATCGGCCTCAAAAAAAAAAAACCCGATAAGATCAATACATAAAAAATCTTCATGTTGGATTCATGCATGGAATTAAGATATTATATATATAATATAAAAAATAAGCAAATTGCTCAATTGGACAAAAGCAAGTGGTAAATATTAGTAATATTATATAGCCAAAACTTTTGATTGGATTTTCCATTCCATTCATCAAATAATATAATAAATATCCATAATAGATATTTGTAATAATTAAATTAAAAAAAATATATCCAAAGGACCATAACTATGCAGCCTCCTAATTAGGCACGTGCATAAATTGTTATACAATTAATATATTAATGTGAATGGGTTACAAAATTTTCAAAGACAGAAATGTTACTCAATCTTTTGTCATTTACTATTTTCGTTTGACGCACGTGTTGGTGGGTGACACGTGAAGAGATGTTTTCTAAAAATAGCAAGTGGTTGGTGGAAAATTCTTTGGTCAATGTCCAATTTGACCAAGGCCAGACAGACAGACAGTCAGCTTTCCAAGGTTTCTGTTTTTCCATTTTTTTTTGTTTTTTTAGCCATTTCTTCAAGGTTGCGTCTTTCGTGTAATACCAAATCACTTCGGTTAATTACATTAGTAATTAGTTAAATTTTTTAAAAAGTTTTTTCCTGGGAATATTTAGACGATATAAATTTGTGATGTTCTTGGAGCGATTCAAATTCAAAATTTTCTATCCGTAAATATAGAAATTTATTCCCCTTCTACTTGATTGCACAACTAAAAAAAGAGAAATTTATTGAAATAAGAATAATTTGGAATAATAATATTGTCATGTCCGTCAATTTAGGTCAAGATCGACACAGGTGTTTCGCGACCAGACGCGCCGGACCTACCGGAATCGTACACGTGCGGACCGGAATTGAACCGATATGACCGAAATCTAAATTGGAACCGAGAATAAATGAAAAATTTTATTTTAAACATGTAACATTTAAATTTTTAAGAAAATCGACGAAAATAATATCAGGACTGTAAAATACGCAATTTTTGCACTGTCGGTAAATCGCGAGCGGAGCATACGACGTAAAGAATATTAAGGCGGACTCCCAGGTACAATTTGGAGTCAAAACTCAATTGTTCAGG
Source organism: Triadica sebifera (assembly GCA_023653625.1). Taxonomy (NCBI): domain Eukaryota; kingdom Viridiplantae; phylum Streptophyta; class Magnoliopsida; order Malpighiales; family Euphorbiaceae; genus Triadica; species Triadica sebifera. The sequence goes on from CM042893.1 coordinate 21,597,122, forward strand.
GCACCAAATTAAAGAGACAAAATTTAACATACGGTACCGTAAAAATATCCGGAAAAATGCGATTTTTGCTCTAGTACTCTGATTTTGAAATCAAACATACCGGAATGTAGAGAAAATTAATTCACGAATAATGGTATATTTAATTGTTAAAGATTATATTGTTCCGGATTTAGAATTAAGGGATTTAATATATGTGTAGAAATTATATTAAAAGGATAATAATAATAATAATAATAATAATAATAATAATAATAAAAGATAAGAAGAATATTGAAATTCGGCTAAAGAAGTAAAATGGAAGATTATGAAGTGATTGATGGGAAAACTCTCAATCAAGTCACTTTCATTAGTCATGTTAACAAATTAAAGAAAGCTAACTAATATTTATTGGTTTTGAACCAAATCTCCTAATGATGGCCGGCCATAGTTGGCTTTGCACCAATTTCCTTCATTTTTAACTATTCTAGATATTTCTTCTTCCATTTCTTTTATTTTTTCCTCCTAAAACCGTGCCCTCGTTCTTCATCCATTTTCTTCTTTCTTTCTTCTTTCCTCCTTCTTTTATCTCCCATTTTCCTCTCCCAAACCGAGCCATATCTTCCCTCCTTTTTTTCATATTTCTTCAACAAAGTACTCAAAAACCTAAGCCTAGTTTAGCCATAATCTCATAATACAAGAAGGATATCTTAAGGGTGGTGCTAATTAAATCAAACCGAAGCTAACAAGTGAAAGAAAGTGAGGCTTAGGGCTCGGCCAAGGAAGGTTTGAGATTTTGAAGGATTTGCATATTGGAGATCAAGGTAGCCTCGGGTTGAAGGAGGTTGCTCATAGGTGAAATTTTTATATTTTGAGTGTATTTTGCTCCCTTGTACCCGAGAGCCTAAGCTTTCTATTTATATTCCCTTGTGTTCCTATGTAAGTTGATTTCTTTTGTTACTATTTTGGGAGTTTTACTTGAGTTGATTATGTTGGTGTGTTATGAGTTGTTGAGGGTTTGGCTTGCTTGGGTGTTTTGGCCGAAAACCCTAATACGATGGTAAAGTGATATTTATGTAAAACAGGATTAAGGAAGATAAAATTTAGTTAGCTAAACAAGATTTACTTAAATCAGAGAACTTAACTTCATTAAAATGAGTAATAATGGTGATTTGTGTTAATGAGGTTGTTTAGCAAGTGAGCCTAAGGAAATATGTGGTTAGCCGAAAATGGAAGAATTGATAAATGTTAATGAAGTGATTAGTGATAATTAAGTTAATTAATAAGTTGATTAAAATTCTAAATGACTTAATTAAAGTAAGTTTAGAAGAAAAAAATAAAAGGTATGGCCGAAACAATTAAAATTTAGTTAACTAAATTTATTAAGTTAATAAATTAAAGTTAAGTCAATTAAGGTTAAATGAAGGTCAATAAATTTAATGGAGAAAAAAATTATGTTAATTAAAACCCTAGATAACTTAATTAAGGGTAAGGTAAAATAAAAGAATAAATAAAAAAAATTCTAATGGTAAAATAAATAAATAAAATTGGGCCAAAACATATATAATGAAAGTTAAATAACATTATGAGTTAGTAATAAAGAACTAAGTCAATTAGTGAATTAAGTGAAAAATGTGAGTAAGACAAAGATATAAAATAATTGAGTTAATTATTGAGCTAAATGAAGATTTAAATAAATAAAATTAATGAATAAATGAGTAAATTAAATAATAAGTTAGTGCATTTCAGGAATTTTAAAATTTATACTCATAAATTAACGTGAGCAACGTTGGGTTAAATTTTAGAAATGAATAGATTTTCGTTATTTGAAGAAGTACTGTACTTCTAAATATTTGACAGTAAATATAATTTTATTAGGCGCACCTTTGATACAAGCGTCAGTATCGGGTAAAGGAAAAGAGCCTGCAGACGCGGCAAGACGATAAATTAGGTTTGTGCAATTATTTATAATACTGATCATTAATAAATGAATATGATTTTCATGTGATATATGAAATGAAAATAAATGAGTTTGAGAATAGTTTTGTATAATATATATATGTAAGTTTTAATTATATATTTTACTAAAGTCAACATATTTTGGCCCACGTATTAGCTTAGATTTGGCTCGGGGATTTGTTGACATGCCAATAGGGTAGAAACTCTATGACCTATGATTATTTTGGTCATGAGAGGTATTATCTAATTCTGTGGTTATCTTGGATTAGTTGTGGGGTTATGACTTAGCCCTGGTTCTGTGGTTATCTTGGACCAAACATGTTATATATATTAACTGATCATGTGGTTATTTTGGATCGATACTGATCATGTGATTATCTTGGATCAGCTGAGAGGTTATGATTTGACCCCGGTACTGTGAATTTCTTGGACCATGACTTTTCCGTCAATTGGCAGTACCCCGTGTTTCCCTAAAATTGGGTCTATGGCATCTTAATATATGAGCTTGATAAATATTTTTATTTAATAAATGGATGTAGTGCTACGTTTTAAATATGTGCTTATAATTTCGCATATGAATGAATTTATATCCAAAAAAAAGTTTCATTGTTATATTTATTTATCCAAAATGTTTATATCAGTTTATTTATATAAATATAAATATTATTAAATATATCGTCTTATACAAAATGAATTTCAATGATTTTTAGTTATATATAATTTTCTTCAGAATAATCATTATTATAAGTTTTTGCACCACTGAGTAAAAACTCAGCGCGAGAGTTTATTTTTCTCTCGCGCAGGTATCAGGACGAGGGTTAAGAGCGACGAGTTATCGAAGTGTGCCGCTAGTCCAGTGAGTCCCACAAATAGAGCAGAGCAGCAGTGACAACCACCCGAAAATGGTTGGTTTCTTTTTGTAACCACTTATATATATGTATATAAACAGTTTGTAAATATTTATGACCAGTTGTGGTCATATGGATTATATGTATAAAAATAACTATGTAAATTAAAGTTTTTTTTATGCATATATGAGATATAAATATATCGTATTATACAGGGGATTGTGAGTAGAGATGAGTATATGGATATACTCATGTGTTAATTTATACAAATTGATATGATCATTTTTACAGGGATTTATACGTATGTATATATATATCATGGATAATACATATATATTGAGACATATGCACAAATGCACTTGTTAAAATTGGTGTGTGAGAATATATATATATATGCATTATGGATGATACATATATATATGGATATATGCACAAATATATATATACAGGTTGGTTTATACAGGTAGTCGGTGACATTACTTTATCTGACTGTGACGTAGAAAGGTAAGGGGGTGTTACAAATATTATAGAAAATTACTATTTATTTTCTAAAATTTGATATATTTATTAATACTCTCATTAAATTCAAAATTTATACGACTAGTTCTTTCTATTTTATCTTAGTTAAATTATATATATTTTCTGTTAAATTTTAAGATATTTATTATTAATAAAAAATAAATTCTCTTTTGCTCGTAGAGTACTAGTACAATAGGTCAAATTTCATTAGATAAATGATAATTTTTTTTGTCATTATACCATAATCTAACATTTTTATAACAGAATAACACATTAGCAGAATATAATAAAACAGAGAAAGCCGGATATACAAATTTTAAATCTCATGAGGATACTAATACAATAGATTAAATTTTAAAAGGTAAATATTAATTTTCCCATAATATAATTAGGGATAGGGTTAATAACTCAGTGTAAAGTTTATATATATATATATATATATATATATATATATATATATATATATATATATATATATATATATATATATATATAAACTGGTTTTAATGATCTGTTTTATGATTTTTAGACTAATAATATAATTGGTGATTTTTTTTTAATGGTGAAAGAAATTCTCTTGCTGATTTATGATTTATGGATACATTAAAAATGTTAAAGAAGAATGATAATTATTTTATATTTTTTAAATAATATATATCTCTATTCTGCATATAATATTAAAAAAAATATTCTGCATATCAACACAAATTTATACTAGGTGTCGGATTAAGTGAGATCCACGTATGCATATGTGAATTCCATATGATCCAACCATTAGCACAAATTCATGTCGACAACATTTTTAATTTTCTACTTTTTATAATATTTTTTCCCTTTTCTTGGATCTATTAAGGATTTTGGACCCTCTAATTTTAGTATTAGATTACCTAGATTTAAGTTTAGAGATGTAAGTGGCGTTACCAGATGTAGATTTAAAGTTTAGAAAAATTAAAAGGATTGGCTACAAGTGGGTTATGTCACCAACAAGATCTTAATAACTTACTACCCCACAAAGATACCTATATGATCTTAACAATTAGATTTTGATCATTAATTAAAGAATTTAAGATCATTAATGCCACTCTATTGGTAATTTAATTTTTCTTTTTTAAGAAAAAGAAACAAAAAAGTGTCACTATGTGCATCTCCTTCCTGGAAGGTGACAAAAGAGAAAGGAAGAGAATAGCTAATGATAATGAAAACATTATGTTTAATTGGGTGATTGACTTTAAGAGACACTTATCCACATAGAAAGTATAATAATATGTCTACGACCAATGAATCCTTATTGCTTCAATTCACCTTTCCTTTTCACTGCTTTCTTCTTGTCTTCTTGCCGATTATTTCCAACCTTTTTTCTTTTCCTATTATCTTTTATATATATATATATATATATATATATATATATATATATATATATATATATATATATATATATATATTATTGTTTTTCACTAATTGAGTTCTCCCATGTGGCTTTGTCAATTAGTTTAGCATCAAATTGGAACTACTACAAATTCTATTTTTGTATTAAAAAAAAATGTAAACTCAGTTTTAGTTTTAGTTTAGATTTTTATTATTTTAATTGCCAATAAGAGTATTTTTATTTTATAACAAATTAACGGTTGTAAATTATTAGATTTAACAATTGGGTCAGATTGAATAAGATTGAATTAAATCATTTTTCTATTATTAAAAAGCTAAATCAATAATATTTTTGAATATAAATTAATTTCGAAATAATTCATTTAAATTTTATAAGATTTTAAAATGAATATAGTTTAAAATTTTCGAATAAATTGAGATCAAAATTTTGATTCAAATAAAAAATTGCAAAGTCAGTGATGGTTTAGCAGCCTGCGAAAATTGCAAAGATAAAATGCAAATACATTCACACGAAATCCATTTAAAATTTTTCTACAACTTGATTTGCTCTCCATTGTCTTTTAAGTTTTAAGCTACTTACTAAATAAATTTAAATTAATAAAAAAAAATTTGTACCAAATAAATTGTGTTAGGTTGTTATGATTATAAAAGTTTAAACAAAATTCCTAATTCTTCTATAAACAACAACCTCATCTAATTTCTCATATTGAAAAATCAAAGAATTTTTCATCTGTAAGATGAAGTAGACCATTGTTTGAAGAACAACCTTCCTTGCTCTAGATAAAAAGCTTTTACTTTTAGTATGGTTAGTCAACCAACTAATTTGTCTTCTCTAAGTTTGAGGATTCATGTGAATACCACAGAGCAAATAATATCTTTCTCTAAGTAGACATAAAATAAGAACAATCAAAAAATAAATGTTCAACAGATTAATCGGCATTGTGACAAAATTAAAAAATAGCAAAGATACACAACTTCCAACGAGCCAGCCTATTTATTGTATAGAGCTTATTATACAAAGTCATCCAAAACATAGAAGCACGCTTAGGAATGTATTTAGGAAATCAAACAAGCTTATACCAAGGAACAACAATATATTGCAAAGCAAGATGTTTCCATAAACTAGAGACAAAAAAAGATTGCCCCAGAGTTCACCTAATCACATTCTACTTCTCTTGATTAACCACAAAATTATTTTTTACTATGGAGTTATTTCTCCAAATATCATTAACTAGAGAGAATTTACTAATCTCAACTTCCTTGATATTTACATAAGGAAATCTATCAACAAGAGAGGAACTATTGGCCCAAGGGTTGTACCAAAAAAGAAAATTTGCAACCATTACCCAATTTATAACTAAATAATCTTTTAACAATACTCATTAAATTGAGCCTAGTTCCAACTACAATCCAGAGACTTGAGGATTCCCTAAAAACTCAATCTCTTAAGTTTGTTTTCACTGATCCACTTAGCCTACAAAGTTGCCTATGAAGTCACAAGGTCCTAGATATGTTTACATAAAACTATCTAGTTCCAAATAGTTGTAGGTTGAACTCCAAACCCTCCTAAATTTCTTAGGCAAGCAAATAATATCCCAAGATACAAGACCAACTTTCTTATACTCAAAATTGCAAAGTCACAAATTATTTCTTTAAACAACATCATCATTCTTCACCACAACTTTGAGAAAGAGAAATATGGAAGCCCAAAAAATACTCATATTAAGGAGAACATAATTTATAAATTGTAATTTACCAGCATAAGATAGAAATCTAGAAGACCGAGATGAAATTCTAAAAACAAAGGCAACACAATCATTTTAGAAAATCTGGTAGATAAAAGAGACATATTGAGATATCTGACATGCAAGGTACCTTCCTTAAAATGCAATAAATCCAAGATATAACTTTTAAGTGAATGGAAAAATCCATTAAATAAAATTGAACTCTTACATGGATTAGGCGTTAGACCATAAACAACAACAAACTCTTGAAGAATAACTTGAATAGTCTGAATATATTTCAAGTCCCTATTACAAAACACCATAACATCATCTGCAAAAACACAAATGTGTTAGCCTCATGGTCTTACAACCTTTGTAAAATAAGAAAGAAACAATCTTTTGAGAGAACAATATAGAAAAATAGTCCATTGCCAGAACAAATAAGAGGGGAAAATTGGATCCCTTTGCCTCAAATCCCTTTTTCCAGGAAAAAACCTTCAAGAGGTCCATTGATCTTGATCGAGAAATGATAAGTACGCACATATGCCATAACCAGTTGAATACATTTTGCAAGAAATCTCAACCCAAAAAGAACTTCTTTAATAAAGTCCCAATGAACCGAGTCATACGCCTTTTGTAAGTCAATCTTTAAAGTGCAATAATTGTCATTATTCTGAGGGTAATTCCTAATAAACTCATGGGCCAACAAGATGTTGTTAGTAATTTTTGTCCTTAGAATGAAGGTAGACTAAATGAGCTTTATAATTCTAGGGAGAATTTTCCTCGGTTGATTAGAGAGAATTTTGATAAGGTCTTTATACAAAATATTTTAGCATACAATATACCTAAATTTAGTGATAAATCTTGGATTAGACACTTTTGGAACTAGGATAATGGAAGTAGAATTAGTCTGTTTTAGAATATGCCACTAGAGAGAAACTCTTTGATAATTTGAATCACATCTGAACTCATTATACTCCAACATTTCTTATAAAACAAAGTAGGGAAACCAACAAACCCAAGAGATTTCTCATCACCAATATTAAAGAAAACCTCATAAATTTTCAAATAAAAAAAATTTCAAATTAGAAACCTCAGCAGTTAAAAATTGACATTCCCCAATTAACCAATTCATCTTCCTCAAAGGCATGAGGATTTGTGGAAAAATTACGAAGTAGGGGGGATAAGCAGAGCTATAACACTCCTTTAGTCTTTTATACCTTAATCAGGTAAAGTGGTGTCTCTGATTGACTAATTAGTGCACCTACACAAGACTTATAATCATACAACATAATTAGATTTACTTATAACTCAAAATGAGAATAAATAATTCATATAAACATATGTGAATTATAATTTTGTAAACTATAAACTAGTACATGATTTTATTTACAAATATGTATTTGTTTTAAAATACACCTAATGCCTAAAATGAAAATTTCTTTCATGAGCATAATGTGACTATCAATGTTTCTAATATTATTACGTTTCTCTAGTTGAATTACTAGATCTGCAACTCTCTTGACTTGTACATTGATATCTATTTTCTATTTACTATCTGCGTGAGAGAAAAACAATTCACTGAGTTTTAGCCGAGTGGTACAAAACATATAATAATAGTTATTTAAAATATAATTTTGGGAACTATAATTTATTTCAGTAAAAAAAATATCACAACAAAAAAACAATTATAAATAAATATTTTCTTTTAAAATACAAAATTGACTGATTATAAATTGATGCATAACAATATCGTTTAAAGTATAAAAACTCATTTTTAAAATAATATTCTTTTATTAAGATAATAGAAAGAAAATCATTTCATCAATAATATCAAAATTTTTATGACAATTTCATAACACATTACATCCATATATCAATTAAAAATTTCATTATTTTTTGCACATATAACACATTATATACCTGCCACTAGGAAATCATAACGTATCATCAATTGACAGAAATCTCAGTGTCAAAGATAACCATATAACTCAAATGATAATATCTGATTTAAGATAACCACATGATCATATCCAATTTAAGATAACAACAATATCAACATATAAATAATATATATAGACCAAGATAATCATATGATCCATACACTTCCATTAATAACTTAGATAACTACATGTCGTGAAGTTCTTACCTTATTGATATTCCAACAATTTTTAGATCAATGTCTATGTTCTTATATGGGCTAAAACTGTAAATTCTATAAAAATATACTCAATATTATTTTTCAAGCCAAAACAATATTTTACTATTCATAAGTAAAAATCTAAAATCATAACAACATTGAATTTTCTGAAAGGAACATAACAAATTTTTTTTAAAAATCCTTTAATAGTTCATTTACATATAACTTTATATTAAAATCGATTTAAATATCTCTATGACCAATATTATAAGTTATTAAAATTAAAAAGATGAATTCATTTTAATAAATATTTGATATAAAAAATACAATATATAATCCATATTCCAAATAAAAATTATTTAACATTAAATTTGAATATATATATACACACACACACAATTGTTCATCAATAAAAATATATTTAATATTGATATTTTAATATTTATTTCTATGACTAATAAGATAAGAATTTTATACAAACCTATTTAGACTCCTTTCTTATCGATACGGTTTTTGGCCCATGTCAGATTAAAGTTCCTCAACATTAACACATCTAAAAAAATAAAAGAAATTGTTTTCGACTTATAATCCTATGATTATATAGGCAAAAATCATCATCTCCTTGCCTCAACTATAACATGCAAGTTCTCTTTCATGTTCCATTAGTCATTGTCGGAATCAACTTTGCTTTTATCTTCTTCAATAATCTCGGTCAACCTTGAATGGAATGGAAGTTACACCTCTTTATTATAATTTTCCTATTTATTTCTAGTTTAATGTTTGATTAACGGAAAATGTCAAGAAATTCGAAAGAAATGAAGAACAAAGGGCTTGGTCATTGAAGGAAGAAATGAAGAGTTGAAAAAGTAAGAAGAAATGTTAAAATGGCCAGTGGAAATTAAAATAATGAAAAAAAAACACGGTGCCACATTTTTATAAGGAAGATGGGTCCTTGCATGAAGACCTCGTGTGGGCCATGCAAAAAATGTTTATTTCTTAATTAATCTTAATTAGGTTTTTCATTTTTTTTATTTTTTTACTTAACATTAATTATTTCCAAAGTTGTAATTAGATCTCTAATCTTTTCTTGTTTCAAATTAAAATGCGCTCTAATGTTAATTTTTTAAAATTTGACCCTAAACTAATTATTTTTCTACAATTATATATGTCAATATTTATAGTATAATTTATTCTATGTACTAGCATTCTCAGTTGTACAATTGACATGACGAAGAAACAAAATCATATTTTTCAATATTATCGTGAAACCATATCTTAAATTTTATTTCTTTAATTTTATGCCCTAAGCATTAAAGTTTTTACATGAAATTATATCGACAGTTTCATCTTAATATTCTTTACATCCCAGTGACCTTAGTTTGTGATTCATTGACAGCGCAAAAATTGTATATTTTTTTACTCTATCACATTTCCTCGATTTTCATACAAAATTTAATATCGCACATTTGTGATCCATTTTTTTCACTTATGTATTATTTGAATTTAGTCTTCGATTGTATCACCTTCATTTTGATCGCGAACGCGCTTGATTTCTAATCAATCTGGCACGTCCAGTAATGAAACGTGTGTGTCGGTAGAGGCCTAAACTAGTGGGTGTGACAAAAGCTAAGGAAATTTTTATAAAAAGATAAAATCTCCTCTTTAATATCATCCTTATCCATAAACTCCACACTTGAAGTAAAAACCAGTTTTGAAATATGATTCTTGGCCCTCATTTATTTCAAGGACCTATGAAAGAACTTAGAATTATGATCACCTAATTGGACCCAAAACATTATAGACTTCTATCACATATAGTTTTCTTTCCAATTCAAAAAGCATATGAAGTGCTGAAAATGACCTTTCTCCTCCATCTTAAATGACCAAATTAAGAGGATCCATTTATAGCTCAAGTTGAAACTGCTATAATAAGACTCTAACAACATGAACCCTTTAAGATATATTAGAGAAAGCCTCTTTATGAAGACTCCTTAGATGTTTCCTAAAAAGTTTATACTTTTGATATATCTCATATGTAACACTACTTTGGATAGGAGCATTCCACACTGAACCAACGACACTAAAAAAGAAGGGTGATCACACCATATATTGTAGAAAGAAAAAAAAGATGAGCAAAATTTAAGTTCACTCCCAGATTAACTAATAACGGATAGTGATAAAAAATGCCAAGAGCTAAGATTTCATAAAAAGAATGTTGTTAAGCATCAATCCAAAGCTAATTAACAAAGGCCCAATCCATCTTCCTATAAATCCTTTTGCTCATCCTATTGGTTATTACACCAATATGCCTTCGTAATAACTAAGCTATTTTAGATTCAAAGCCATTAGTGATGTATGCATAGGAACCATACATGAAGGACAATCTTTTGTCAATGGATTAAAGAAATATTATATCATTGAAATATACCGAAAAAGAGTTCAAAAGCCTATTCATATGATTCAAATCTATGTAGGGCATATTCCAAGTCATTGGAGGCAGCATTTGAGCTTTAAAAGTAATATTGGATCTAAAATCCACAATCAAGCTTATGAGCTAATACTACACAAAGACAAGCCTAAAGTGAAGATAAAAGGAGTCTTTTATGAAGATCTAAGTCAATAGGAAAAACAAGGCAAAAACCATAAAATTGAATATTACAAGTCATGTGCAAATCACGTGCAAATCATGTGCTAAAAGTCATGTGCCAAACATGTGAAAGATATGTGTCATCCATGTAGAAGACATCATGTGCCAACCATATGCTCAAGATCATGTGCCATGCATGTCCCTACTTATGGGATTTGAGCTTAACTTGTAATTGAGCTTAATTATATATGTGGGCTGCCTATTTTAATAATCATAAACTTTTAATTAGTGTTAGGCATGTGGGCCAAAGTATATGAAGTACAACCCATCATTTGTCTTATTTTAGAAGGATTTAATTAGTGTCCTAATTCAAGTAGGATTCTACTTGTTAGAATTTGAGTTAGAATATGACTGTACTTTTATGAGTTGAGTTAGAATAGGACTTATTTATCCTTTACCATAAAGGATTCAAAGACTTAGTGCTATAAATACTCATTTAGGCTTTTTTTGCAAGACATGGATAAATAAAAACGAATTTGAGTGTTTTTCTTTAAAGTGAGATAAATTTGCATCTCTTTATTACCTTTAGGAATTAGTTACTTATTAAGTGATATTGCTTGTGGAGTGAATATTCTTAATAATACTTATAATCTTGGTTCTTTGCTACATTGGTTAGCTTTGGGTTGGATTCAATTTATGATCACCATAGCTTAAGGTTTGTTTACCTTGTCTTATTGAGGGGTTTCAAGGCATAGTCTTTGGGGTTCTACATCAATTAGCAAATTCTGAAAATTTAAACATGTCACGACTGTCAGTTCGGACATCAATTGATGCAAGCTTCGAGATCAGATGTGCTGAATTGACTAGAAATCGATTACATTTGCAATCAAAATAATCAGAGTCTAAATTTGAACTTGAAATTAGTAAGGAAACTAGTTACGTGCACATTATATGACACCCTCTGATGTAACCGAAAAAACCTCTCCAACTATACCAATAGATGCTACAAGTTGTTTTGTGGAAAACAAATTAAATTAAAACATTTTATATTTAAAATATATTTAAACATAATTATGCAATTAAAGCAATAGAACCATCATATTATTAAAATCTCGATCAAATGATCGATAATAACATAAAATATGTTTCCGAATTTACTAGTATTGTTTTAAAAATACATTATATAAAAAACATTACATGTTTTTAAACAATCGTATGTATGATATTGAAGCAAAGAAACTGCATACTTCACTTTGTGCTCATCGGCACACTTCAGTTCCTTGAAGACTCTCTTCGTCTTTTCTAACCAAAACTCAGTATATGTTGGATCATCCTCGCTCTTACCAACAAAATCAGTAGCTCCATACTTTCAGAGCTTATCTATATATGTCATATTTGCGGATTAGACTCTGATCGTATTTGTATATTGCGGTAGTCTATACTTTAATTTAGAGGCATATCGATTAAAGTATAAATATGAATAAATAAATATAAGAAAATTATTCTAGTATGAATATTTTAATTCATTTGATGAAACATTGCGATTTTGTGTTTTGCACACAAATCGAGACAACTGATCAGATGAAAATTTAGAATTTTTTGCCCGATTGTGAAAATATAATTTAGACATACTGAAGCATATAGAATATTATTTTAAGATAACGTGTGGATTTATAAAGTGAAATTTTAAAGTTAAGGGTTCCAATTTGCCAAAATACAGCCCCTGATATGAATTTAAGGTTCAATTTTTTGATTGGAAGTTAGAGATATATGTTCACAATCACAATGGCGTCGATGTGATTGCAATTGAATTCTAAGATTTTTAAAACTAATAATTTAAAAATTGAACTTTGGATGAATTTTTACTGATATGATTTAGAGAAATGACTAAATCGCAAAAACGTAATTTTCGCACCGGTGATCGTTTTGCAAAATTGAGGAGATCATTTCGAAGGGATTTTTTTAGAATATTGGTATGTTCATTTGAGGATATAACGTCATTTGGGATATAAAATTAGAGAAATTAAATTTATTCCAAGATTAAATTGAAAAGTGGAGAAATTGATAGAATTACTCAAAAGTCAAAATTTTTTGGATTTAGTTGAATATTTACTAAAATATATTCTTGATTAACTTTAATTAACTAATAATAATAAATTTTAATTTTAATTAAAATTAATTAGCCATTAATTTGGCTATAAAAATAAAAAAAGACAAAATATTCAACATTTCAAACAAAAAAATTATGCATTTTCTTCCTCTTCATAAGGCCGACCACCATAGATAGTTTTTGAAGCTTCTCTTTGATTTTTAACTTCTCAAAATATTTTTACTCAAGCCATTGAAGTATGGATAATTAATTAGGGTGGAGAGAAAAACAATTTTGGGGGAAGAAAAATCTTTTTGTAGCAAGAAAATTCCAAAAAAAAAAAGGTGAAATTTTTTTCATTTTTTTTTCAAATTTTATGGATCTAAATTGATTTGAATGATTGTGGAGAGTAAATTTTAGTTTGGTGGTATATTTAATGTTGGATTATTGTTATAGAAAAATTAGAATTTTATAGAAAAATAACAGAAAAATTAGATAAAAATAGGAAATGACTAGAATGAGACTTAAGGATGTTAGATATAGTGAAATTTTAATGAGAATAATTTTTAGGAATGTTTTTTATAATTTTTGGAAATTTCTATAATTATTGTCAAATTTTTGAGATATTATTTTGGAAGGATTTGTTCCTTAAAATGATAAAAATGGAGTTAAATGGAGTATTTGTAGATGGAAAATAATATTTTGGATAAGAGAAAAATTTAATAGAATTCTTGTTTAATTTTTAAATTCTTAGTTTGTTCTGAAAAATTTTATTGGGAACTTTTGAATTTTATTTTGGTAAAATTAATGATGGAAAATAAAAAAAATGAGTTAAGTGATTATATAAATTTTTAGAATATTTGTTGATATTAATCATATTTATGATATAAATAAATTTAATTTGATTTTAATATTAAAAGAATTTTATTAGTAAATATGAAATATGATTTGAAGGTTGTATGTATTTATTTATATGACGTGACATAAAATATATTTTATACTACAAAATGATAATTTATGAATTATAAATGTATTTGAAAAATTATGAGAATTTTTAAAATGTTAAAAATCTCAAGATTTTGATTATGAAATTTATGAATCTAGCCAACGTATTAGTCTAAGCCTTGAATTAGAGTATTATTGGCATGCAAATAAGCTAATTATTTATAGATTTTGTGAAATTATTTTTGATCCTGTAAATTTATGTGAATCATAATATTATCGGTTATATACATATCTATGAGTTGTATAATTTATGTACCTGAGTCCTGTGCATATCTGTAGATCAGTTAATTAGTGTTATATTATATGAGACCTCGTGATTATTTAGGGGTAAGTTTATAGTGTTGTAATATGCGGGAATGATATAAAAGTTTAGTTTGATATATGAATGAGATTTTATGCAAATTTTTTAAATGAAGCAAAAATATTGTTTATGACTATTTTTAAAATAAATTATTTACATAAAAAAAATTTATGAGATTAAAAAAATATTTTATTTTTACTATGACTGTTATTATAAGTTTTAACACAAATGAATTTATGACTTAGTGTAATAGTTTACTTTCTCTCACGTATATATCAAAAGAGTAGGTTAAAACGATAAGTGTGTAGATACAAGCGTCGCTAATTAGTGGACCCCATTAAATGGAACCGACCAGTAACAGTGTTAGCCGCTCCAAACAAGTTAGTTTTGTATTGTATTTTGTTATTTTGATGTGTATATAGATATTTAAATTTCATTATGACATGTATATGTATATATATATATATATATATATATATATATATAAGAATGAGTTGTGACTAGAAAGCATATGCATAGTATTTATTTTATACATTTCAAATTTCTTCTATATGATATGTTTTAAATAAATAATTTTGAAAAAAGTTTTATTTCTTATAACAGTTCTTATCCATCTAGTATATAAAAGGGTATACAAAAGGATAAATGGTATTACAATTTGTATCTGTGGCCTTGGTGGTGGAGACGGTGAAACTGGTGGTGGTACTGGTTGTGGAGCTACATGTGGTAAATTATATACCAATTGCTACAGCAAGCTAGCTATCTGTTGCATAAACGATATGTGGTCTTGCTCAGCCTATCTTACAATGTGCTAAAAAGGAACTGGTGTATCACTTGGAACATGTACGCTAGCAACACTAGGCTGATCTAAAGCCCGAGTGTTAATATGATTGTTATTTTCTACAATTTCATGAGGATCTATCTCATCACCCTCTATAAGCTCCCACTCAAACCTACAAGTTGACAAGGTAACAATCCACGTCAGAGTTAGATGAGACACAATGAATACATGATTAAAAATCATTTACTCAACTCAGGTTCAAAAATGCCTAAATCTAAGCTCTTATACCAATAAATATAACACAAAACCGATATAGTCGAGAAAACCTCTTCAACTATATCGACAAATGTTATCGGTTGTTTTACAGAAACCAATTAAATTAAAACTTATCACATTTTAAACTTGTTTAAACATAATTATGCAATTAAAACAATAAAACTATCATAATATTAAAATTTTGATTCAATGATTGATAAAAATATAAAACATGTTTTCGGCTTTACTAGTCTTATTTTATAAATGCATCATATAAAAAAATATTATATGTTCTTAATATAAAAAGACATGTAAAACAAAATCTAAAATATCATGACATAAATAAGATACAAAATATGCCATGAATGTAAATACACTCCAAATTGGGTGCACTCTAGCTGATTTTTGATGTGCTCGTTACTCTTTCAGTCAACTTCTATTTAACGGCTCTGAACCTGCATGCAGAAATCCCGCACGCTAAGTAAGCTAATACTTAGTGGTACATGTGTATAAAAATTTTACATTTATATAATGTTATACAATATCATGTCATTCACCTCATGATTATTACTAAAATCATACATTCTACTTGTTACATACTTTGATGTCATATCAATATGTCTATCTTACCATAAACATACCATAAAATCCATGTATATTGTGCACATATACATATCCATGTTACCATACCCTATCATGTTACCTGATATTAGTATTCATTTAGCTTACATATGACTTTTTATTTAGATTACCATATATCATACATTTAGTTGGTATGAGCAACAATCAACACATTTTATTACTTTTAGTTGGCTCAAGACTATCTAAGTTTCTATTATTACAAATGCTTATATGTACTAACCTTTTAAAAAAATGGAGCCTTAACTACCTTTTCAAGTTTTTCAAACTTGTCTTTCCCTTTGTGACGCAGTTCCTTGCTCTCTAGTAGATCCTAACATCACAAAAATGTTTCTATTAAAACCAAATAAACATAAACAACTTAAAACAACCCTAAAAATTGAGTTCTATCTGAAACTTGGCAAAACTCACTCAAACTTCCATGTTTTCTCAAGCTTCAAGCTCTAACAATAGTGTTTAGAGTTAACAAAGGTGGAGAAGATGACCAAGAAGTCTTAGAATGTGTTAGAGGGTGATCTAGGGCGGTGGAGGTGGATTTAAAACAAGATATGAAGTACAAGAAAGAAAAAAGTGTGATTGCTGATGATCAACTGATTTGCATTCACAGGGGTGACACTTACCTTCACGGTCGTGAAAATCTTTCACATTTCACGACCGTGAACATTCTCTCTTTTCAAAATAATCCTGTCATGTTCAAAACTATGTCGTTCTAAACCATAGCACAACTTTTCACAGGCATGAAGTTTTTCTTTTTACAAACTTGAACTTTAACTTTAACACACCTTAGTCCTATCCTTTCCCTTTCTAAAATACATAACTCATAGGCTCTACTTTACGGGTATTACACATTATGTCAAGCTTCACATGAACACCGGTATAAATAACTAAATATTTTGGTCATTTTTGTTGTGGACACGAATTGTGAATCTGAAATTCTTGGAGCTCAATATAATTTTACATCAAAACTCCAATATTTAGAGCTTAAGATTAAAGAAATAAAATTTAGGGTTCGGTTTCGTGAGAATCATAAAAAAATGTGAATCACAAAATCGAGTGCATTGGGATGTAGAATATATTATACCATGAATATTGGTGTACTTGATTGTTGAAAATTATGTGTTTGGAGCTTGAAATTGAATGAATTAAAATCATAATGTGGTTTGTTATAAGAAAGGAAAACTTGATGAATAAAATGAGAAATTTACCAAATTAATCATAATTAAATAAATCTAATTAGGCTTAATTATATTTTGCATGTATGCCAAACTTGAGCCATGCAAATTAATCTAATTTTGTCCTTTTTAAGAATGGTACAAATGATACATCTCATTAAGCTTTGAAAAAAAATGGAATGATTAATTAAAGCAAGATTTACTAACATAATTAAACTTGGATTAGTTTTAATACATTGCATGCAACGTGACAAGTGTTTGTCAAGCACACTAAACATACACTAAACCAAGTATAAAAAGAGTGTAATGGGGCACATTCTTAAGTGACGATTTCATAAGCCATTTTTGGGTCTTTATCTTCTTCCACCCCTCAACCATGAACCCGATACACTCTTTCATCTTTTTCCTTTAAATTCTTGTTCTCCGACCATTCGTAAAATGGTTACCTCCTTTGCTAACTTCTAATAATTGGTTAGGGGGGCTTGAAGAGGATAATTTACCATTCATCTCAACTTAGCTGAAACAAAATAAAGGAAAAAAGAGAAATGGTAGTCGCAGTTATGACTAAGGGGCTTCGGAATCGAGCATGCATGGAGGTGGTGATTTGTCCAAGGAAGATTTAAAGCAATAAGGGACTAGGTGAAAATCAAGTAAGGCAAAATAAATTATGGGTTGTTTGGATAAAATGATCGAGGTGAGTAAATTTATAAGTAGACCGAAACCTATTCTCATCTTTTTTTTAATTCTCTTTATAAATTAAGGTTGTTTTGAAGCTAATCTTATTTCACTTATTTTCCTACTTCTTTGTTGATTGGAACAAGTGGTTATTTGAATTGAGAAATGATTTATCGAGACAAATCAAGAGAAGATCTTTTATATGGTAACATGAACATAGAGAAAAGATATTCATATAATTATTGTGCTTGGGATAAGCTCATGTGTAAGTCTAGACTATAATAGAGTAGACTTATTGACATATCGATAGGGTTATACGGCTTCAACCGAGACATACGATTTAGATCGGAATATACAACTTACTATTGGTATATTATAAACGCATTTGCATACTATTGTAAGGTCAAAACATAATACCCTTTGTATCTCCCTAGAGTTTGGTCTAGGCGATCGAGTGTATAAGCACAACAGGTAAATCCTTTTGACACGCATTATGGTGTGTTTACATTTGTTCTGAATGAAACTGACATGTCATGTATTTACAACTTTTCTTAGAAGGCATGATGGGATAAAATGTGTGCTATATATGTATAAGTAAATGTAAATAACTGAATATATGTTAGTTTATTTCTATAAACCTTGAACCATTGAGAGTTAGCTTAACGCAAGAGTTTTCTTTTCCTATGACACAAACTTTAGACATATATAGTACGATGATGAATGAAGAGGGACTACCATAGAGACAGTGGATATCATGAGAAAAGTCCAGCAACAGCTTCAACAGTCACTAAACTTGGGTGGGTCTTTAATTTGAATTAATGTCATGTACATATTTGTCTAGGACTACATGCATCATCATGTGTATGATATAAAGTTTGGAATTGAAATATGCACACCAAATGTTGTAAAAACATAGTTTGGTTATTTATAAAGTTTTAGTTTCCCTTAATATATATATATATATATATATATATACACACACACACACACACACACATACATACTATGTTAGTTAGATTTGTAAGTCTTGTATAGGTAAGTCGATTGATTAGTCAGAGACGTCATCTTACCAATCCATTCGATGGGGGGATAAAAGGGTGTTACAGAACAAGCATTAGTGTCTATAGGAACAACGCCAAGTCTATTAGCATTAGTTAACACAAAATTGAAGTCTCTTTGTAATATCAAGACAAAGAACCAGCAATAACTACATTGAGCAAACTACTCAAAAAATATGTTCTTTCTCTATTATCATAAGAACCATACAACCCTTCTAAACTATATCATAATGCATAAATTGACTATGAACAACTATAATATTTAACTGAAACTAAGAAGGATCATACAATATCCACATTCTACCCAAAACAAAATGCTCATAAAGCCAATTATTCAATTTGGAATTCAACTTCTTCCAAATATTATCCACATTATTTTTCTTAACTTTTGTCTTAACTATGCAACAAAACTTGACTTTATATTTCCGAATAAGAGAAAAAACCTTTAATTGCTTTAGAGGGTCGTATAACCCTATAATATTCCAACTCATAATCGTCAAGTTGGATCAAAGGGTTTGGGAGGCTTTCAAGCCTTTTTGCTCTCTCCAATAACCCCAAATGGGAGTAGTTTTAGAATTACTAACAATGTTCTTAACAATAGTCCAAGCACTAGCCCGAGTTTATAAGCCTCAATCTCAAATTGCCTTTTTAGCCATATCATACTTGCAATAGAGTTGCTTGCAAGAGCAACAGTCCTAGAAAGCCTAATTCAGAAGACATATCATGAGCATTCCCTTTACGCACTTCACCATTAGTAAAAGAAACAACTTTAGATGAAGAACCATAACTCTTAACTTGCCAAACCGTCACTGTTTTTTAGCATTGGGACAATCCTGTTTCAAATGTCCAAGGGACTTGCAATGAGAGCACATAAGTGGCCTTAACTCATTCCAGTCATACATAACGAGTTGTAAGAATTTCATCCATTCCTTATTCATAAAAGTAACTACATTAGGAAACAAACCATCAACAACCATATCCACTAGAATCCTAGTATAAGATAATTGAGATCTAATGAGGGTACATTTACCACAAAACAAATGTCTACCCTAAATACTTCCTATTTTACTCAAGATGTTAGGTGACTAGAACTCTTAAGGCAACGACGATAATTGAATCCAAATGGGAACAAAAACAAGCTCAGCATAATTCATAGACATAGGGGGTACCATTTCTTCAAAATGAAAGGGCATTTATCAAAGGTGAAAGGACCATCTTTACGAACATCCATAGGATCAGCTGGATTGTCAAAAGTGAAAGCAAGGAGAGAATAGTTGACTTTGTACACATTGGTTAAACCATACCTCTTTCATATGTTCATAGCAAAGGCAGACATGTTCCATTCGCGGATTATAGCCATAGACATAACCAATCGGTGCATTTTCATATTGTTGCTCCTCAGACTTCAAGTCTTGATAGTGAAAGTGCACAATAGGGTTGCCATCACAAATCGAAAGGGAGACATAGGATTAGGGTTCCACCTTCAATTCAACTTTTGTTTGATGCAAATAAAGAAGCTCAAAGGCGCAAATTCTCACGATCTCCACTCACCTCGATTAGGTTTGCAATAATATCATCATCGTTTGTCATTGGAACCTTAGAATCAGAATGATTTGATGTTGAAAAGAAACTTTGTCAACCATATGAGACTTGGACAGAGAAGACAAAGGAGTCCAAGAAAAAACAAACCCCAATACATTCACATCACTAACATGAGCTTGAATGGAATCATATGCATTATCCTATAGAAGAGAGAATCGAAGCCTATACAAAAAATATTTCAGTAGATTTGGCTGTATTTTTTCCTTTCTTTCTCTCTATAAGCAATGATATACGTTACCCAATAAATTGCTTGCTAACTTGCGCTAAAAGAAAGAGAGAAAAATCATCTCCTACTTTTAGTTAGAATAAGTTCCTTTTTTCATGTTTACCATCCCTAAACCCTTTTAAGTTTTGTGCCTCGACAACAATGGCTAATCAAGTCTACAATTAGCTACCAAATTAATAGAATAATTTTACTTTTACTATTTAACTTAAGATCCAATCATCCTTTCTTGTATCAAATGAATAATTAACTTATCAAACTTTTTCATTCTAATATGATTTTCAACCCCATTAATTTAATTCCAAATTCTTTCTTATCCAAATTAAACTCTTTCACCTATTTTGCGCGCACAAAAATATAATTATGATTTAATTCAATCCATTGTGTCATGAATTTTAAGAAAACAATTCTTAAGCATAAAATGTGAAAGTTTGACTTGAAAAAAAAAACAGAGCTATTTTAACTCTATATTATCTGTTATGCAAAATTTTATTTTTCATGATGAAAATTGAAAGACAGAAAAAAAAAATTAAGAAACAAAAAGACAGAAATAATTGCTGCCCTAAGAGTGATGATGTCATTGGGTTTCAAATGAAGCAGTAGAATAACTACAGATTGCACAAATTTGAAACGTGGATTTTAATGAACCTTCGAGGAAACCCCTTTCACATGTTAAATATTTCAACGAAATAACCCCACCATTCTTTAATTAAAATCATTTTAAATTTTCAAGTGCATGCACCGTTTTCCCTATAAATTTCCCGAAAATCTATCTCCCCAAGAAGAGAAAAGAAAAACGGGGTTAGAGAAACAGAAAACTTACCATTGGAGTTTAGAAATTCAATCTTTTCATAACAAGAAATGTACGCACAGACCACAGCTGACGCCGATTTTGCTGTTCTTGAATCCGTTTGTCGCCACTTGCTCGGAGAATCTATGGCTTCTTTCATCAGTAACAACTCTACTCCTGCTGTTAATAGTAGTACCCCTGTGTATCGCCGGAGTTCCAGCTTTAGCAGCTTGAACCCTTGTTTATCCGAAAATTGGGGCGATTTGCCTTTCAAAGTCGATGATTCTGAAGATATGTTGCTATACGGTGTCCTCCGCGATGCTGTTACTGTCGGTTGGGTCCCATCTCTCAAGACTGAGCCGCAGCCGGATTTTCCGCCGGTGAAATTGGAACCGCAGGAGAATTTTTCTATTTTTCCGGAGATTGTGACAGCTCCGGCGTCTGTACATCCGCCGGAAAGTATTACTACGCCGGTTTCGACTCCTTCTGCTGCTACTACTACTACTCCTCCTGCGGTGGTTCCACCGAAGGGGAAGCATTATAGGGGAGTAAGGCAGCGGCCGTGGGGGAAGTTCGCTGCGGAGATTCGGGACCCGGCGAAAAATGGTGCTCGAGTTTGGTTGGGGACATTTGAGACGGCGGAGGACGCGGCTTTTGCTTATGATCGCGCCGCTTATAGAATGCGCGGGTCTAGGGCTATGCTAAATTTCCCGCTGAGGGTGAACAACGGAGAGCCAGACCCAGTGAGAGTGACTTCAAAGAGGTCATCGCCGGAGCCTTCATGTTCGTGGTCGTCAGCGTCGGAGAGTGGATCGCCTAAGAGAAGAAGGAATTCGAAGAAGGCCGTGTGCTCGGCGGCTGCTACTAGCACAGTAGCGGTGGCTCAAGCCGGATTGGAAATGGAAAATGCAGTTAGATATCAAATGGTTAATGGTACACATGGCGAGCAGCTATTGGTTAGCCAATCATAAAAACATTACACCGCAAAAAAAAAAAAAATGAGAAAATGATATGAACATTTTCATAAATTTTGACGGTAAAGGGAGAGAGAAAAACCAAAGAAAAGAAAGTGTTTGGATTGAGTTGTGAATACAGAGATTTACTTTTGTTTTTTTATGAATTTGTTCTTTTTCTTTAATGGAAACATTTTATTCTTTATCTTGTATACATCTTTTCACTTGTTAATTTTTATTTATATAAAGTTTTTAATTTTTATTTATTTGGAATTTATAGTCTCACAGTTCTCAACTAAAATTTATTCATCACCAGAACTTGAGGACGCCAAGGTTTTTTCATTTGATTTTCAGTTCAAAAAAGAAAAGTTTTTTCATTTTGTTTTGGCGGCAATGGGGATTTATTTAATTTAGTAACAATTAAGCTCGAGTATTATTAATTTTAATTATCTTCAATTTATAAATTTTAATTATATTTTATTTTGTATACAAAATAAATAAAAATATAACTAAATAAGTATTATTTATATTTAATTATATCCAAATATGTTAGTTCAAAATTAAGTTAATTGAGAAAAATATCCTAATTCTTAACGAATTTTCATCGTTTTCTCCTACAACGTTATGAATTGGGGTGGACATTAAGTTAAGTTGACCCAAATCGAATATTTTTTAAAATTTGTAAAAGTGAAAATTTCAATCTGATTCAACTATATTTGGTCAGATAATTAAAAAAAATTCATTAATTTCTTAAACTAAATTAAATTAAAATTATACTATCAATTCTCCTAAAATTAATATCCAACTGCAATTCGATTCAATATTGAATTCCTAGTAACTAATATTTATAGAATACCTTTTCTTTTCTTTTTTAGGAGCTTATTTAGATCATGGAGGAGGCACGCGGATTTTCAATCAGAACTATTTTTATTTTATCAGAATATCCATTCCATTAAAAAGGTAAAAATGCTAAATTACAGGTACAAATCCAAATTCAAAAAATTACTTCATTTGTTCGGAAAAATAAATTTTGTTTCACTTTAAATCATTAATAAAAATAAACTATTATTATAACTTTATTGGTGTTTTGGTTAGAGGTGTAAAATTGGATTCATGTGTCATATTCGTGTTATATCAACTCATTCAGGCGACACAATTAGAATCAACACGAATTCGATCTATTTATTAATCAAGTTGATATGAGTACGACACGAAAATTAAACGAATTACACATGTAATATGTTTAACACAAATATAATACAATTATATTTTTTTGGATCACTCAACATGACACAGTTATGCATTTTGGGTTAATTGACACGATCAATGACACAAAAATAATATTTATTTTTATAAAATGACACTATAAACTTTCATATTTTAATAAATTTACATATGTTATAAATGAAATAAGTCGGATTGACACAATATGCAAAAATTAAATGGTTGTAATTGATTCATGTGTTAACCCATGACATGATCCACTTTGAACCGTATCATAAACAGATCAATCTATTTATGACATGAACCCGTTTATACTTAACACTAACATGCTAATTTTGGGTGTTACACGTATTGGGTTCGTGTGTTATAATCCATTTTGAAACTTCTAGTTTTGGTTTTGGATAAATTTTCTCTACTATAATTCATTATTTTTAGTTTTTCTAAAATAAAATGATAATAACTATTTTATACCTATAATTATACTTATTAAATAATAATTTTAATTTTTGTAATACTATTTAAACAATACTTAGAGTGCGGAACAGTACAGTATAATAATTTAGAGAATAAGATCATGCAATCTTTTTATTTGTATTTAGTCATTAGATATAATCTTTTCAATTATCAGGCAGGGATAAACTGGATTTTTTATTATTATTTTGTTAAATAAAAAGTATTTTATTAACAATATGGAATGTCATCTGTCTCAACTTTTATGAGATCAATGACTAATTCTTTTTGTAAGATCAATGAAAAAATTCAAACTTGCTGTTGGTCCATATCTCATGCCAAAAAAAAAAATTCAAAGAAAAAATATTTATGATCACATGCAAAAAGAAAAAGCTAGAGGCACACATGCAAAAAGAAAAAGCTAGAGGCACACGTGCAAAACCAAAGACTGCTATGGTATGTTTGGTATAGAGGATGGAATAGGAATAACAATTTCGGATTATCTAATCTGCTCTTATCCCAATTGATTGATTGCAGTAGAATCAAACTAACGAATCCAAAAATGATTTTCCTTCTAACCTTTTTCCCTCCAAACCAAACACAGGCTTACCTTATCCTATAACTTCTTTGACTTTCAAATATTGACTCTTGACTTTTCTCAAACTAAGTTTCAACAATTTCAAAGGCAACAACTTCCCCTTTTGTTAAAAAAAAAAAGAAGAAAAACAAAACTCAACCATTGACCAGATATTGTGTGCTCCTCCTCAAGGTTTGACTTCAGCGTCAGGAAAAAGCCTTTAAATAAGTTTGATCACATTGTGACGTTCATCATTGAAATAGGATAATATTGTATGGGATGCAAAAGTTTTCGGTTTCATCAAGTTTTCTACTCAAGTCATTTTCAACAGCTAACCTTCCAGCGGCCATAACCAAATACAAAGAATCGGTTTACTAGCCCTGTTCTTCCAGCAAGGTCACAATTCCCACCAGCCAAATAATAATTTATTTAGAGCAACTCTTTTACAATATCATATATTAAAACCGAAAGATGGTGCAACCAACAGCTAATCAAGTCCATCAACCACTGGATGGGAATTTTCTCCCGTCCAATCAATCAAAGACTAATGCATACATGGTGCGCTGAATCATCCGGATGACAATATGTATTGAGCCTTATATAAAAATGTAACATAAGTAGTAATTAATTTACATGCATGGTATTTTATTATTGGTTTTAATCCATGAATAAAGTTGTGAACCGAATCTAGACAAATAGTTTCTATAATTAATTTATATGCATATGCATTTGTGCTTGCACTAACATAACATTAGCAAAAACTGCTACCTCACATCTAGCTACAATTCCAATTAGTGTATCAAATTTGTCCAATCTTAATGTCATCTTTTCCTATATGTTTGAAACATTTACTCTAAATTCGGTGAATGGACCTGGATAACCTCTAATGCTAAAAGTCAGGAACAAAATTCAGCAAGTCTACCACCACAATCAGAAGTATTCTGCCCTGCTTTGCCCAGAAAAATTCGGTGATCGTCTCCTGCAATTAGGAAACCAGTGAGAAATAATTGGAAAGACGAATGGCTGCAGACCAAAAGAGTACAACTTAAAAATGCAGTGATCAGAACAATCACCCAATTTAGAAAACCAACAGGTTAATTTCTTGTAACTTTGCTATATTACCATATTCTCTGTTTCATCCAAAAATATCAGTACAATCAGCAAAAATCTATATATGAAGTCATTCTAATGACAAGACCATGTCAGCAAGCCGATTTAAAAAAAAATTAGTGTCACACCAGCTGTTCTCGGTACATAACTGGCAATATATTTTCACATTCACCAATGTCCAGGATCAAGTTTGATTAAATGACAAGTTCAAGAAATTAACAGACACGATGAGCTTTTAAAGTGCAGAAGAGACGAGACAAACTCTTAGCTCAGATTAATGATTACATATTGTTGTTGATGCAAAGCTTAACTTTGCAATTAAAATCTAATCAACTAGGAAAGCACAGTTTTAGGACATGAAACCAGTAGACATATACATAAGCATCACAAATATGAAAAACGGATTACCTCTTGGATCGGATATGATCCTCTGAATGGAGCATAGTTCCATCATTATTAAAGAAACTATCACGTGCCCAGAAATTATGGGCCTCCTTAAGGTTTGACTTCTGCCAGCAGAAGCAATAAATGTTATTTAGTGAGAAATTCTCGATGTATGAATAATGAATAGAATATAAAGCCAGAATAGCATTGTTACTTAAAAGATTGAAAACCAAAAAGGAGACTTTTATCTCCAATGTCCATTTATCAAGCATTCTGAAAGTTCAAATAGATGGATTTAATCTTTTTTTTCTTCTCCTCCTCTCAATAGCCTTGAGATTGATCTGGTTTGCACATATGAAAAGATGAGTTTCACATTTTCATATATTTAACCCCAGTGAATCACTTTGTCCATGAACAGTGCGCCTCTCCGCTCTTAAGAAAGACTTCACACCTTCAAATGCCACAGTGAAAGCAAAAAGGAACAACATTTCCGCAACATAAGGAGAAAAGAGAAGATAAAAAAGAAAATGAAAAAACAGATCCATTCTTATGAAGCATCCAACAAGAACATATTACAATAATTTCCACCATTTCCTTGTATGGTGTATGTAATTCTGCACCTAGACATGTCACCAGACCGCCATTTCAACATTTCTTAAACAGTCAGCATTTGACCTAAATAGATATCCTGCATACGTTGTGCACTTAAAATAAGAGGCTTTCACAAATTAGAGGGTTTATGGTGCCAGAATATTGAAATAAATTAAAGCTGGTAAAAGCAATGAAAGTTTCACTAGGGAAACAGTAAATTCACTTAACCTCAAAAGGGAGACCCCTTTTCACTGCATCGATCCTATATTCTACTTCCTTCTAATGATTCTTGTCCTTTTGATACATCATATTAGCCCACCCAATCTTCTCTTGAATCAAGGAAAGCAAACTTTGTGAAGTGGCTTGCCTGAAATAAATGAAAAACAACTATTACACTCCTCTAAGTTGAAAAACAGAAGATTGACAAGCAATTTTTTCTTTTTCCCTTTTTTTAATGGCAAAGAACGTGAGCTTTCTCCCTTTTCTATGCTAGTCCATAAAATCATCCAGTTTGTTGAACTTTAAATGTCTAATATAGGCAATACAGTGCCAAAACATTGCATGAGCATAGTAATATAAAATTATAAATATATAGACTACTATGATTGGCAAACACATGAAACTGTTGTATTAAAAAGGCATCTATAGTCTATAGATAATACCAGAACAAGGTCAAGGACCAAGGATATAGAAGCCACACTGACCTAATCCAATAGTCAACTATAACATAGGTCAAACAAGCAAGAGGAATGAAGCTGTATGAAATCCCAACTTGTAAGGACATCATTGTGAAAGTACTTCTAATAAGGCAAAGTCATTTGTGAAATTGCAGAGCATTGCCCCATTTAAGAAGATAGAAATATGAGTACCAATGTAGCAGATGGAAACAAAATTTTTGCTTAAGAGAGTAAAAAAAATAAAGACCAGAAGTTCAGTTTTAGACATGTAAAAGCAGTGAATGTACTGAGACATTGAATCTTTGAGTTGGAAAGAGGATTTCTGCAACGTATGAACTAAAGCATACCACTTATCCAGGGTATCTATCATACTTCCAAACTGCCCATGCATCAAATCCCTCCCTGCTGCAAATTGCACCTGCATATAAAATAAAATAAAAAAAATTAAGGAATTAGTAAAAGCAAATTGATGTATTGAAATCGATGTTTTCTATTTGCCAAGCTATGGTTTACCTCAAAACATCTTCGCACTTGAGTCAACTTTCCCTTGACTACGACCTGTACTGCAAACTATCACGCAATGATCCTTCATGAGTAATTCAGAGGCAAATAAATCCATGGTCCACATAAATCTTTAAAAGACTAGGAGACACACTGTGTACATGCACTCATTGATAAGGAAATCTTCAAGTTCACACACATTAGAAACCTCAAGCTCCTTCAAAAGCACATCAGAGGAGAGAACCTAGAAGAGAGTTCGACAAAGGATAAAATCCAATCACAGCTGAGGCAACAAATTTAAAGCATAAAAAATAGCATAGCTTACCTTATGACTACACTAAAGACTACAAAAGAAACAAAAAATCAGAACTGACACTTCGTCATATTCATACATGATGGAAATCAAATGGTTTCTCCTATTGAATATTAACAACGGAAAATGGGGAAAAAAACAATAAGATCAGTTAACCTGGAAGACAAACTTGAATTCCATAACTAAAAAGAAAACGAATAACACAAATTCACTCTGTCATCACAGTGATATTTGAAAAGCCCTTATAAGAAGTTCAAAATACGTTCAATAAACTACCTTGTTTGACTCGGCAGGAGTGAGGACAGTGAGCTGTTTTAGCTTCAGAACTTGCTCAGGTATCAGCTGTGGCAGAGTGCCAGAATTACCTTGTAGATTCAATCATTGAAAACATGTTCAGAAATAAATAATAAATAAACCAAGAAACAAATAAATTAGTAAAATCCCAACAAAACCATCAGGCCAAAATGAAAATTACAAGCATATAAAATAATAAAGAAAACCCAATAAATTAATAGAAGATAGAGGGTCAAATAATATAATCTCAAAGGCGAAAAGAGTCTCTTTATTTTTGTAATCGCGCCACGTTCCATAAGCAAACTGGCGAAGGAGAGAAAGATAAGCAGAACTTTCAGTCCCTTCAAGCTGGTTTCAAGTTAAGTATTTTCTTAATTAGAAAAGAAACACAAAATAAATAAATGAGTAAATAAAAAGAGATCTGTATCTCTATGAAGTACCAGCCAAAATATATAATTTAATTCCTTTTAAAAATTCAAAAAATTAAAGAAAAAGAAAACGCTAAACCTGGAGCAGATTCGGAAGAGAAAGAATCTCAGAGAAAGAGAAGAGGGAAGGATGAGAAGTTGCTTATACAATTAGAGAAACGAGAGAGGAGCCAGTCAGAGTGGAGGCTTGCTGAACTAACTCTTGTATTAATTGGGTTTGTCGCTGCTCTATCTCCATTGATCCTGATCGAGAGTTTTACAAAATTAAAAACAAAAATACCAAACAAGATTGAAGCTAAAAAGAATTAGGGGTTTCTGCAATTTCGATTCGAAGCGTGGGTTTTAGGGGAGAGGGAGAGGGAGAGGGAGAGGGTGAGGGAGGTTTTGGGATGTTAGCTACTTATATCCGTACGGATTGTTCGGCCTTCACCGTTAATCATAAAGCTTGATAAACGACAACTCGTCTTTTCCAAAACAATCAACCACTCGTCGTTAAGTGCCACCTTATTTAATAGGTTACTCATTTGTCATCTCTCTTCAAAAATATCCTAACATTTCTTTCCGTTTTTAATTGGACATTTAATGATTATTTTTTCAATTAATGCATAATATGTTTCCATTTTTTTCTTCAATTTAACAATTTCATCTAATTTTCTGGCATAGTCATCTAATGTGGATCCTACCAAAGGTAACGTGGCAAAGTATAATCGATCAATAAATATTTAATCATTTTAAAAATTTAACAACGAATTTATGCCAAAAAAATCTTTTAGTAAATATTTGAATAATTTAAAAAAAAATAATAAAATGTACTCAATTAACACTAAATTTATTTATGATTAGAAGAGTCAATAAAATTACAAATTTTTTAGATTTTTTATTTTTTTTATTTTTTTAAGAAAGTAGATATAAAAAAATCCATAATTTATCTAAAAAAAATCCCTAATTTTTATTCTTTGATTTTTATAAACATCTAATTGCCTTCTTTTTTTTTTTTTACAAATATAAACCCGTCTTCATTTTATAATTCTTGATGAAAAAATAATATTAGTTATGTCACTACTCAAAACAAAAAAAATGCATTTAAAGACTTAAAAAGGAGTAAAATTAATTAATATTTTAAAATTACTAAAATATTACAAAAAAAATTTCTTGGAAAAATCTGTCGGTAAATTTTCAAAATGATTAAATATTTATTAACTGGTTATACTTTAACTTTACCACATTGGCTTTGGCGGATAAGCATTTCATCCATAAATAATGAAAAATTGGATGGAATAATGGAATTGAAAAAAAGAGAAACATATTATGTGCAATTAAAAAAATTATATATCTAAATGAAAATAAGATGAAAAACTAAAGGTTTTTCTAAAATTATCCTTAAAAATAACTATTGAGATCACCTTCTAACCTAATGGCATGAGAAAAGACTAAAAGGACATGTTCAAATTCCCATTGTAATTTCCTCCTCTCCTAGTGATATTTGTTTCAACTAAAAAACACAATTCTTTATCAAAAATAGAGTTGTTTGTACTTTGTAGGGTTTAAAATTTAAAACCTTTGCTCTAATCCACAAAAAGTATTAGGTTTATTCCAAATAAGTTTTTTTTTAATTGGCCATTAAGCCTAACTTAATTAAACTTACTAGTAAAATGAGTAAGTACATTTCTTATACCTTACATAAATATGAAATTAAGTATTCCTTTGTTTTAGTTGTTGGTTAACCGTCGCAATAGCAATGAACTATTATTGATGGTTAGCTGTTAGCTTTTAATTTTAATTTTTTTTCTGAAAAGCTAAATTAGAAAATGACCTAACAAGTGTCAATTTGAATTTTTAATTCGTTAAACCATTAAAAGCTAGCTGCCACCATTCAGCCTAATGATCAATAAAACACAATTTGAAAATTACAAAAATTTAATTTTGATAGAAGACACTCAAGATCTTTGCTTGATGCTTGCACAAACAATTATTTGGTTGGAAGGACAAACACTCTACTTCTCTTGCTCAAAAAATATTTCGTTAGTTTGATCTCTAGGAAAAGCTCAATTCTCTGCTATGGTAGGTCCTTTAACTTCAATTTCACATATATTACCTTCATTTTAAACTCAATCACTTGCTATTACCCTTTTCACTCAATGTTTCTAAGTTTCAAGATTTTTTTTAACTATAATTCTCAGGTTCAATCTATGTGTTTCAATTCAATAAATAAATATTTTGCACAATCACATTACTAATTCATCTATCCTCCTTATAAGGTATTTTCTCTAGGTACAACATTTCATAAAATACCAATACCATGTCGTTTTCTCAATCAACATACTACCTTAATTAAAACAAACCTCCCCAACATCAAGTTGATTTGATGAACTTGTAACAAATAATAATATGGCAATTCATTTACATCATTAGTAACAACAATTTCCAATCAAAAGGAATAATCCAAAGTCTTCACATTCATTAACAAATTAAAAGGACAAAACTATGCATACATACAAATCAAGTTAAATGAAACAACCAAAAATATATCAGGCAAAGGAAGACCATGTTAATTGGAAACACCAATAAGAATGATATACCAGCTAAAGGAAATCAAGAAGTAAAAGGAAACTTAACAAGAATTGAGAAAATTAACAGTCCTTATTCTGGATAAAACCATTTAGGATACTTCTTTGAATTAAAATGATTGATGACTGAAGAATAGAATACATTCAAATATTTTTACTGAAATAGTCCTATAATAAAATTAAAAAATGAAAAAAATAACAAAACACATAAAAAAAATCAAATAAGTTTAAATCATTCAATTCAACAAACACAACCGAAAAAATTAACTATCCCATTGATTTTCCAAGCTAAATTTATCCCAAGACCTATATTTCTCCATCTTCAATATTCATGAATATTCAAAATGAAGATAATTGATGACAGCAGCAGTTGCAAGCTTTGATGCAAAGTGTTGTCAACCTAGACTTGTATTTAGATTTTGCTTTGATATTTTGTATTTTACATTAATTAATTTTGCATTTAAAAGCTCCAAAAATCTATAGAATTTAGTGTTATAGGTAAACAACATTTCTTAATTTAAGGAGAGTTAGTAATTAGTTGTTGGAAACTTAACAGTACATTAGTGTCCAAACTTTTATGCTAAAGGTAGGACTCTTCTTCTAAACTAGTGAAAGTTTGAGTTTGCACAAGCTTCCATTCAATAATAAAGCTTATATTGAAGCAAAAATCATAAGTATTTTCTACCAAGATTCGATCTTGAGACCATGACCGACATTAGAGAATTGATAGACTTAAGGTTACCGAAACTCGTAATAAGCCTAAACTCGTCCATATATCTTATATTGATCATATAATAATAATAATAATAATAATAATAATAATAATAATAATAATAATAATAATAATAATAATAATAATAATAATAATAATAATAAAATCATCCCATGACTAACATTATCAAAGTATATATATATGTATATATATATATATATATATATATATATATATATATGATTAACTCTTTCACACTATATATAATGTATTGCACATACATAACATTATCATGGGGGAATATTCTCATCTCGATATATCCATGTAATAAATTATTCTAGCACCTCTAGAAATAGTATTGTGAAAGTCTAGAATATTAAATACAATCTGAACACACAAAATAAATATACATCAAAGCTTTCCCGGAGTGAAAAAGTTGCGGAGTAGTCCAAACAAGTTGTATAAAATGAATTTACTACCTGAAAAAATAGTTGAGAGGGGGGAGGGTCAGCTTGTGCTAAGTGAATTAACGTCATGTAATTCTTTAACATAAAATCATACAATAATATAGTGATATCATATTTATACACACAAAGGAAATCACATCATACATCAACAGTAATCATAATATATGAGAGAAAAAACTTAAGTAGAACCCTAAACCTTAATGATACTAGCCAATAAGTTCTTTTAATTACAATGGATCGGTGCCCTGAGAGCAAAGCATCAACCAAGGTCCTCTATCCAGTCGGTCACTTATCCAAATGGTGTTGGTGCCCTAAAAGTAAGCTCCACTAGAATTATCATCTCAACAACCATATACCACATCAGTTGGTGCCCTAAGAGCAAACTCTACCAAGGTTATCACTTCAATCCATCCATAATCATATGACCATCACCAGTATACACACGGTCCTGATGTGACCCATCAGGTATCATGTTCCACTATAGTTCTCAACCCATAATCACATCATCACAACACAACACATCACAACATTTCATAATCTCATCCAATCACATCTTCAGCAATAATCAAACATAAATATATTTACATGTAAAATAATATTATAACAATTATAACATTATATAACATGTCATAATAGATATAAGGGAGCTGGGTAGCATGTTATAGAATCATATGATATTAACTCATAGACATGTAGATTCCCCAATTGTTGTTTTTAAGACTTTGGTGCAGCTGGTGAAGCCTTTGGAGAATTTAGAAAAATATGATAAAAATTAACATAATCTTAAGAATAAATCTTATGTTTAGATTCTTCTATAAATCACTTGGAGAAAATATTTGTTTAGACTCTTAACATAAATCCTATTGAAATATCTGGTAGAACTTCTCCTTAAACTGGGCATAACCTACTATATAAATGGTCAATATCCTATAAATCACTTTATGACCATCTTAATATAATCTCATACTATTAAGGTCTCCAAATATATAATATCCCTGATCAACATATAAAATAACTCAATAATTAATAATTCTCAATTATTAATTTAATTAATTAATTTATTAATATTATAACTTAACTAATAATCACCTCAATTTACTAATATAAAACCCAATTATTCACCAAATAATCTCTAATAATTATGCAATTGATCATATAACTTAATTAAATTAATTAATCACATTAATAAAATATAATTCATATAAATTTTACAAATAAATTCATATCTCAATATCTAAAAATATCTAGAAGGTGTGGTTGGTACTAGATGACTCGATTTAATGAGTTGAAGTACTTGATCAGATATCGTTGGACTCTAGTGACCGAAAAATTTTCAACGGCAACGAATTGACGATCAAATGGTTCCAAAAAAATTTAAGGTGTAAGGAGTCCAAATATATAAGTTTCTTAGTTTAGAAGTGACCGAAAATGTATAGATCTACAAAATTTTGCAGGGACTCCAACGAGTGAATCTGACTCCAATTAAACTTTAAACGACAGTTCCCAGAGTTCAAACTGTCCAACTTAAGGTTTTTCAACGTCCCCAGTTCATTTCCAATGTCAAAATTGAGAAAAGAAGTAAGAAAGTGTGAGAAATGAAAGGGCAATCCCATCATTCGATTTTTTTCTCACCAATCCCAAAAATCCGGTCAGTTTTTGTAAAATCAGATGTTGCTGGAGTGATAAAAACATGGAGCACTACTCGTGGTTCAAATTTAACAAAGATCAAAGGTCATTTGAATGATAAACGGAGATAGTGGTACTGTAGGGAGAATGAGAGAGAAAGAGAGAGAAGAGAGGAGAAAGAAAATGAATTTTACTATTTGATCCTTGCAACCTCTATATATATATATACTCAGGGAAAATGTCGTAATTTTCAATAAGTTCCGGATTTTTAATGAAATTTTACTCAAATGAAATTATTAAGCCATGAAGTAATTTAAGAAAAATCTTAATTAAACAAAATTAAAAATATGAGGTATTACATTTTCCACTTTTCAAAAGTTTGAAACTGCTATAGAAAACTAATGTGCTGACTATCAAAATTCTAAGATATGATAATGGCACCAAATACACATCCCACCACTTTGAAGAGTTTCTTTAGCAAGCTGGGATTCATCATTAGCTCATTGTCAATTACAACAAAATGGTGTGAGGAAAAATATATCAATCATGAACATGACAAGATGTTTAATGTTCAACAAGGGTATTCTGAAGCATTTTTGGGTAAAGAGAACAAATACTGCAGTATATTTGCAAAACAGATTGCCAAGTAACAATTTTGGAGATTAAACACTTTATGATGCTTGGTTTGTTGTTAAACCTTCAATCTCTCATCTTAGAATCTTTGGCAACATATGTTATGCCTCAATTCTTAAAGTAAAGAGAGACAAATTAATTAAAAGAGCTAATGTTGGCACCCTAATTGGTTGCGACAGTGTTGTAAAGGGCTATAAGATTTTTAACCCTATAACTCAACAAGTGTTTATAGGTAGGAGCATTAAAATTGATGAGGGTAGCAACTGGAACTAGGAGAAGATGGTAGCGAATGCTTTCAAACAACTAATGAACTTGGAAAAAATGCCTTAAGATCAAATTATAGAAGAAGAAGACTCGACTAATGAAGATTTTGCTATTAGAGACATTAGAAGACATCTATAGTATATGCAATGTAACTTTGACAGAACCCACAAATTTGGATGAAATTATAAAAATTCCTAAATGAAAGACTGTCATAGAGGAGGAGGAGCTCAGGGTACCATGCTATTAGAGGCATTAGAAGACATCTATACTCCAAATGAAGGTGTTTGAGATGAATAACTTAGGGAATATGGTATATTTCTTGAAATGCAAATCCAATAATGTTGGCAGGGAATATTTATTTTCCATAAGAAATATGCAGTTGAAATATTAAACAAGTTTTGTCTTTCAAAAAGCAAAGCAATAAGTACACATGCAATGCAAGGAGATAAGTTGAAAATGAATATGATTTTGCCCCAGTTGATGCATCTATATACAAAAGCTTGATAGGAAATTTGTTGTTTTTATGTGCTATAAGACCAAACATTATGTACATAACCAGTGTATGGTCAAATTTCATGAATGCACTAAGCAGTAAAAAGAGTCATACGATACATTCAGGGTACTCTTGAATTTGGCATATTTTACAGGAGGAGCACTACTATAAAGCTATTTGGTTTCACAGATAGTGACCGGGCAGGATCATCCGATAACATGAAAAACACCACTAGTTACTGTTTTACACTTGGTTCAAATGTTGTTTATTAGAGCTCAAGGAAGCAGAGTTCAATTGCTCAATCCACTATTGAAGCTAAATACATAGTTGTCTCAACTGCTGTCAACCAAGCTTTATTGATAAGGAAGATTTTGAAAATTTTGATGTTCATGCAAGACAAAACAACAAAAATTTTATATGACAACAAGTCAACAATTGCAATGGTCAAGAATCTTGTTTTGTATAGAAAAACAAAGCATATCAAAGTCAAGTACCATGCTATTAGAGAAGCAAAAAATGAAAGAGAAGTCCAATTGTTTTTTTTATGGAGTTGAAGATCAATTAGCCGATATATTTACCATGACATTGCAGAAAGGAAGATTTGAAATATTAAAAGAAAGATTAGGAGTCACTAACAGCACTTGCATCAAGGAGGAGTGTTGATAATAACAGTTGCAAGCTTTGATGCAAAATGTTGTTAGCCTAGAAATTTATTTAGATTTTGCTTTGATATTTTGAATTTTACAATAATTAATTTTGTATTTAAAAGCTTCAGAAAAATATGTAAAAAGTTAGTGTTTTGTAGTGGAACTTAAAGTTAGATAAACAATATTCCTTAATTTAAGGAGAGTTAGTAATTAGTTGTTGGTAACTTTTTGCTTTGTAAATACTTTTATAAAGGCAATGAAACATAAACCTTTTATTCTAGACTCTCTTATTTCCTCTCTAAACTAAGTCCGAAAACTCCAACAATAACAAAGAAATGAAAGTAGATTTTTTTTGAAAAAAAGAGTCAAAAGGGAATGACTATATAATTTTTAGACACAAACACACACAAATGCCTATATATATATATATATATATATATATATATATATATATATACGAAACACTGCCAATTGTTACAATAACAACTTGAATGTAAGGCATTGCCAGGCTTACTTCCAATTGGCCTAGTTCTTTATAGGGTTGACTCATCCATAGAGAGCCTTGAGTTTATCTATATCATATCTCATAACCTAAAATAACCAAAAAGAAAAATTCTAATCTTAAGAGACGTCATATTGAAGAAACATAACATATGATAGATTCTAATATGTTAACCAAATGAACACAAACGTGACCATTTCAAGCTCTATTATATAGTCAAATAAATTACATCAATAAATTAAAAGACCTTGGATATTAAAATCGTGTTCAGGGAAAGAAAATGAGCTTCACTTATCAGACCTAAAGTATACTTCCATGTTTCTTCAACATCAAGGTCGTATTTATATCGTATCAATCTCTTTAGGTGATGTATTTGCCACTCCCTCACCAATCTCAGCCATCTCCTTGAGATGGTTATCCTTCAAAAGATCTACAGCCTGTCTCAGGGCTTTAGGCCTCATGTTATGCATAATTTCTAAGGCCATTCTCATCAATTTTAGATTAAACAAAGAAATATTATTTCTTTTTTGGATTACACTTGCAAAAGAAACATATCTTTTTACCTAATTCCTATTTTTTTATTGATTCTTTTCTTCTACAGTAAAGTGTTTCCTCAATTGCAATTCCTATTTTTTTTATTGATTCTTTTCTTCTACAGCAAAGTGTTTCCTCAATTGCAATAAAAACTTGAATCTCCAATATTTAGGCAAACCAAATCGACTACTAATGCTTATATACGAAATTCAAATTCTCTAAGCATTACTTGTCACTTAACCATTATAGTCAAATTTTAAAAAATCAAACCAACAAAAGCTCTTAAATGCATGCAAATTCTCAAAAAGAAAATCAGGAAGCTATCTGGCCAAAATGATTCCTTGAATTCACGTCCGCTGCATTCTCAGCCAATACCACAACGGTCTAACAGAACTACAAAATAAATAAATAGAAAAAATGAAAACAAAACAGAAAAGAGGAAGAATGAAAATATCACGTACTTCATAGTAACCTATAAGTGGCAAAATGTAGAAGAGTATGGGCATCGAAGGTGGAGTACTTGGCGAGGCAAGGATTGCAATCCAAAAGCATGGGGCGCGGACCAGATAATCACTCCCTCATCCAACTCTGAGCCTCAATGTCGCATATCCGTCTGCTTCTTTTGCCAGTCACCGCTCCCAGCGTCACCCATGACCATCATTCCCTGCACTTCAATCTCGATACACCATCACCTGCCCTCTTGCTATATACTATATAAAAATAGGGATTTTGCAGTGTTGAAATGTGGCAATCCAACATCGAAAAGATTTCATTTTTCCACCATAGCATTAGCCTATTAAAGGGTTTCATCCCCCTCTTAACAATTCATCCCAAAAACACCAATCCCTCTACTTCTAAGATTTGTTGTATTTTCTCTCTCTCTTGTAATATTTCACTTTGTAATATTTTTTTGAAATAGTGAAATATTATTTTAGTAGTATCCGAGGACGTAGATATAATTGGCCGAATCTCGTTAAATTTTGGTGTTCTTTTTATTTCTATTTAATAACTATTGTCGGGTCTTTTTACTTTGTGATATATTGTGTTTTAAATTATCTGAGAAAAATTTTTTCACCAAGACTCTAAGAGTCTAAGGAAGTTGATTTTTAAGGGAGACCATTTGTGACTCCACCAACTACATGAAAATTTTTCTTTGTCTTAATTTTTGACACAATTATTCACTTTGGTGGAAACTAACCCGATTTCCACAACAATTGGTATCAGAGCCAAGGTTACTGAGTTATATGCTCTGTGGTTGCGGCGTAAGCTGATCTTCCACATCAGAAAGGTTTCATATTTAAGACTATTTAATATCTGATATATTGTGCTTTAAATTATCTGAGAAAAATTCTGTTACCAAGACTCTAAGAGTCTAAGGAAGTTGGTTTTTAAGGGAGACCATTTGTGACTCCACCAACTACCTGAGATTTTTTCTTTGTCTTAATTTTTGGCACAATTATTCACTTTGGTGGAAACTAACCCGATTTCCACAATAATTGGTATCAGAGCCAAGGTTACTGAGTTATATGCTCTGTGGTTGCGGCGTAAGCTGATCTTCCACATCATAAAGGTTTCCTTGGATTATTGGGTATTCCGCATTTGAAAGATATTAAATAGTCTTAAAGAGAAAATGGCAAGAGACGGACAAAAATCCACAATGGATACAACAACTTCTACTTCATCAATTTTGGCGAGAACTGTTGTGGAAAATACAAGAATTGCAGTGGAGATTTTTGATGGTACAGGCCATTTCGGCATGTGGCAAGGTGAAGTTCTAGACACCTTATTTCAGCAAAGCTTAGACATTGCCATTGAGGGAGAAAAGCCAGAAGGTGCAGATGAGAAGGAATGGAAGACAATCAATCATTTGACATGTGGTACAATTCGATCGTGCCTATCTAGAGAGCAGAAGTATGCCTTTTGTAAAGAAACTTTTGCAAGTAAATTGTGGAAGACATTGGAGGAAAAATTCTTGAAAAATAGCAGTCAAAATAAGCTCCATATGAAGAAAAGGCTGTTCAGATTCACATATGTTCCTGGTACCACGATGAATGATCACATCACCAATTTCAATCAACTTGTAGCAGATCTGATGAACTTGGATGTGACGTTTGAAGATGAAGATTTGGCCCTGATGCTGTTGGGATCCCTTCCTGAGGAGTTTGAGTTTCTAGAAACTACTCTACTCTATGGGAAAGCTGAGGTGTCTCTTAGTGAGGTATGTGCTGCACTATACAGTTATGAATTGAGGAGAAAAGACAAGAAGGATAGCACCAGTGGAGCAGCAGAAGCTTTGATAGTAAGAGGACGTTCGAAAAATAAGAACAGGGGAAAGAAAGACAGATCAAAGTCCAGAGTGGGCAAAGATGAATGTGCCTTTTGTCGAGAAAAGGGGCACTGGAAGAAAGATTGTCCTAAGTTGATAAGAAAATCTAGCAAAGGCAAGGCTATTGCAGATTCAAATGTAGCTGAATGTGATGATTCAGATTTTTCATTAGCATTGATGCCATCAATAAGCAGTTTGACTGCTTGGATCCTAGATTCAGGTTGTAGCTATCATATGTGTCCCAATCGGGAATGAATTTTTGATTTTAAAGAAATTGAAGGTGGAGTTGTCTATACAGCAAATGACATCCCTTGCAAAACAACTGGAATTGGTTCAATTCAGTTGAAGAATCGTGATGGATCAATCAGAACTCTAACAGATGTAAGATATGTGCTCAGTCTGACGAAAAATCTCATTTTTATGGGAATCCTTGGGAGAAAGGGTTTCACTATAATCATTAAAAATGAAGTAATGAAGATTATATATGGAGCACTTGTGGTGATGAAAGGAGTTCAAAGGAGCAACAACTTGTATTATTATAAAGCCAACACAGTTGTTGGAACAACAGTCACAATTTCTAGTGATGACCAGGAGCTAGAAACAACCAGATTGTGGCATCTGCGCTTGGGGCATGCAAGCGAAAAATCATTGAAACTTCTAGCGAATCAAGGATTACTTCAAGGAGTGCGAACCTGCAAATTAGACTTCTGTGAGCATTGCATCAAAGGGAAGTAGATGAGAGTGAAGTTTGGCACTACAATCCATGATACCAAGGGTATTCTGGAATATGTTCACTCAGATGTATGAGATCCTTCCAAAACTGCTTCAATGGGAGGTAAACACTACTATGTTACCTTTGTTGATGATTGTTCAAGAAGAGTATGAGTGTATACAATGAAGACAAAGGATGAAGTGTTGGGAGTTTTTCTCATCTAGAAGAAGATGGTAGAAACTCAGACGAGCAGAAAGATCAAGTGTCTTCGAACAGACAATGGCGGAGAGTACACAAGTGATCCCTTCATGAAAGTTTGCAGAAATGAAGGAATTGTTCGACATTTTACTGTTAGAAATACACCACAACAGAATGGGGTGGCTGAACGCATGAACCGAACTCTACTGGAGAAAATTCAGTGTATGTTGTCTAATGCTGGATTAGGCAGACAGTTTTGGGCTGAGGCTGTAACATACGCATGTCATCTCATTAATTGTTTGACATCAACTGCTATCAATGGAAAAACACCTTTGAAGGTGTGGTATGGAAAACCTGCTACAGATTATAATTCCTTATATGTGTTTGGTTCCACTGCATACTATCATGTTAAGGAATTGAAGTTAGATCCAAGGGCAAATAAATCTATCTTTATGGGGATATCCTCTGGTATCAAAGGATATTGACTATGGTGTCCAGAGACAAAGAAAATAATCTTTAGTAAAGATGTTACCTTTGATGAGTCTACCATGTTAAAGGTAACAAATGAGCAAACATATGGTTCTCCACAACAGGTGGAGGAAACTCCCAAACAGGTAGAGTTTGATAGAAGAAGAATTGTTGATCCAGAAATTGTAAAGTCTGATAAAATTACTCCTACGGCAGAAGAGGAGATAATGGTAGAAAATGGATTAGATGAGGAAGCAAAGGTTTCAGCACAAGAACCTCCTCAGCAACTTGAACCAATTGCACTACGAAAGCCGAAAAGGAATATTAAGAAACCTGCTCGACTTGAAGATATGACTAATTATACATCTTCAATAGATGATGAGATTTTTTCCACTTATTGTGAAGTTATTCAAAGCTCAGAAGAAGAAAAGTGGAGAAAGGCTATGGAAGAAGAGATGCAGTCCCTTGAAAAGAATCAGACATGGAAGCTATCAAGTCTGCCAAAGGAAAAGAAAGCGATTGGTTGTAAATGAGTTTATACAAAGAAAGATGGATTTTCTGATAAGAATGATATCCGCTACAAGGCAAGATTGGTAGCTAAAGGCTACGCTCAGAAGGAGGGAATTGATTATAATGAAGTATTTTCTCCAGTTGTAAAGCATTCCTCCATTAGAATACTATTGGCCTTGGTAGCACAATTTGATCTGGAACTAGTTCAGTTGGATGTAAAAACTACATTTTTACATAGAGACTTAGAAGAAGAAATCTACATGACTCAGCCAGAAGGATTTAAAGTTGCTGGAAAAGAAAATTTAGAGTGCAAGTTGAGCAAATCGTTGTATGGATTGAAGCAATCTCCAAGACATTGGTACAAACAATTTGACGAGTTTATGATAAGGCATAAATACACAAGAAGCAAATATGATCATTGTGTATATTTGCGCAAGCTACGAGATGATTCCTTTATCTATCTTCTCCTTTATGTTGATGATATGTTGATAGCTTCAAAAGATGAAGGAGAGATTCAGAAATTAAAAGCTCAACTAAATCAGGAATTTGAAATGAAAGATTTAGGAGAAGCTAAGAAGATTCTCGGTATGGAGATATGCAGAGACAGAAAATTGGGGAGACTTTGTTTGACTCAGAAACGATATCTGAGAAAATTACTAAAGCATTTTGGGATAAATGAGAAGACAAAACTAGTTAGTACTCCACTTGCTCCTCATTTTAAGCTCATTGCATCTTTATCTCCGAAAAGTGATGAAGAACGAGAATATATGTTAAAGGTTCCATATGCAAATGCTGTTGGTAGCTTGATGTATGCAATGGTGTGTACGAGGCCTGACATTTCACAAGCAGTTGGAGTTGTGAGCAGGTACATGCATGATCCTGGCAAAGGACATTGGCAAGCTG
The DNA here is from genome assembly GCA_023653625.1 of Triadica sebifera. Classification (NCBI taxonomy): domain Eukaryota; kingdom Viridiplantae; phylum Streptophyta; class Magnoliopsida; order Malpighiales; family Euphorbiaceae; genus Triadica; species Triadica sebifera. Next base: position 21,639,915 of record CM042893.1, read on the forward strand.
TGAAATGGATTCTGCGGTATATTCAGAATATTGTAGATGTTGGTATAATGTTTGAGCGGGATGAGAAAAGTGGTCAGTATATAGTTGAATATTGTGATTCCGACTATGCAGGTGATTTAGACAAATATCGATCTACTACCGGTTATGTGTTTACACTTGCAAAGACACCGGTTAGTTGGAAGTCCACCTTGCAGTCAACAGTTGCTTTGTCTACAATAGAGGCAGAGTACATGGCAGTTTCAGAAGCTGTTAAGGAGACAATTTGGCTTCAGGGGTTGTTAAATGACTTGGGAATTGGTCAGAAGTATGTCAAAGTGCATTGTGACAGTCAAAGTGCTATTTGTTTAGCAAAGAATCAAGTTTATCATAGAAAAACGAAGCATATCGATGTTCGATATCATTTTGTACGGAAAATTCTTGAAGATGGTGGGATACTGCTTCAGAAGATTCTGACTGCTGAAAATCCCGCAGATATGACAACAAAAGTTGTGACAGGTATCAAGTTCCAACATTGCTTGGACTTGATAAATGTCCTCAGAATTTGAAATTGGGCGTTTTGAAGCGCATTTGGAGACATTACTGAAATTTTTAAAGAGAATGTTTGTTTAGAATTGTGAGATCGTCAAGGTGAAAATTTATTGAAATGTGGCAATCCCATATCGGAAATATTTCATTTTTCCACCATAGCATTAGCCTATAAAAGGGCTTCATCCCCCTCTTAACAATTCATTCCAAAAACACAAATCCCTCTACTTCTAAGATTGATTGTATTTTCTCTCTCTCTTGTAATATTTCACTTTGTAATATTTATTTGAAATAGTGAAATATTATTTTAGTAGTGTCCGAGGACGTAGGCATAATTGGCCGAACCTCTTTAAATTCTGGTGTTCTTTTTATTTCTATTTAATAGCTATTGTCGGGTCTTTTTACTTTGTGATATATTGTGCTTTAAATTATTTGAGAAAAATTCTGGCACCAAGACTCTAAGAGTCTATGGAAGTTGGTTTTTAAGGGAGATCATTTGTGACTCTACCAACTACCTGAGAATTTTTCTTTGTCTTAATTTTTGGTACAATTATTCACTTTGGTGGAAACTAACCCGATTTCCACAACATGCAAAATATATATTACCTTGGAAGATCAACATCTGAACATGTACTGAGCTGATTAGGAAAATCAAAACAAAAAGAAGACCCACCGAGAACAGAAAAGGAGTCCCTAGTTTTGTGTCATGCATGTTTCTCCTCCGATGAACCCATAGTTCTGGTCTCGACGTATATTACCTTGGAAGATCGACATCTGAACATGTACTAAGTTGATTAGGGAAATCAAAACAAAAAGAAGACCCACCAAGAACAGAGGAGCCCATAGTTCTGTGTCATGGATGTTTCTCCTCCGATGAACCCATAGTTCTGGTCTCGACGTATTCCTCTGCTCTGCTGCTCGTCTCTCAAATTTTGAACAATATAGCTTATTGATCAAATAGAATTGTGAACAAAATTCTGAATAGAAAATATTAATTAGGAAGCCATTAGAATGACCATAGAGTGGCAGAAGAAGAATCTAGTAAAAAGAGAAGGTAAAAGCCCATGAAGAGAGGCAGAAGAAGAAGAATACACGGAGAGCGGAAGAAAATAAGAGCCTTGAAATTCAAATCCAAATTCAGTCGAGAAAAAATCATGCTGCCTAAAATGGAAATGAGAAAGCCGATGTTAGAGTGCTGCAATCTGATGAGTATCTAAATGAAGATAAATGGGCGATGAAGGGATATTTATAAGATAAACACCGCCCTTAAGAAAAGAATAGTGGAGAAACCATATCTATAGACTATATCTATGTTAATTATGTACTAATCCCTTCATTTAACCCAACACAAAATAAAATGACTAATTAAAAGTTATAAAAATTCAAAAAAACAGGAAAAAAAGCATCCCAACATAATTATACTGTAGACTAGCCTCCAACTCAACACAAATTCGATCGAACTTTTTTTAATTGTTTGATATTTGAGGTTGATTCGATAAAATTCAAATTAATTAAAAAATTTAATAAATCGTATACTTAGCTCAGCTCGGCTCGAAATTGATTTAATTAAACTTGAATATATTTAAATATTGAGAATATATTTAAATATTGAGAATATAAAAAATAATTACTCAATTAAGCTCACGAACTTTATAAATCGAATATTGTGAAACTCGACTCGATAAATTACTCGAGCTATTCGAGTTCGAACTCGACTCGATTAATTTCGAACAGAATTCAAATATTTTACGAGTCAAGTTCTAACAACTTATAAATAGTTTGACTCATTTATATATCTACTCACAAATGAAAAATTATATCATCTATCTGTATCAGTGATGCTATGTAATTTAAATAATTTTGTTTTATGAAATATAAAAAAAATAAATGCTTGTAAAGGATGTTGAATCTCTCCATGAATCCATAATATCGCTTGCAAGTAGGACCTCAAAACCCATTTTTGGTTCAATAGCGTTGCATTGGGTTGGGCTTGGTAGTCACCAAGAAGCTTCTTTGCTGTCAACCGATTTCACTTTTTTCTTTTGCACTTCCACAATCCCCAGCGAACGTGTTTGACGCTTCCAAAGTGGGATCACTAGTCTCACCATTCACTGCACCACGTGCCATAGGACTCCTATTAATTGTACGAGTAACGTGATTGACACGATGAATTTCTGCGAAAGATAAAACGTTGCCTACGTTTAAGGTTGTGAGTAATTTTAGTCCACGTCTACACAAGGACTTTTCCCAAATTGGCACCATGATTGCCCCTGATTCATTGATTAAACACAACCACCTAATTGGAAAAATAAGACAAGAAAGATTATTGGCTAAATTGGATAAAAAAGAAAAATTTAAAGGCATATTTGCGCAGATGGAAAGTTTAATAGAAAACCACTCAGTCAGAAGTTTGAAACGAAAGAAGAAAGTCTTTAATGGCCTATAAATCCTTATTTTGAATACTTCTTCGGGATGTGCTATATATCCTTACCTTGATTAAAACTGTCTCCAAACCAATTTGTATGGCTTCCATGATAGAACTCCAAGGACTGGTCTTTCTTATCCCCATTCTCCTACAACCAGTTTCTGCCTTGCTGAACATAACCTTGAACTTATCATTGGTTGCAAATGATAATAGCTCCCCATGGATGTCACCTTCTGGAGACTTTGCTTTCGGTTTCCATCAACTCAAAAATACAGACCTCTTCTTGCTTGCCATCTGGTTTGACAAAATTCCTGATAAAACAGTTGTTTGGTATGCAAATGGAGATAAACCAGCGCCACAAGGTTCCAAAGTTGTGATTACTGCAAATGGCCTGGTGCTCACTGATCCTGATGGCAAACTGATATGGGAAAGCCAGTTAACCCAAACTGGAAACGTTTCTTATGGCGCAATGCTGGATACAGGTAATTTTGTCCTTGTTGATAGTAAGTCTACTTATGTATGGGAGAGCTTCAAGTATCCTAAAGACACCATCTTGCCTTCTCAAGCACTGGAGTCAGACACCAGTTTGGTTTCTAAACTCACAGAAACCAACTTTTCCAGAGGAAGGTTCGAGCTTTTCTTCTTGGATGGCGTTTTCCAACTCAGTCCAGTTGCCTGGCCTAGTACATCACGGTATAAATCTTACATTAGTGTTGGAATTGCAAACAATGATTCCCAGTCTGTGAATCAACTTGTTTTCAATGGATCATCAGCAAATATTTACTTGATGAAGACAGACGGAGAGACTGAAGTACTTCCATGGCAGATGCAGGAACCTACTGTGGCTGAAAACTATTATCGAGCAACACTTGATTATAGTGGAGTTTTCACAAAATATGCCCATCCCAGGGGAATTAACGGTGAGCAAGGCTGGTCAATTGTGCAATACCTTCCTCAAGATATTTGTTCTATCAATTTCGATGATCAGCTTCAACTTGGAAGTGGTTCGTGTGGGTATAATAGCTACTGCATAATGGTTGATGGGAGGCCAACCTGTAAATGCCCGCCTGAGTATTCACTTATGGATGCAAATAACCTGTTTGGTGGCTGCAAACCAAATTTTCCTCTGGGCTGCGGAATTGATGATGAATCTGTGAATCTAGAGGATGTGTATGAAATTAAGCTGCTTCAGGGCGTGAATTGGCCATTCGGAGATTATGAACGCCTGGCGCCTTACAGCGAAGCGGAGTGCATTGCTTCTTGCTTGAAAGATTGCATGTGTGATGTTGCCATTTTTGGTGAACATTGTTGGAAGAAAAGGACACCAGTTGCAAATGGACAATTGGCAAATGATAAAACAAAAGCTCTCATCAAAGTTAGAAAAGCTGCAACTTTGAATAGTCCTTGTCCTGCTCCTACCTGTATAAAGAAAGGGAAAGAACAATATAAGTCAATCCTCTTAGGATCATTAAGTGCTTCCCTTGTTGTTAATGCTATACTCCTTATCACGCTTTCCTCGATTCTTTTCCTGTTTCTCAACAGGAAATCAAAAAAATTAAATCCAGTTTCATCCCTTTTCGAAACAAATCTGCATATGTTCAGTTACAAGGAACTGGAGGAAGCAACAGACAATTTCAAAGAAGAAATTGGCAGAGGTTCTTCTGCAATTGTTTACAAAGGCATCTTAAAATTTGGTTCGAATTGTGTTATTGCAGTCAAGAAGTTGGATAAGTTAGCCCAAGAAGCTGAAAAGGAATTCAGAACAGAAATGAAAGTGATTGGAAACACATGTCATAAGAATCTTGTCCGGTTGTTGGGTTTCTGTGAAGAGGGAGCACACCGCATTCTGGTTTATGAGTTCATGAGTAATGGTACATTAGCAAATTTTCTCTTTGGAATTCCAAAACCTGCCTGGAATATAAGGGCTAAAATTGCCATGGAGATTGCAAGAGGGCTCGTGTATTTACATGAAGATTGTGAAGTTCCAATCATTCATTGTGATATCAAGCCTGAAAACATACTTCTAGATGAGGGTTGTACAGCAAAGATTTCTGATTTTGGATTAGCCAAATTGTTACGGTCCAATCAGAGTCGAACTTTAACTAATATCAGAGGAACAAGAGGATATGTATCTCCAGAATGGTTCAGAAATGTAGCAGTTACAGCTAAAGTGGACGTTTACAGCTTTGGTGTTATGTTATTGGAGATTATCTGCTGCAGAAAGAATGTATCCAAACTTGAAGATGAAGAAGAAATACTAATAGACTGGGTTTATGATTGTTTTGTAGAAGGGAAAATTGAAGATGTGGTAGAATTTGATAAGGAGGCTGTGGCTGATAAAGAGAGGATAGGCAGATGGGTAAGCATAGCAATCTGGTGTATTCAAGAGGATCCTTCAAAAAGGCTTTCAACGAAGATGGTTCTGCAAATGTTGGAAGGATGCATGGATGTACCCTCACCTCCAATGCCCCTTTTCAGCTCTACTTTTTAAGTTCTTTTAACCTCTGGAGTCGGGGAAGGTATCCTCCATCGCTGAAGGTTAAATGTTGGTATTTCAAGATAAGTCTTGCTAGTAATATGCTTGTTACCTGACTTTTCTTTTTCTTTCGCAATCAATTCATCATTTGGCTTTTAATTTAAGAATTAATATTATTTTGATATGAATTTCTCACCCAAGTCGTTACTGCAAGATTCATGCCAAAGTTTAGGAACATTACTGCTCAAACCTATGCCTATAGAATATTCGCCTATAGAATATGACAACCACAATAGAATATTCTATGTCTATAGAATATGACAACCATATCAAGAATCATATGATCAAGGGTTTTAAAAAGTCCGCAATGATGGCAATTACAACCAACCTTCAAATGCACCTTCGGCTTTCTTTGCAATGGCAATTACATTAATGTTGAGGAGAGTCTGGATTTTTCTGAATCATGTCCAATATGACTTTGGCTGCATCCTGTTATACATAAGAATATCACCGAACATAAAATTTCCTGTATGACTTTGATTCAATTTTGATTTTTTTTAAATGCTTGCTCACAAACAGAGGGAGTAAATCAATTATCAGAAATTTTTACTTTTACCTTCCTCATATGTGAGGCTGATAAAATGAGTGTCCGCAATGTCTAGCCTGCACAAACAAATATTGGTGAGAGAGAGTATGAGCTTCACCAAAGAAAATAAAGGTAAACACATCGCCACTTGTCAGTGTTATTATTCATTTAATCAACATGAAGAAAGAAAAAGGACATGAAAAACTCATCAGTCCTCGTCCTTCATCATTTACAGCCATAGCTATCCATGGAGGTAAGAGTAAGACTATCCTAGTTTAGTCATGAAAAACTCATCAGTCCTCGTCCTTGGAGGTATGACTATCCTTGCTTCAATTTCACATTTCGATCCTTCATTTCAAACTCCATCACTTGCTAATACCCATTTCACTCGATGTTTCTAGCCTAGTTTCAGGATCAGTCTAGCTGTCTCAACTCAATAGATAAATATTCTGCACAATCGCATTACTAATTCATCGACCATCCTAGTAAGGTATGAAAGTAAAAAGGCATTATTTTGAACCATTAGTAGAACACTAAATCCCCTTGTCTACCTTAGTTTGGTTTGGTTTACTAATGTTCATATCCTTTCAACTGGAGTCGCTTCAATACTAGCTTTACAGTCCTTAATTATCCAGAATCAACCAATCATTTATTTTCTCCAGGTGCAACACAAAACATAGAAGACCGATACTATGTCATTTTCTCAATCAACATACTACCTCAATTAAAACAAACCTTCTCAACATTAAATAATAACAATGTAACTTGACTGGTGAAATTCCCTACTAAGAAAACATAGTGGCAAACATAATAAACACACTTTATTTTCTAATAGGCTTATGTGATGGCGACATGTTGAGATCTTCAAGATCAAGATTTGAACCATAATCAGGCCAATCATCTGGATCTTCTGTCCTCAGAATCTTTTAGGCGGAGGATCCCAATACTGTAGACGATTGACATATGTGTCTTGATCACCATGGAAATTTGGAAACACTGGATGACTAGCTCTCTAAAGGAAACTTTCATCATAGGGCCTAGACTCTGGATTGGGCCTGGGTTGTACTGTTGAACTTGGTTCTTCCATTGGCTTTGTAACCGTAACATCTGTTTTGACGTTTTCTTTGCTCATTGGATCTTCATGATTTATGACTCTCCATAACTGAGATCTAGCAAGAGCAACAACTTTGGAGGTTTTAACAATATGAGTGTAAGATCTGTGGAATATAAAAATTCCAACAATATTGTGTTGAACCTTGTTGGGAGTTGAGTTTTCTGTGATCAATTGCGCAAACAACTTTTTCCAGTAACTGAGAGGTTGAAACCACGTTAAAAATTTAACTTGTGGGGATAAGATATTCTCCTTGTTGCAAATGAAAGCAAGAAATTCTATCATCTCAATCTGTACTGCATGATAGTATAGTGTCGACTGACACCATAAATACCATAGTTGTTCAGGAAGCATCGGTTCTGAAGTGAGTCGATAGACAATTACCTAAGGATACTCTGCTGGACAGTAAATAATTTTTCTTGGACTCCCCAGCTTATCCTGAAACAAGATCATGTAGGTAAAAAGCATGTTCTGGGAAAAACTTCTTATTTGCTTGAGGTCTGGACCTCTTGGACAGTTGGGAGGGAAATCTGAAAAAGTGAGAACAGGAACATTTGAACCGAAACTAGAGCTAGAAGCCATGAAAATAAGAGAAATCTCTGATGAGGAAGAGATTAGATCAATTTGTGGAGAAGATGGTGGAGGTCTGGATAGGAAATTTGGAATCAGATTCTTGTCCCCTTTTATATGTTGAACCTCGAAACTGTAGCGACTAACCATTCTTTCCATCTTAGCAACTATGGATGTGGAATAGTTTTCTATCTGAAATCAAACATGTACGGGAAGGACGAACAGTCCATAACAACTGTAAAATGGTGTCCAATCAGATGAAACTCAAACTTCTTGATCCTATATTTAACGGCTGAGATCTCTTTGAAGGTTGAATGATAATACAATTCACTGTCCTTGAAATGACCGCTTGCATATCCACAAACTTCTTTTTTATCTCCAATAATCTCAAAAAATATTGCTGCCCAATGCTCATCAGATGCGTCTATCTGTAATATCCTTTTTCCTGTGGAAGGAATCTGCAGGTAGGGTAGACTTTGAGTGACTGACTTGATTTGTTGGATCGATTTGGTGTGGACATCTGACCATGATGGAGGCTCCTTTTTCAAAAGTTGATATAGAGGTTTCACCAACTTACTGTAGCCTAAAATGAATTGTCGGATGTAATTTGCAATACCAAAGAACTGTTGTATTTGCTTAACTGTCAAATTCTTATCAGAAAATTTTAACAGTTCTTGGGCCAAATGAGGTTGAGGCCTATAAGTTCCATTGGAAAACTGCATCCCAAGGAAATCAATTGTTGTCTTGGCCAACTACATCTTTGTTGGGTTGAGCATCACTTCATATGCCTTTTTTAACTCCATAAATTTTCTGACTGTTTCATGGTGAGTATTGATATCTGGGCTGAATAACAAGATATCATCGATATAAATCAAGGTCGTGTGAGATTCAAATCTTCAGAATTATTAAAAGGAAGTGTAATGAAGAATTCAGGTCTTGTCCAGAGTGGGGATGGTGTTTCTCTGCGAATTCTGTATGAGAAATAGCACAACAGGAATCTTGAAGTTTCTGAATTAGTTCTGGGGATAATGAAGGAAATTGTTGGGAAGGTTGTAGGATAAAAAGAGAAGGTACAGTGGTATAGGGTAGCATATGGTTTTTAAATCGCAAACCTGTAGGTAAAATGGACAATTTATTGAACTTAAAATAAAGATCAAATCCTAGAACAAAATCTTTATCTGGAAGTTTTGATCCAAGGACATGAGTCCAAATGGTAAGCTCAGGAAAGATTTGTAATTTAATGGGGTTTCTGGTTTTTAGGGTTGTGATGAAAATTTTTCCATCTGCTGCTTGAAAGTGTTGATCATGTTGGATCCAATACCTTTTTGGAAGGATAGCTGGATTCATCATAGATCTATGAGCACCAATATCTATGAGGGCAATGATCTTTATAGACTTGACATATTTGTGATGGAAGACTATAATAGGGACTAATGATATCGGGTGTAAGGTTTGAGTGGAACAAATTGTTGGTAGTGTGGACAAAGTTAAATCTGTTGAAAGAGTTTTTTCTGGAATAAGGGGAAAAGGTTCAGTGGTGTATATTGAGGGTATGTAGTGATCTGGGAAAATTGAATTTTGAGTGGGTAATAACTCCTCATACAATTCCTCATCTGTTTCTAATTCTGAATCTGAGAATTCAGCTGCAAACAATGCTCTTGAGTTTGACTCATCATCCAATGAGAACAATGATTCAATGTCAGCATCTTCTAAATCCACCTGAGAAACTTGATGGATTTTTTGAATGATTTTCGCCGCCTTCTTTGGCTTGTTTGGACAATTCTTCGCAAAGTGACCTCTCTTTCCATAGACATAACATTTTGTCTCCTTTCTTGAATCTGCCTTTTCTTCGTTTAAAGAACTTGTACTTCTTTCTCCAGTGTTTCTTCTGCCTATATTCATCAGGAGGTGTCCACTTATGAAATCTCTTGGACTTATTAGGAGGACAAGTACATTTCTTCTTATCTTTGTACTTAATCTGCAAATCTGACCGCTTACACGCCATTTTTCATGAAGAATCATAATCAAAAGTCATCAGTTTTCTGACCATTTTTTGTTGAGCACATATCTTATCAACTGATAGCAAAATTCTTTGATAAATTTCGCCAATACTGAGAGAATTCAAATCAATATATTTTCCCTGAGTTGGAATTAAATATGATTAGAAATACTCTCTGGGAAGGACATCAAAAATTTTTGCTTCAAATTTGCATCATTGGCGCCACCTAGCAGATAAAATATTTTCGTCATTCGTTGATAGTGCTTATCTAGGTCTTTTCTTAACAAAGAACAACATTTCATTTTGAAATATTTGTCCCTAGCCATATCATCATATTCAGTAGTGCTTCCAACAAACTCTTGATGAAGAGTTGTGAGAATTTTTGCAATCGACTAGGCATGATAGAATCTCAGCATTGTTGCTTCTAGAAGTCTTACAAACCATTCTCTTAGTGCACCTGTAAATCTGGAAGTGAATTCCAGAACTATCGCCAGGAATCTAGAATTAGGACATCTTTGTTGTACTTCAATCCAAGCATAGAACTCTTGGATTCGATCTCTCCATTTGTGTGGAAGAATATCATCAAAGGTAAACCATGGACCATTAAATGGAATTGGTGGAACTTATGGACCATTTCCAGCTCCTGGAACATTTGTCTCCATTTCTTCCTCAGGTTCTTCAGTGTGGTAAGCAAGTTGTTGATGAGTTGTACCACTCTGTTGGGAAGAGGCTGGATCTGTCATAAACTGAATAAGAGGCATAAAATGGTTTGGATCTGGATCATCATCTGAGAGTTCAACTTCAGATTCTAAACTTTCAAATGAGAGACAAGGTATTTCAGGAGATAGGCTTCCAATATGGGGTAAGGTTTGTAGTGATTGTCGTTCTGGGAAGGTAGTAATGACATTAGTGGGTTTGGATTGTTGGGCCATATGGGAATAGGCAATTTCTTTTTGTTTCTGAAACAAAGGTGTTGGTCGGTAAACAGGAATGGGCTCAATAGTAATAGGAGGTGTTGGCTCGGATCTTATAATAAGAGGTGTCTAGGCCGAAACAGTGCGGGGTTGGATAGTACTGGGTTGAGTTGAAATAGTACTGGGCTTTGGTTTAGGAATAGGTTTTGGGCTTAGATTAAGCTGTTCCATAAACTGTTTGTGGAATAATTCAGAATGAAGACCAAACCTTTCCAGTTCCGCCTGAGAAGGACGATGAATAGGAGGTGGTGTGTATAGTGGTTGGTGAGAAGTAGGAAGGTGTAGTGAAGTAAACAAATCCAGAGGGTCTAAGAGAGAGGGGGACTTGACATAGTCTTGTCTGAGTTCTTTCTTTAAAGAAGCAATTTCTCTTTCCAGCTTCTGCAGTTTTACTGCCTTTGCATCAAAAGACGAATCATACATTCTGGTAGCAATCATATTCATCAATTCACCTTTTAACTCCGTTTGCTCCCTTTCAAGCTGTCTCAACAGCCTGTATAATGCTTCATATTGTGCTGTCTGTGTATTGTCCAGAACATAGACCTTATTAGCAACTTTATCAACTTTAGTCTCTATCCTCTGAAGCACTTTGTTCTGCACTTGTGCATTCTTTGCCAGTTCAACACTGACTCTACTGCAATAATAGGTTTAGATGTACCTTCAAGTGTCACCGTCATAGGTCGAACATATGGAGTGGTTCTGACCTGCGAGACATGATCTATGTGATCTTGAAGAGGTGGGAATTCTGTTTCATGGGAAGGTGGAGAAGAAGGTGGTTGATACATAGCAATCATAGGGATTAGTTCTAGGGTAACAGGTTTAGCTTTAGGATTAAGCTTGTAGCAAGGTAAAAGCCTGAGTTTTTATGGTGGTTCTGGTGGTATGGGAATATCAGGGTGATCATCCCATGATGGTGATAAAGGTGGTAAAGGATTTTTATAGTGAGAAGGTGGGGAATATAAAACTACATAGTCATATTTGCCTGATGGTTCTCCCAAGAGATCAACAGAAGGATCTCCATCTTCATATCTGTCATAGAACTGCTTCTCAAAACATCTATTTTTCTTTTTAGACTTTCTTGCTTTTCTACACCAATCTTCATTTTCCTCTGTCATGCAATCAATATAACAGTCATCACAATCACATATGTCAAAGTAACTGTGATTTCCATTATGAGACTGGTAAATTGGTTGTGTAGAGTTGGAGAAAGCAAGAATAGGAATCTTCTCATACGAACATACTGGTTGCATCATAAACTGAGTAAAAAATTCTACCAGGGTACTCGTCTGTGGTTCATTCTCATTAGGAAAGAAGAACTGAGTCTCAACCATTCCAACCTTATGTTTGATGAAAAGAGATTTTGTTGAACTTACTGGTTGGTTCTTCTGATGAAGAAGCTAATAATTTGTCAACCAGGAGTGAGGAAAGATCTGAAGAAGATCTTCCTTGTTCAACTGCTTCAGTATCTGCTCCACTTTTGGAACCTGAGTAGAATCCACTGTAATGCTTAAAGCATCATGAGACGCTGGAATGCAAAGATCTATTGCATGATTTTGGACTCTGTAAATCATTTTGTAGTGAAGAGTAGCTATGTCAGTTGTAGCTACATTTTTTACTTCAGTGATCTGTACCTGTACTTTTAAAGTAATAAACGTATGAGGATCCTGCAACCTCATGTTGAAATTTGGATAAAAAGTACGGAGAACAGTGCCATCATTCAAAGTGGTTGAATAGTTCCAATCACTGCATGTTGATACTCTAGGAATCTGGTATCCAATAGTGATATTCAAGCCACTACTGGTAACCCTTTTCTGCTATGGTAAGTGATAGCAAGCCTGATAGCTCCAAAATGGATATGAGTATACCCATGACTACGCCACTGAGCAGGAAACTCAAAAGGAATCTCCAGAGTAATAAACTGTTCCTCACCAGTTCCTCGAATAGGACACTGATCAAAAGAAAAAGATTGTACATACTCCTTTACAGATGAAGGTTTTTGACGAATTAAGACTTAATGGAAGTAGTGATTGAGGATTTATGTTTTTGGAAGGTATGATAAGGGTTTAAGAAAGGAATATTAGTTTCCTAAACTTTCTGATCTTCAGGAAGAAAGGAAAGCTCATAAAGATGGCTAAGATTTTTAGAAATAGAAGAAGAATGTTGAAGAGATAAGGAAGAAGAAGAACTAGAATGAGACATTTTCATGAGATTGGCCGTGATAAGGAAGACAGTTCCTCGTCACCATAAATCAAACCAAAAATAAATAGTCTATCTGGCTCTAATACCACTAAGGATGAGAGAGTACTAATCCTTATAAGTTCACAACGTTGTTACACTAGTTCTATACTGATACATTACAGTCTTTGGACCAATAGCCAGCAAAATCTGGTTTCCAGCCGATAAACCTTATAAGAATCATATAACTCATATATTGGAAATCATATAAGAAGTCAAGAATCAAAAGTACTTTCTGGTATTAAAATACGTTACTTGAACTTTAAAAATGAATCATTACTAGTTTGCTTAATTTTTTAAGATATGTGATATTATTTTGTTATTTGTCTTTGAATTTTTAAGTTTGTAGTGTGAAATATCTTATCTTAAAACAAAATATTGTAATTTTATTTTATTTAGCAATTTAAATATTATAATTGGATTTATCTTTAAACTTAAATTATTATGAATAAATTACAAAAAATTCTATAAAATTTTAACAAATTACAACTAGAAACAAACTTTTAAAAACTAATAGTTTATTCTCTTATCATTTAAAAAAAATATCACTTAAGATAACAAGTATAAAGATTGAGATTTAAAAGTACTGATTGTCATGTAGTTACATTCGTTGGTAACAAATAAAAATCTTAAACTCTTATAAAATGTCATTAGATTGTATATAAAACTCTAAAAAATTCACACAAAAATATTTCAAATATAGAAAAATCATGCGGTATATTACACTACAATATTTAAAATTCATAAAGTATCAAATGAATGGACATTATCTCAAATTTCATGGGGTAAACAATTAGTTTTTTAAAAATTTATTTCTGACTGTAATTTGAAAAACTTCAGAAGAGTTTTCTATAATTTGTTCAATATATATATATATTCTTGTAACTATATTCTAAATTTGTATATTTTTTAGCTGTAACCACATATCATAAATTTTAAAAAACAAGAAATTTGACTAGCTGTATATAAGATATTCGCACCCAAATCTAAGCATGATGTAGGATATTTTACCATAGCATCAGGCTTATCCAAAAACCAACTACTTTAATAGCGCCATTCAAAACAACAAAACATCTAATCTTTTGTTGCATGACAATCCATAAGTTTTGATGCTCATATAGATAATAAATAGCTGAAACTCAAGCATAAACTTCATACCTATGAACAAAGAAAAACCAACTTTGGAAGCTCGAAGTGATGTTCCCAACAGCATGTAGAAGCCCTGTTGTTCTGCAGACATTACCCGCATACTGAGGAGTGTTTTCTCCATCTCATTATTTTACCCAGTCCGAAGCTTTTTATTAAGGTCACTGGACCCACATGTTTCTTCACACCTTGCTGCCGCATTCTTTCTTCTTCACTCTGAAGAAGTTAAATTTTCATGAAATCAGCAAACAGTACAATTGCTTCGATAATCTTCTAACATACACCCACAAGCATGTTGAGTGCACATCTTAATCAAGGGACTACATTCTAAACAGCCAAAACATAAAAATAAAATCAATGAAGGTGGGAGTTTAAGCAGAATTTGGTACTCTTGGATCCAAGTGTCCAACCCAAAATTGATAATATACATTAAAACCTAAGAATCAAAAAATAATTAAACGTAGCAGAGAGAAATTCCATATGTGAAATAAGAAAATCAGAAAAAAAGGTTTCACATACAATCATAGAAAACAATATATAAAAGAAAAGTAACTTAACACAAGTTCAAGAAAAAAGAAAAAAAAAATCATAATGAAACAAATATGTACGTTGATGGGAGGAGAAGAGAGGAGGGAATAGAGAAGAGGCACTTAAATTTAACTCCGTACCTTTCTATTTAATAGAAGATTTAAAAAATACAAATTTTCTAGAAAATCAGAAAATAGAATTTAGAGTTTAGTTATATTATTTTCTAATTTAGAAAATTAGTAACAAGTTTCCAAAATCATTTAAAAGTAAGTCTGTTTCCAATTTGGAAAATCGAAGTTTTCTACAGCTATTTTAAAGCATTTTTCAGTTTTCATTTTTCAATATTCATCATTAGTTGCAAATGATAAGATATTGGCTTTTCCTGTCTAATTTGCTTCTTCCAGTTCCTTTTAACATAACTTCTTTTTCCGTGAACTCATCATTAGTTGCCAATGATAATAGCTTTGTGATTACTGCAAATGGCCTGGTGCTCACTGATCCTGATGGCAAACTGATATGGGAAAGCCAGTTCAACCAAACTGGAAACGCTTTTTATGGCGCTATTCTGGATGCAGGGAACTTTGTCCTTGCTGATAGCAAGTCTATTTATGTGTGGGAGAGCTTCAAGGATCCTAAAGACACCATCTTGCCTTCTCAAACACTGGATTCAAGAACCTTTCTATTTTTTAAACTCTCTGAAACCAACTTTTCCAGAAGGTTCAAGCTTTTCTTCTTGAAAGAAATTTTCGAAATCAGTCCAGTTGCCTGGCCTAGTGAATCACTATATAAATCTTATTTTAGTGCTGGAATTCCTGACAATGATTCCTAGCTGTGAATCAACTTGTTTTCAATGAATTATCATCAAATATCTACTTGATGAAGACTGATGGGGAGATTGCAAAAATCCAATGGCAGAAGCAGAACACGCACCTATTGTGGCTGAAAATTATTGTCGAGCGACCCTGGATTATAGTGGAGTTTTCACAAAATATGGTCATTCCAGGGGAACCAACTGTGAGCAGAGCTGGTCAATTGTGCAATGCCTTCCTCCAGATATTTGTTCTGTCATTTTTGAGAATCAGCTTCAACTTGGAAGTGGTTCTTGTGGGTATAACTGCTACTGCCCAATGGTTGATGGGAGGCCTAACTGTACATGTGCACGTAGGTATTCACTTATAAAAAAAAATAACTTGTTTGGTGGCTGCAAACAAAATTTTCCTCTAGGCTGTGGAGTTGATGATGAATCTGTTAATCTCTATATGTATGAAGTTAAGCCGCTTCAGAATGCGAATTGGCCACTCAGAGATTATGAACTCCTGGCGACTTACAGAGAAGCAGAGTGCGCATCACTTCTTGCTTGGAAGGTTGCTTGTGTGATGTTGCCATTTATCAAGACCCTAATTGTTGGAAGAAAAGAATGCCAATTGCAAATAGAAGATTCAAAAATGTTAACGCAAAAAGCTCTCATTAAAGTTAGAAAAGGTGCTGCTTTGAAAAATCTTTGTCCTGCTGCATGAAGAAAAGGAAGGAACAATATAAGTCAAATCCTCTTAGGATCATTAAGTGCTTCCCTTGTTGTTAACGCTTTACTCCTTATCAAGCTTTCCTCGATTCTTTTCCTGTTTCTCAACAGGAAATTGAAAAAATCCAATCAAGATTCACCCCTTTCGGAAGCAAATCTGCAAATGTTCTGTTACAAGGAAGAAATTGGTAGAGCTTCTTCTGCAATTGTTTATAAAGGCATCTTAAACTTTGGTTTAAATTGTGTTATTGCAGTCAAGAAATTGGATAAGTTAGCCCAAGAAGCTGAAAAGGAATTCAGAACAGAAACGAAAGTGATTGGCAGGACATGTCATAAGAATATTTTCCGGTTGCTGGGTTTCTGTGAAGAGGGCGCACACCGCGTTCTGGTTTATGAGTAATGGTATATTAGCAAATTTTCTCCTTGGAATTCCAAAACCTGCCTGGAATATAAGGGTCAGAATTGCCATAGAGTTCGCAAGAGGGCTCGTGTATATACATGAAGATTGTGAAGTTCCAATCATTCACTGTGATATCAAGCCTGAAAATACACTTCTAGATGAGGGATATATTGCAAAGATTTCTGACTTTGGAATAGCCAAATTTTTACAGTCCAATCAGCGTCGAACTTTAACTAATACCAGAGGAACAAGAGGATATATAGCTCCAGAATGGTTCAGAAATGTAGCAATTACAGCTAAAGTGGATGTTCACAGCTTCAGTGTTATGCTATTGGAGATTATCTGCTGCAGGAAGAATGTATCGAAACTTGAAGATGAAGAAGGAATACTAACGGACTGGGTTTATGATTGTTTTGTGGCAGGGAATATTGAAGCTATGGTAGAATTTGATAAGGAGTCTATGGCTGATAAAGAGAGGATAGGCAGATGGGTAAGCATAGCAATCAGGTGTATTTAAGAAGATCCTTCGTAAAGGCCTCCAATGAAGAAGGTTCTGCAAATGTTAGAAGGAATTATGGATGTACCCTCTCCCCCTATGCCCCTTTTCAGCTCTACTTTTTAAAATTTTTTTAGCCTGATAGCCTCTGGTGTCGGGGAAGCTATTGATGGTTGAATGACATTTTTGCTGCTCAATGCAACTTTTGTTCAGTTTAGGCTCAGCTTATATCAAGCTAAATATACTTAGGTGCGGTAAAGTAATTATTTTGATATGCAAAAGGCTGCTTGAACAATAACAGAACATGTTGTGTTTTTACTTTTGCACTGATATATATGCTTTGCTGAAATGATTCAGTGTGGAGGATTTTTCCTTCCATCTTCACTCTTCCTCTTTTCTTCTTCTTTGCTTCTTCTTTATGTTCAGTAACACTACGAAGAAGAAAGGAAGAAACTTTGTGAGATTAGTTGGTTCATGCCTTTGATCCTAGAAGCCAACAGATATGCACTATCATAGAAGATTAAACGTCGTTATCGGTCAGTAACACGAATGTTATCTAACCAAGATCGACGCTATCCATTTTTGTTTACAATTTGTATTGTGCCGAATCAATCAATCATTTAGATTTTAATTTAAGAATCAACATTGTTATTAATTTACTATTATATGAATTTATATCCCAAATCCTTCTCACAAGATTCTTGCCAAAGTTCCGGAATATTACTCCTCCAAGCCTAGTCAATAAAATATCACAACCACAATAAAATGATAAAGATTTGGCACAACAGGGAAGGAAAAGAAAATTATGATCTGCAAAAATGTAGCTAACCACAACTGGTTATATAAAGTCAACAGACAACCACATCGACGATGGCTATGGAACTTGGCTGGCCTTATAATCACCAACCTTAAACTGCACCCTCGGCTTTCTTTGAAATGGCAATTACATTAAAGTTGAGGGAGTCTGGATTTTTCTGAATCATGTCCTGTATGACTTTGGCTGCATCCTGTTATACAATAGAAAATCACCTAACATAAGATTTCAAAGGTTCACGCACATGGCGGAAAAAAAAATGATGAGTACAAAAAAAATGGTGGTTTTGGAGCCACTGAGCAACTTCAAAAGTAAAATTCTCCAACTCCAAGCTAAAGGCAAGCCAAACAATCTAACTTATTTGGTTGGGAGTGAGATGGTGAGGACACTACTCTTCTCAAAATTATTTCTAAACATCTTCATTTTTGTTCTCTTTTTTGTAGCTATATGAAGAGACAAAAAAAGAAAAATGCACAAGGGTTGCAAATATTCACCTTCAATAAGCTGTCTGATGAGGATGCCCCATGTGAAATTGGTCCTGACTTCCTTCCGTCGAGCTCAAAAAGCTCTCCTAGACATAACATAACTAGGGATTAAGTAAAGTGCACATGGAGGCATCCAACACACTTATTTTTGTTGATTCAATTCTCATTTGTTTTCAATACTTACTCACAAACAGAGGGAGTAAATCGATTATCAGAAAGGTTTACCTTCCACACATGTGAAGCAGATAAAATGAGTGTCCACATTCTCTGTAGCCTGCACAAACAAATATTGGTTAGAAAAAAGTATGAGCTTCACCAAAGAAAATAAAGGTAAAAAAAACATTGCCACTTGCAGTGTTATTCATTCATTTAATCAACATGAAGAAAGAAAAAGAACACGACAATCCCCTCAGTTCTCATCCTTCATCGTTTCCAGTTATAGCTCTTGTATGAAGTATGATCATCCTGGTCCCTAGTTCTGTACAAACTATTCATCCTACCCCCAGTAATGTCATTGAAAGTACCAAAAAAAATTTACCATTTTGCTAGAAAGTGGACTATGATATTCTTTGAACAAAATATTTTAAGACAAACTTTTAGTTTTATTTTTTATTCAATATTAAACATATATAATTAATAAAATAAAATTTAATTATTTGAGTCTTCATTACCAATATATATTATGATTTGAATTTTTTTATTCTATAGAAAATTATTAAATTTAAAATAATACATGGTATATTGTAATTTTTTTTAACAATTATTACATATTTTAATTTTAAAATTAAAGTATACTAAATAAATTAATTCTATTTTTATTAAAATAATAAATATTATTGAACATGATTATGTATTAATTTGAATTATGAATATTACTTATCAATATATGGTTATATATTAATTTTAATTTACTCACATCTAGAAACTTATATGACTAGTTTAATTTAATTATTTATATCTTCATTATTAATATATATTATGATAAAATATTCATGTTTTTAATTGATATATAAATGCATGTTTTAATGTAATTTTTATTATCTATTCAACTATTTTAATTTTAAAATTGAAAAATATAAATAAATCACTTTTATTATTTATTATATTAATAAATAAAAATAAAAATGTTAATATATTTGGCATTTTTTTAATATAGTTATGTATTAATTTGAATTATAAATGTTATCTTAAACATACTATTATGTATGTAATATGTTTAGTATAAGTAATTTTCACATTTAACTATGCATAAAATATGTTAAATATTATATTTTGAAAAAATTTTACTTAACCGGTTCAACCCTGGTTGAATCCTAGTTAAACCTTTAACTCTTGACCCTCTATCTTTTCCGGTTCATTGACCAGGCCGGTTCTGACAACCTTGGCTTCAATTAAAACAAGCGTCCCCAACATCAAATCATAACATGCTACTTGACTGGTCAAATTCCATACTGGGAAAACATACTTTTTAACTCAACCAAAATTCATTACTACTATTCTTGAATGCCCTCACTCACAGACATCATAAAATGGGAAAATATTAAATAGGAAGGATTATGCCTCATAGATTCGGATGAAATTATTCTTTTATCTCAGCATATTACCATATCCTGTCCTCAAGAACTGCTGTAACATTATCATTCAATGAAAACTAAAATTGTTGAGACAAGTACCTCTGTATCACCACCTGTAGCTGCTACAGAATGAGCAACTTCCATTTCTCTGTCATTCTCAAGAAATTGAGCACGCTATACAAAATACATGGACAACACAAAATAATAAGAGAAAGACAAGGAAACCATATTAAGCAACAATCAAACTCCCAACTGAGTATATGATATGGTCTGAGATGGGAAGTGCACAAGGGTCAAAAACAAAAGGAACAGGAAAAAAAACCTCCAACGGATCCATCCTTGCAGTGGATTTGAAAAACCTATCCAAGAATGATCCCTCAACTGAAAATAACAAGTCAAATACCAAAGTATAAATAATGGTAATGTAATGAGGATTTGAAATTGGGTTGTATTTGAACTCATGGATGCAGAAAAGGCATTTCATAAATTTGTGCAGTTAAAAGATGGATGTATTTCACAATAACTGCAGGCTTTTCCAAAAACCAACTAGTTTAATAGTGCCATTAAAACCAACAAAACATCTAATCTCTTGTTGCATGAAAATCCATAAACTTTGATGCTCACGTAGATTAACAACAGAAATTCAAGTATAAAGTTCATAGTTATCATCAATAATCCTGCCACTCGACTCGAGTTTGCTCTGTTATTCATCAACTAGAGCAATCCAGATATCAGCCTAGACTATAGGGTGCTTATTCATACAGCAACAATATCTACATTTCATTCCACAATTTTAAGATTTCTGATACATTGTAAATCCTTATGCACTTATTGCAGCCAATTATAGTTCAATCAACCAGATTGCAACTAAAACCAAATGCGTAAGTGATCAGGTGGCACAGCTTATACAGTTCTTAATGTTGCTACCTCACTACATTTTTTTCCCTTTTGTTTGACCTTTTTTCAGTTAGATTTGGACAGCATGCCTTCAAGGGGGAGTATGATGGAACCATATATAAACATGACTTGTGAATAAGGGAAGAATAAACCAACTTACAAAGCTTGATCTTTGAATTGATGTTCCCAACAGCATGGAGAAGCCCTATTGTTCCACACGCATTACCCACAGTTTGCTTCATGAAATAAACTTTACTGCTAGGGTCCTGTGGCCAGACACAGGATAGCATCATAATTTTACTGCCTAAGAAGGGGAGAAAATAGAAAAGCCTATCGTGCATTTTTTAGTATTACCTACAGATGACATTGCAACTACATAATAAGTCTCTTGAACAAAGGAAAGCAAAAAAGAATTGTATAAAAAAAAAAAAAATCTAGGACCACTTTTTGAGGAGTGTTTTGCTGTATCTCATTATTCTACCAAGTGTCAAGCTTTTTATTCTTCATTCCTAAAGACTCGCCTGTTTCACACTTTCTTGCTGCATTCTTTCTTCTTCACTCTAAAAAAAAGTAGGCAAAATTTTCATGAAATCAGCAAACATTACAATTACATTATAATCTTCGACCACAAGCAAGTTGAACGCACCATCTCAATCAAGCAACTATATTTGAACAGCCAAAACATAAAAGAAAATCAACAATCACGAGTGTTTAAGCAGTATTTACTGCTTTTGATCCAAGTGTAGAGTCCAAAATAGATAATATGTATCAGAACACCAGAAACAGAAAATACCAAATGTAGCAAAGAGAAATAGCATATATAAAAGAAGAAATCAGAAAAAAAAAAAATGGTTTCACAAACAAGCATAACAGAAAAATAAAGAAGAAAGCAACCTAACACAAGTTCAGCGACAGTCCCAATTGCAGAAGAAGAAAAACACAAATCTTAATGAAACAAACCTGTGCTGTTATGGGATAAAGAAACAGAACAGCAAGTACAGGCTTTGGAACCATTTCCAGGAGTTCCTCATCCAAGCTATAAACATCATAGCACTCTGCTTCGCTCTCTGGAAGACCTAAGCCCCAAAGGAACTGCACCAATGAAAAACATAAATAAATAGTAACATATCTATTCTAATTATCAGAGGCATTCAGTTGAATTTTTTTTAAAAAAAAAACTGTTTTTTATAGAGATTTTTTTTTTTTTAAAAAAAGAAAGATTTTGTTCCCAAAAAAAAAAATTAGAGAATTCCTAATGAAAATGCTTTCTCAGATATGAAACAAAATATCCATTTCTGTGTGACTAAATTAGCTTAGTTTTATAAAGCTTAAGGCTAATAGAGTTCCTTTCAAATTTTGTTTTCTGTCTCAGAATTCTCTCAGGAGCCAAACACATCACAAATGAAAAAGAAATAGTCCGTTCAAAAAATAAAATGTTACTTTTCATTAGGTTGCGAGAATACTAATAAAAAAGAAAAATCATGCAAACAAAAGGAAGAGAGAAAAGATTCCTCGAGGCACGAACCTGGTTCATAACATCTGGATTAGCTTCAAGAGGAAGCCACCGTTTAGCAGAGGGACTCTCGTCGAAAGTTGCCATTTTTTCTTTTACTAAATTCCCTAAGATCGAAATTCAAAAACCAACAAAGAGATTGAAAACACAGAGAGAAAAGGAGAAATGGGGTCTCTTTGTTCAATATAAGAAGGTTTTGGCTGGGTTTTAACTTTTGAACTGCAAAATTCATCATTAAGGGGCTACTTGAAACGACGTCGGTTGGACTCAAAAGAATCTCACCGGACGGCTGTAGGGAAACTAAACGATCTCAAAACGACAGCTCAAAAGGTTGGAAAACGTTCGTTTATGTCAACAAAACGACAGAGTTTTGTTTATTTTCCTTTAAAACGACAATCCAGCTACTTCAACACTTTACTAATCCCCTGGTGTGTCTAGTGATCTTTACAAGTTGTTCTAGTTTCCATAAAGCTTAGGAACACAATAC
Organism: Triadica sebifera; assembly: GCA_023653625.1. Lineage (NCBI taxonomy): Eukaryota > Viridiplantae > Streptophyta > Magnoliopsida > Malpighiales > Euphorbiaceae > Triadica > Triadica sebifera. Next base: position 21,662,678 of record CM042893.1, read on the forward strand.
AAACTTTTGCTATTTTCATGGGATATAGTATAAGAATAATCAAAATCATGTGATGAGAACATAGAGAATAAAGATGAAAACTTTGATATTGAATTGATAATTACTCTATTGAAATGGAGAAATTGACAGAACCTTGAAAGGATCACTAAATGAATAACAGCACAAGAGAAGAAAAGCAACTTAAAAATAACACTTCTTGTTTATTCATTAGCCCTTTTTCTCTTATGATTGACTCTTCTTGCTTTGCCAATTTCAACACCAAAAAGCTTAACTTCCTTATCTGTCTCCTCTTCTTCTTCAACCTCTTCCACCTCTTCATCATTGTTTAAATTTCTCCAAATATCAATTCCCTTATCTGTATTCCAATCGGTAGCGTAACTTTCGATACCAACTCCTTGCGCATCGATCATGTAAAACACTCTTCTCTCCATCTGTCTTTGATGCTCACATCTATAGAAGAAGACTGAGTCTTTTGGCTTCAAGTTGTTCATCTTCAGGAAGTGTCTCCACCCTTTTGTAAACACAAATGTCTGCGTGCTCTTCCAATACGAATACCGGAAAGTCCATGGCCGGCAATGCTTATCATAGAAGGTTAATTGTACGGACTTGTGCCCTTCTTCTTCTCTCAATTCTGAGCTTGCACCAGCCAGCGGGGGAAAGTACTGCATTGCATATTCTTTAGGGATGTGAAAACCTTTGATGTGAGTAACATCAGTTTGAGTCAACTCCTTTTGAAACAGCATTTGATATGAGATCCCTTGCCGGGTTGATGGATGAGTACTCGCCTCGTATTCTCTTACCAATGATTGAGTTGCGAGGAAGTTTGAGAATTTGGGGATGTAAGTTTTGTCTTTGAGCATATCCAAGATATCCTCATTCGAGAATTGACCTTGGAATTTAGTCTCTTGAATTGTGTAAATCGCCACTGGGAAGTTAAGCGGGGCATCACTTCTTTGTAGCTTGATTGATGCTCTATCATAAGCCATTGCTGCCTCTTCTTCCATGTCATATGTTCCTAGCCAATAGGCCTTGTACTTGAAGGCAATCCGTGCGCCCCACTTGCCACTTCTAAGCCAAATTACTCCTCTGAATTTCGAGGATGATCCTCCGGTGCTGCTGATATAATGCTCATTCTGCTGATTTCTGCTGAAGATTTTCAAGTTGGAACTCCCCATCAACATGTTTGGCCTGAGATTCCAGTTCCTCCTCGCCTCTATTCAAAAAGTATACTATGAGACAAGGGAGAAGGGGAGATGAATATAGAGCAGAAATCAAACTAAGTTATTATCCATTTATAAGCAGGAGAAACATTAAATTAGTACAGCACACTAAAGACTTGGTTATGGTAACTCTGAGCTATGAAGATAAGTCAGAAACATTCAAAGCATGTATGCAATGGCAGTTTCATATTTGTACCTGGGAAGTGATCATTTTTGGAAGGTGCCTACATGATTCCCACTGTGAATCTCATAAAAACCGCACCGCAGAAAAACCTCATTTGCGGAAGAGTAAGTACACCTTAGACCTAGGCTATATTTGTAGCTTATCATGGTAAGTCCTCTAATTAACCATTCCTGGTGATTAAACAAAAGCATACTTAAAACAGTTTGCAATTGATTATATATAGGGCCAGAAAATTAAAAATTCAAGATAATTAAGGACTTAATCTATTCCATTACAATTCATAACTAATTTGCATATTTTCTTTTTATGTTTGCAAATATATATATATATATATATATATATATATATATATATATATATATATATATATATATATATATATATATGTATGTCCTTCACGGAAAATATTAGTAGCCCACTGGAAGACAGATAAACTTGCTACTGATAAGAAATTGCCTATGAATCCTAGGAATATGACAGATTGGCAATGACTATCTTCTGAAAATTAACTTATTACATAGCCAGTTAAAAACAAACATAGTATAGAGTTTCCACTTTCCATTTCAATTACTTCATATGCTAAAATTCATGTTTTAGTTCAAATTCAATGAGGTGTTCTTTTGTCCTTCTAAAACGTGGAAATGAAATATTCACTCACTTCTTAGGGGGTGTTTAGTATTGTTGTTGGAAATACAAAAAACAGGTTTATAATTTTTTTATTTAATTGATTGATTTTTTTTAATTTTTTATAAACAGTTTTTCTCAAATCGGCTTCTAAAAAAACATATATTTACCTGTTTTTTTTCCAAAATCAGTTTCCAAAACTTAAAAAAATTAAAAATAAAAAAAATTCTCCAAAAGTGTTTTTTCCAAACGCAATGCCAAACGGACTTTTAATATGAAATGTCTAACTTAATTCCTATTTTTAGTGTACTTTCATAATAACAAACTTTAGATAAATAGATCCTAGATGTAAATAATTTCTAAAATTTAAGAGCATTGTAAAATATGCAATATAATACTCATCTTCCTGATCAAGAAAATCAAATTTACGGGCACGTCATGATCATCATCATCATGATCTTAGCCGAATTCATTCGCAAAACGATATCAATATATTAATTTTTTTTCCTTGAAATAGAACTACAAAATTGTAAGTGACTAAATTTTAGATTTCTTTGAAATTATAGAATCTGTTCCATACGGACGAGCCTCCCTATATGCATACTACTAAAGTTATCAATCTGTATGTATCTTTGACCTGTATTCTTAATATTTGTTTCAATTGTTACATTGTATGTAAAAAGGTAGAAATGAAAACTTATTATCATACCATTTCTATTCCTTGTTCAAAATTGCAATAAAGAGGATAAAAAAAATTCTTCTAAGAAGTAAACAGTGTGTCTATTCAAATTTTGCATCGGTTGGTACTTGAAATCACTAGCATGAATTGCATATTTCTTAAAAGAAGAAACACTTTCAACTAGAAGCAAAGAAAGAAAGAATTTCTGATTCTGGCTAATTGATCAAAAATTGATTATTCTTTATATGAAAATGATCCAACATAAAATGTGTGTATATTTTCCTTTCAAGCAATTACCCTACACCTAGAGCAGGAGTTATTATACCCCACCACTACCAGTCTAGGAGAGTGAAAGAGAGAATAATCAGGAGGAAGAACACCAATCTAAACTAGAGGGTCATATGTCAAGTTGCAGATGCAAAATGAACTTGTTTTTCTTTCTTTTTTTGATCCACAGTTTTGAATTTTTTGAAAGTTGAAAGAATATGTAAGCCAGTTTTATTTATTTATTTATTTTATTCTTGACAGAAACCACCTACTTTTAAGTAGGTATATGAATTTCTTACTATGCTTGCTTAAACGTGCAAAGGGCCACACCAGCTTACTGTGAGTGGTGAAGAATTTCAAAAATCGGGCTCTATCCTTCAACGCTTAGCCTATCCTATTCAATAAGTTGATGGGTTACCAAATTTTGAGTAGAAATGTTTTGGAGCGCGAAATGGAAGAAATACCATATCTGATTATGCAAAATAGATCACTATGAATACCAATTTAAGGCAATTGCAGCAAATGCAGGGTGTCAAAATTGAGTTTCATTTATTCTAACTATATGTACCCTTCCTACCCCCTCGGGAATTCGCAGTTCCAGTTACAACCAGAAGCCACTCACTGGATCTTCCCCATTTTCCGACAAAATAAGCAGAGAACTGATAAATTATTGGCAGAAGTTCTGCCAAAAACAATAGCCTCAGGATGCTTCAATGTGATGATGTTTGTGGTAAGTAGGTGAAAACAAGATGTTCTGCTGTATATGTAAACATTGCTCAATTTTTATTCATGCTTTCTGCAAGTTTGCAAATTGATCTCCCAGTAATACAATGAAAACATACCACCAAATTGATTATAATATAAAAGATGAATAGCAATCCAACAATGTACAGATTGAAATACTCCTAACATGCGAAGAGCACATGTTAGTTCTTGGGATTGATAACCTTCTTAGCGTCATATGGTTCCATGTAGCTTAGTCTCTGCTTTGCAACTTCGGAAAGAATTGCTGGTTAGTATCATTTTTTGTTCAGTTTATTCTCCTGTATACATTGGTTTCCGCTTTTCTGCAAATGCTGCTAAGCCTTCCAAACGATCTTTTGTGTTCAAGAGCTGTTCATAACACTCTTCTTCCAATTCCAGAGCTGATGCCAAATCCATCTCCAGTCCCTTGTTAATAGCCCTTTTTGCCATCCTTAATGCTAATGGACCCTGTCAAGAGCAAATTTAACTTCACGAGCAGAGATTAGGTGCAACGGACTGTTTGTTCCATAGTGGAATATGACTTTCTGGCAGCATTTGGTTGATAACAAATAAGTTGTATAGACACTAGGCCCTAGTAAATATCAATTTCATCTTATAAGTTTATAAATGATATTTGGCCTCATTAGTTTATAACAAAGAGATCTTTCAACCAAATATACAGCTGATCCAGAAAATACAGGTTATTAATATTATTCCATCAAATAATAGCATCCCCTTATCACGTGACCAGTAATCTTACAGGTTTTCACACATGCCTAAATTTCATGCCAATCTTGGATTCTCATTTAAAAATTGATGAGAAAGTGTTTTGGGACATGTATCCTCGAGGAAAAATAATTTTTCTTTCCTTTTCAGTAGGGCATAAGTGAAAGAGAGGTAATATGGTCTCCCTTTAATCTTCAGTATGTATCATATGACTGTAATCAGGGATTCTATATGCAGAAGCAACAAATAGAAATGTGATGGCTAAATGTCCTAAACATGGGTTAATGATTTGGTTGCAATGAAAATGTTTTTGCTCTGCACCAATCTCCTACACCGCATATTTTCTAAGAAGTCCATGAGGGATAGAGAATTGTACCTTCTGATTAATTTCCTGAGCTACTTCAAGAGCCTTTAAACGAGCTTCACCAGCAGGCACAAAGTAATTAACAAGACCTGATGGCACACATTCATTGCTGCATATGTATTTAAAACCAAAAGAGAGAGAGAGAGTATAAAAACTGAAAAATGTTAAGCAGCTCCCAGTAAACATACCCATAGACATGGCCTCTCTACCACCAATCTTGCGACCAGTAAATATAAGTTCCTTTGCCACAGATTTTCCAACCAATCTAGGAAGTCTTTGTGTCCCACCTGCCCTGTTAGAACCAAAGTTCCATAAGTGGCTGGATGATCTTGGACTGAATAAGTTCTAAGACAGAAAAAAAAAACCCTTTGAGCACAAAAAATCAAGTGCTGAAGAAATCTTTGGCAGGATATGTCTGGACGAGTGTTAAACACATTTGTGCGCACAAAAATATAAATAAACTACATTTTCATCAAATAAAAATGCAGAGAATCAGTAATCTCAAATAATCAACTATAAATACAGACCCAGGAATAATGGCAAACCCTGTTTCTGGCAAGCCCAATACTGCATCTTCTCCTGAATCATTTGTTGCAGGGACAGTTATGATCCAACAAACTTAAAATAAAGCAATAATTTATTGTTAATACAATCTAGAGATACCGCATATCCGAAGATCACATGATAAAGCCATTTCTAGTCCACCACCCAATGCTGCTCCTTCAATAACAGCAATAGTGGGAATACAAAGTTCCTATAGTAATCATGAAATAAAAATCATTACAAAATGTACTGATGTGAGGCACTTTGTAACAATGCAGGCATATCAGCCTAAATGAAACAGAATACAATGAAAATAAATAAAAAAGAGATCAATAACCATGAGCCATCATTGAAATGTCGAGGTTGCAATTAGTTGAGTTGCATCCAATCTAAGAAAGGTGAAATGATAGTATTTAAAGAGCCTTCAGTTTCCATGCCTACTTAGAGAACCAATACATGATAAGCCAACATATGTTCTTATACACAAGTGCATTCATATACATCAAATTCAATATAAACCCTAAATTACTACCATTCCTCAAACATATATGCCAATGCAGTCCAATATTCAAGGGATAACCATATAAACAACTACAGCCATTAGAAAAACATATGTCAATTTAGAGTGGAGTCAAAAACCCACCTCTATGAATGAGAATGTGGATCTCAATGAGTTCACAAAAAATTGCACTTCAGATGGAGTCATTAACTTGCGCTCCTGCAGATCAAATCAAGGTAGAGCTTTAAAGCATATGATTAGCCATTGCATACAAGTGAGGCCAGAGAAGTGAATTATTGATCCTATTATGATTTACAAACAGAGCATAAATGCTAATGGGAGAAAAAGATATCATAGAAAAGCCTCAACATAGCAAAATAATGAAGCCTTCAAAAGACAGGAATTTCTCATATCCACTTGTGATAATTACATTGTTAACTGACAATGCAGAAGTTAGCAATTCTGTCAAACATTTAAGTTTCCTAACCCTCATCAGAAAAGGAGCACAAAAATAGTGAATCTACAGGGAACAGTTGATATCAGCTCCGGTAGGATTGAACTTTCTATCTCTAAAATCAAGAGAATAAGAAATGCAAATTCAAAAATGCACAAGACTCAGACCATATAATAACTTTGTTGGAGCAATCAAAAAATACAGAAAGAATAAGAATGTTCAAATGGACAAATTAAATGTCAATTTGCCTCTGATCTTGTCTTCAAAATTAACTTTGTAGCTGAATTGTCACACAACTCTTGATTTGTTGCCAATTTAACCGTTTGTGGGAAAAAAAATAAAAAACAAAACAAAATTAACCTCAATGAAAATTATTATTTAGTTTAAATATATAATGGGTTTTATAAGATGTTTTGTTTAAAAATCATGGTAAGCATATGATTAACTTTATCAAAAACTGTACTAAAATTACTATAAACTAATGAGCTAATTTGGCCGCAAAGGTTTTCTTTTTTTTTTTTTTTATCTCGAAAATAAAGATCCAAATTAGGCAGTAAAGGTAATTTTTGAGATAAATTGAACTTTGCTTACAAGTTGAATCCTAAAAATAAAGAGATCGTATTAGAAAGATAAAACGCATCAAGGAGAAATGCAAAGAACAGTTTATCATCCATTTTACGTTTAGATTGAAATAATGTGCAGCGAACCTAACAACCCAAATTACGTTTGGATTGAGGGTAGACACTCTAAAAGATGAAGTATCATCCAATTTCTATGTACCTGTTAAAATACACTAAATATTAGTATACCTTCAAATCAGCTCCAGAGCAGAAGATTTTAGGAACTGAGCTGCATATCATAACAACATTAGCAGAGTCATCAGAATTAATTAATTCAAAAGTCTGCCGCAGTCCTCTCAGCATTTCCTTCCCGATGGAATTTTTCGCTACAGGCCTATCCAAATTCACCTCAACAATTCCTGATAGTCAAAATTCCAAATAGAATGACAAGTTCATGCATACTCTCAGTTGCAAATAACAGCGAACACCATCAACGATACACATGCGCAGCTTGACGAAGATCTTACCGGAATCTGAGTCCGAAAGCCTTTGTAGCTTCACCGACTCAGAGGAGACGGACTGCAAGATGAGGGTTCTACGGCTATGGAACTGATGAGAACTGCCATCGAAATTATGACTGGGAAACTCCGAACTGAGTGTCAATTTGCCCAAATCAAATATCTGAAATTTTGATTTTCGAATGCAGTGCCGACTCAGAGATCCTGTAAGCACCATCAGAGTTCCCATTTCGTGCTTCTAAGTTAGGAATTATTTGCCTTGGATGAAAATCAAAAGCTGCACAAGCTCAAATTCAAGCAATAGGCTTGCTGAGATTGAAATTATTTCTTTAACGTAGCAGAAGATGAATCTAAAATTGTAGCCAATATTGGGCAAATTCCATCCAACTTCACCTACAACTGCAACGCTTTTCTTCTCACACAAACTTTAGCAGAGGACACTGAGCAGACCATAATAATAAAACACATTTAAGGGTGCTATTTATTTTTTAAATATTTTTATTTTAATATTTTATATATAAAAAAATGGAATTAATTAATTTACATAATTGCAATTAATTATTTTGTCAGATGCATTAGAAGAGGATTAAATATTAATTTGCTCTTATTTTTATGCCTCAATTATTATATTATTATGTACTCAACTTTCTTTGTAAATGTAAAAATATATTTATTTTTTTATATACTTTTAAAATATTAAATTTTTCATTATTTAAATAAATAATAGACATGCCCTGTATATGTATATACTGAGTCCTAAGTATAATCTGCATTTATGCCTTTTAAATGTTAGATGAAAATTGAGATTTTTGTTGAAACAGAGAGAAGCAGAAATACAAGAAAAAACACAAAAGGGATTGGAAATAAATAAAAAGTAGCTCAGATCAGATGCGCTCTAATTTCGTCCGACAGATCAGACGGTTGTGATAGACCCAATCATCACGAGGAGCACAGACATTTCGTCATATCAAAGCTCACAAATGCACCAGCCGGGAATCGAACCCGGGTCTGTACCGTGGCAGGGTACTATTCTACCACTAGACCACTGGTGCCTTGGCATCCTTTTCTCTTGCAAAACATTATTTAGTGTCGATTTAAATTCTCCGATGGTCAATAGCTATTTTGATCGATGAGCTCCCTTGCATGACTGAATTTTCTTCTTATATATCATGAAGATGGTTGGTTTAGAATGTATGTCACTAAGTTGTATTTGTTTAATCTACACAATGATTTTATTCGGCCTCTTTATCCAATGAAATTATTTTGCCAAAAGAAAAAAGTAAAATAAGAAGAAGAAAAAGTTTTGCAAGGCTTATATGCATTGCAATCCTTCCCTTCTACCCTTTCTTTCTTGCATAGGAATAGCAATGGAGTAGGTTTGGACCCAGAATTTTTCATCTCCATTTTAGACTCTAAATTTTTTCCTTGTCATTTGATCTTACTAGAAAAAAATTCAGAATTTCCGATCTCACCTCGTTCCCTGATTTTCTTATTTTTTTATTTTATTTTAATATTAAAAATATTTTTTATTATAATTAATTAGTTAAATATATAATTATTTAAATAAAAAAAATATATTTTTTACATTAAATCTTTATTTTATTATTTTTTTAAAAAAAATATTAATTATATTAAAATATAATTAATATACACATAGCTAGAAAACGAGTTTTTGAGATGAGGCGGCTCCGCCGGAAGAAATAAAACAGAAGTAAATGTCCTAAAATAGACTTTCTTATATTTCTTTCGCTGATAGAAAGTCATGGGAAAGAGAATATAGTAAAATTCAAAGCTTCTCCATATCCTCTTATATTGTAGCATCATAAAAACAATTACTAAAACTTCATAGAAGCTAAAAGGATATATAAGAATTGGCCCTGCCCAGAAAGGATTGACAATGAGCATGCAGAATCTGGCATCTGTAAAAGGAAACAGGATGTTTCAGATACGAGAAACTAAACATTCAAATTATTATATTGATTGCTGGTAAATTGTAGGCCACAAAAAAAAAGGAAGAGATCAATGGCAACTAAATACAAAATACACAATTAAGAACGAAAGCACTGTCCTTCATGTTTATCTTCACTGTCGCCATTTCTTCCCGATTCAAACAGAAAATGAAAAAGAGTATTATTTTATTTGCATCAATAACCAAATCAGACACACTCAGAGATGTATTATTTTATTTTATGTATCGATATTTCTCATTAGAAATTATTAATATGATGAAGGGAGTTTTATGCAATGGAAAAGAGTTATAATTAAAATTTGTTACATAAAAATAAAATGAATTTATATACCCAACACATCCCCTCTCTTTCTCTCTTTCTAAACCAGAGCCTCCTATTTCTGGAGAGAAGCGAATTCCATGAAATGATTCCAAATCCCAGCGAATAAAATACAGAAAAAGGGATTGAATTCTCTTTCTCCAAACAGAGCTAAACATGTCTCACTTCTTTTTCCACACTGCTCAAATCCTCTCCACCACAACCGCCGCCAAGACCTTGCCGTTGAAGCTCAGTCTTCCTCCGATTCCTCAGCTCTGTCCACAGCAGCAGTTGCGGCAGGCCCAGTTCTTGGCCTCTAAGTTGCAAAAGAAATTGGTTATTAAGTGCTCGTCTCCTCCGGTAATCGATGGTTGCCACTGATACCGGCGGGAAACAACCGGGATGTGTAAGAAATCTCTGGAAAACGAAAAGCGAGGGAGACGAATTAGGAATCTGTGCGGGTAAAGTGGATTAGAGATTGAAGATAAAACTGATTTTTTTGTGCTTTCTTAAGAATCAAACAGAAAATGAAATGGGAAATTTGGGAATTTCAGAAAAGATAAGTAATTACCTCAGAATCAGAAGTCATTTCCATTAGATCTCTCTTTATTTCCAATAAGTTCAAATTTTCTTTCTAACAGGAAAGAAAAATCAATAAAATGTTTTTGTTTGTTAAAAAAATGGATTTTTCAAAATCTTGCAGCAAAATTTGGAGTAACATTTTTATCAAAGATAATAATTATTGACACTGTTACACTAGGAACTCCATTCCACGTAATATTACTGGTGCAAAAAAAAAATGGTGTAAAAAGGAACTATTTCCAACTAAATACTAATTTGATATCAAAATATTATACCATATTTGATGTGATGTGATACTATAGTAACGTCATTTTATTTTTTAAAAAAAAAAAATTAACACCTGCTGGAAGTAAGTTTTAGGAAGAAAGAGAAAAAGAATAAGGGATTTTGCTGTGAAAGAAAAATAGAAAACGAAAGAAATAAGGATTTGGGCCAAAACTTAGCTGTAGTTTTTTTTAAGTTAATGATTTTTATTATATTTTAATAAAATTTTTTTATACACATATTTGAATAAATAATTTTTATTGACTTATTTGAATAATTTTTTTAATTAGTAAATTGATGTTTTACTTTAACAATTGTATTTTTTTTGTATCTTTTTGAACATTCTATATAAAGAGACTTAAAATTTTTGTAAAGTCAGAATGCTTTATAATCCGTTTGAGAAATAAAATTTTGTATATTTTCATAAATATGATTTTTTAAGTTTCTCTTTTCTTCTTCAATTTTAAGAGAGTTGTAATGTATTTCTATTATAATTTCTTTTTTCAGATAAGTCAGGTCTAGTATTCTTGATTGTCCTCAGAATTATGCTATTGATGCACCAAAGTGAATAGTTAAAAGGCAGATCGTTGAGTACCCAAAAAGAGACCGTATTAGCTAACATATTTGCTATTCATATAAGGTATCCATAAAGCCCTGAAGGTATTAGTAGGGATCATAAATTAATATTAGTTGAATAATTGAATAAAATTAATATTAGTAAAGTATAAATAAGAATATATATATATATATATAATATTCTTTTTTGTATAAAAATTTATGTAATTTATTGGAGATAAATTTACTGTAATTATAAAAAAAAATTATATAAAAATTACCCTAAAATGATATTTTGGATTGGAGATGCCTTAACGAAAAAAAATATTACATTTTAGTACCTTTATGTTAAAAAGTATTACGTTTTACAATTTTTTTTAACTTATGTCTATTACCTTGTGGACTTAAGTGCATATTTTAGATTACTTAATGTCAAACGCTTGTAAGAAATAACTCAATTCAGTCAATTGGCAAATGCCAATCTTATTAAGTTTACGGTTTATAAATTTATAAATATATTTATATGCATCATTTGTAAGTTTTTAATTTCCTATATAAACAATCTTATTAAAATTGAATTGGAAAATTTTATCAATAATAAATTCTCAAAATCTTGAGTCCAAAACACATCCCAATATTAAATTGTCATAAATTTGAGTTGCCTCCCTTTTTGCAAATTTTTATAGTGTCAAATTTATAACTCTAAAGGAATATATATATATATACACACACAAGACAGTTAATTCCAGCTTAGAAGCAACAAATGTTCCTTGCGTTCTTTGTAGTTTATAAAAGAAACAAATATTTCCGTGCTATTTATTTAAGATTGAAAAAATATTCGAGAGAAATACTAAATATTTTCGTACATTTGTGTTCTTTGTAGTTTGGAAAAGTAACAAATATTCGCGTGTTATTTTTCTGAGATTAGAAAACATTATAGTATAGAGAAGCTTTAAATATTTTCTTGTTTATTACCTTTTTTCATCCAAAGTACCTCTACTTTTCATATTATGAGATACATGAGAGAAAAAAATAAATGGTATGTGTTATTAAAATGATAGAGAAGACAATAGAGAAATTAGTGTGGAGGAGGTAATTAGCACTCATCAACATTCTATTATATCCGAAGAAAATAATTTATTTTCCATTAGATTAAATGGTAGTAATAAGTTTTCTTATTGTCTAACAAACTAAAAATTAAAAAGTACATTTGATAAGCCATTTTACAATTTATTTTTTTTTAGATAAAACAAAAGTTAAAAATTAATAGCTGACCGCCAATACTAGCATAATGCTAGCTGCCAACTGCCTTCACTTCATCAAAGGAGTATTTAATAGTATCTATAATAATAATTTAAATACCCAATTAACAAAATAACATGTTATTATCTTTTTACCACTAACACCAAAATTATTATTGACAACCATCCACTATTTAAAAAGGTAAGTTTTCTTGTGAAATTTTAATTTTAGTATGCAACATTTCCATATAGGAAGAGAGGCTTTAAAAATCAAAATTGAAATTTATCAGCCAAATTTGATTTTATACAATTTCACCTTATGGCCAACGTGTCTTGCTCTTCTTTTGTCACCACTCTCCATGCATCAGAAATCGTTTAGGTCCACCAAATAAGCCTGTTTCTGAACTCTTTTCAGAACAAATTCATCTTATTTTAGACTGATTTTGCTCGGCATGCAAGCCAACTTAAAATTTTCATTTCTATCAGACTATGTCACATTGGATATTTCCTTAATTTGCTCTCTTTTACGTCTACCCTACTTTGGTAAGATCTCCCTTTGTGCATCATTTAATGGGAAACCCTTACTTATTTTTTAATTTTTGTTATCATTTGATAATTTACTAATTGAGTTCGTTGATTTCGAAATTTTTAGGTGTTCGGAGAATTATCAATTTTATCGTTCTCAATGATATGGAGGCATTCCAATTGAAGAAAATTAGTCGATTATATTTAATGAAGTTTCAGTCTCTCGAGAACTTTAGATAATGTTTCTTCCGATTATGTTACAATTGAAGAGAACCAATCGATCGATTGTATATAATGAAGTCCACAGTATTACAAGAATTTTAGGTAATATTTCTACCGATCATGTTTAATAAAAAAAAAATTAATTTATTTCAAAGAAAATTTTTAGCATAAATCGTATCAATTTTTTATTTTCTAATTAATTCAAAAGTTTTGAATTTAGATTTTCCTAATTAGATGAGTTATACAAGCAATTATTGTGATGAAGAAAAAAGATCGAATTTTTGTTTTTTTTTTGAAAAAAATTGATAAAATTTCGGCTTGCTTTTGTGCATCATGCTTTTTTTTTTTTAAATGTTGTTTATTTTTCTCCCTGTTATTTTTCTATTTTAATTTTTCCGTACTTGTATGTTTTTTCCAAACTACGGTGCTTTGAGAATTGTCAATTTATACTTTTTTATCTTGCAAATTGCAATTATAGCCAAAGATTTCATTTTCATTTTTTTTTCTTTACGTAAAATAAAGCAAAACATATCATAATTTCTTCCTATGGCCATACCCGTCAAATAAAAAATTTAATGATCATAGTTAGTTCTATAATAATTATGAACATTTAATTAGAATTATAAATGAATCAAACCACTTATGAGTTATTTGGATCTCAGTTCAAAAAAATTTGTTCGAAATCATTTATTAATTTTAATGAGTCAATCTCGAACTCAAATCTAAACTCGAACTCAATATTATTTGGTTTATTAGCTCACGAATTACGAACGTATTCATTTAAACTAGTGAATTATTCGTTTAAAATTTATTTATATTATATTTTGTAATTGCGTTTGAATTTTTTTATTACTTTTTAACGAACTGAATTCAAATTTTTTTCTATTATCAGTTAATGAGTTAAATTTAAACTAAATTCATTAAGTATAATAGACAAGTTATTTTTTAACCGAGTTCAAATTGTTTACAAGTTTAATAATTTTAAAACGAGTGTATGACATATTTTAATAAATCGAATTCAAGCTTATCAATATACAACTCGATTCTATTCGATTATATCATTACATTTAATGTTATACCATTTAATGTTATTTAACACTAAAATACTAAAATTTATGATGGTTACCATTAAAAAAAACTCTTCTTTTATATATATATAGAGAGATTTTAAGTATTAAATACTTTTTCTAATGTAATATGTTTATTTATTTTTCTACTCAGGATTGTGTGTGGTTGAATTCACGCACGGAAATTTTAAATCCAATCAAAGAGGCTGTTTTTCAGTAATCAGCAAACAGTAGTCACATAATAACATAATCTCATTTATTAATTAGAATGACATATTAAGCCACAATCCAGCGATAAATTAACCTATTTTTCATTAAAAATAGCAAAATATACTAACTACTTAAATTAAAAATCATAGACAATACCAGATCAGATCTTTGCTTCACTAAATCTTCAATGGAGGGACCAAATTAGTTTACAATTAAACTAAACAAAGTATTAGTTAAGGGATTAAATTGCATAAATTTATGAAGTTAGGTACCTAAATCTGCTTCTTTTTTTTTTTTCTCTACAAGTAAAAGGTTTGCCTGTAATTTTCCTATTATGCTTGAAACAAACATAAAGCACACCGTGAAGAAGATTAAACAAAATCAAAGATCAAAATGGAAACAAATATGAAAATTCATGATAAGTTTTACAGATATGCTTTATTTGCACACCAAAAAGAAAATAGATTTTCCTTTCATGGTTCCATTTCTAATACTTCCTTTTTCTGTTTCAGTTATTCTCTTCCAATTAGCTGACCAAATACTCAACAATGGCATATGAGTTGAGAGAAAGGAAACAAAAGGGTAGTACTGTGGCTCTGAGCTATTGTTACACTGATTATGATGATGAAGATGAAGAAGAAGATGAAAATGAAAATGAAACAGACTCCAACTTCTCCGATCCTGATTACAAAGCTGCAGCTCCAGAAGAAGGAACCACTCAGAGAAGAAGGGGTCGCTGTCAAACGGGAAAAGAACAAAAACCCAGAAAAAGAAGGAAACTTTCTTATTCATCAAATCAAGAATGCAGCACATCAGCAAGACAATTCATAGAAGAAGAGAAAACAATACTGTCATGGCTGATAAACCAGGGCCAAATCTTTGAAAATGAGATTGTAAAATGCGGCGTAACGAAGGAGGGGAGAGTAAGAAGAGATGGTATCCAGTGTAGATGCTGCAGAGCTGTAATGAATGTGATGGAATTTGAAATTCATTCAGGGATTTTGTTTCAGAGGCCTTATGAGAATATAATTGTCATTCGGACTAATAATTCCCTTCTGCAACATCTTATAAAGATATGGAATAAGGAAGACAGAACAGGAAATAGCCAATATAATGTTGTCATTCCTAAACCTGATGCAACTGATAACAGTGATGATGCTTGTCAGATTTGTGCCGATGGCGGTGATCTCATTTGTTGTGACCATTGCCCTTCTACTTTCCATCTTTGTTGTACTGATTTGAAGGTAAATTCCAATTACAGGTTTATGCAACAGTTTCAAATTCTAACCGTTGCAGGAAGATGCATTATTGTAACATTCACAGCTATTTTAATACATATTGGTAACAGTTTTATGATGCTATCGTAGGTTATTCTTGTGATAGTGATTACATATATTTGTATATAAACAAATTCATTTCTTGTGGATTATAAATTTTATTTGGAAATTTGGACTGCAGAGCATACCTGAAGAGAAGTGGTATTGCCCTTATTGCAAGTGCAAGTACTGTGGTGAAGGTGGCAACGATGAGAAGCTAACATGTACGCAATGTGGAAAAACATGTATGTATTGCTATTAATTTTCTGTTCAGGATTCCTCTGCTTACATTATATATTATTTGCGATTTCTTAAAATTTGATATTGATTAAGAAATTTTGCACTTTGCATGATATATCAATTTATCGCCTGTACTTATTTTTGGACCTGATAAATAAATAAATGTATGTGGATTTTGTTACAATTGTAGACACTTGTATTCATCACTTCCTAATATTTGAACATCTCTGTGGATAAATATGTACAAAAAAATTTAGTCCATGTCAACAAAAAGGTGTTTATGTTAAGAAATGACAAGTATATGCATTTATTATAAAAAAAAATTCAAAAATAGTTGTCTGGGAAATTAAAAAAAAAAAGTACGTGGACTAAATTGACAAATTCTGCCAAGTACATAGGCAGGATATGCTTTAAGCCAAGAAATTACTTACACCAACTTATGGAGCTTATTGCACCTTTTTTTTCCCATGTTATAGACCACTGGGACTGTTTTGGCAGAAGGGAGTATGTAGATCTTAATGAAAGTGGGTTGGGCTTGTTTTGCAGCTCTACCTGTCAAGAGGTATTTCTTCACACTTTTGAAGTCTCTACCTTGTCATTTTCTCTTATCATTGCAGTAATTAATTTTTTAGATACAATTTTAGTTGGAGAATGTAATGTGGGCAAATTACAAGAGATTCAAAACATTACTCTTATTGCTGATTGAGTTTAATTGTTATGAGGTATTATGAACTAAACTTGAGTTATCCTTAAGGTTGCTGAGAAGATTAAGAGCATAATTGGAGTTAAGAATATGATAAAAGAAGATTACTCATGGACTCTGATCCGGCGGATGGAGGCAGCTGAGATTGAAGATGACCATACAAGAATGGAATGCACCACTAAAGCTGCATTAACATTTGAGCTCCTCAATGAAAGTTTTAGGTCCACGACTGATAGGCATTCTCAAATTAATATCTTGGAAAGCGTTGTCTACAATCGAGGGTAAGATCGAGTTCCATTATTGATTCCCTGCTCAAAAATGGGAAAAGAAACTGAGGATCAATAGATACATATTTTTCTCTTTGCAGTTCAAACTTGGCAAGAATGAATTTCAGTGGATTCTATATTGTAATACTGGAAAAAAATGATGCAATAATCTCTGCTGCAACCATAAGGTATTTTCTATTATATAAGCAGATGCACTATGCATACTGATAGTGTTATATTAAACTAATCATTCCATGCTTATGCAGGATGCACAGCAATGAGTTAGCTGACATGCCTTTCATCGCCACCCTAAAGAAGTATAGGTTCAAAGGGATGTCAAGGATGATCTTCGATGCATTTGAATACGTAAGTAAAGTGATCATGTCAACTAGCTACTCGAAAAGCCTTCTGCTTATATTATTTCCGGTTGGAAAGTTAATTTCCAGGTCTTCTCCTACATTGGGATTAAGCATCTGGTGATCCCATCTATTGAAGAGGTTGCTGATATGTGGAAGAAGAAATATGGGTTTTTCTCCATCGACGAAGAAATGAAGAAGCAGCTAATGAACTATAACACACTCACGTTTCCAGGCACTGTCAGACTGCAAAAGACTTTTGCAGGCACCTCTTCAGCTATTGAGATTGATCAAAATGATGAGAACTGCACAAAGCTGTCCCTTCTCAGATTGAGCCATGATCATTAACCAGCGAAACAAGTAGATATGAGATTATTAGATCAAATACCGTAATCATTTCCAGGAGGTTTTTTAACCTATTTCATTTGATATGAGATAGTAAAATATGCAGAGATTCTCGATGAACTTGCAATTTGTCCATGCATATGCTGTATTTAAATTTTCTAATAAAGCTGGAAAATTTTTTATTTAAAATTATGGCAAATGAGTTTACTCATCCATGTTTGCATCTGTTATTCTGAACTTCTTTATTTGCCTTCATTTTTTGGGATTTTAAGGTCGCATTACCCTTTCCAGATGGGTTACTTCCTGTCATTTCTTCAACAAGCATTCAAGAATAACTACAAAACTTCATGTTACATATACATATATTTTTTTTTTTCACAAGCATTACACAACAACAGTTGTTAGTAGCCAAAGGGCAAGGAGAGAGAGCACCCTACTCTTAACTCTGCAAGATCCAACAAATACGGCAAGATAAATCTTTGTTTGCTGCTCAGGGTGTTTGATCCAGAGCCCCATATTATCACACGGCCAAGTACCAAATGGCGGGCTATTATATTCCATTTGAAGCAACCGCTAGGGCTCTATGAGGTAGCTGAAAAATAACAGGTTACAAACGAAAATTTTTACAGCCAGATAAGTTTCCTACACCAACTAGAGGGAAAAAGAGTCTGTTCAAACTGTCATAATTAAGTAAATGGACAAACCACATACTAAGGTCAAGTCTCTAATTTAAGCATACATGAAATAGTTCATCACAAAGGAACAAACATCAATAAAGGTCATCCCAAAAAGTTGCCGTTCACCAACAAATGCATAACACCCCCTGAAAAATGTTAGTCCACCAAGGAAAACATCTGGACCAAACATTCCAGAGGATTTACAGTAACTATAAAGTGCAATTTGTTCACAAGAATTTCAAAACTGATCTTACACTGTAGAAGGTTTGTGCCAACTGCAAAATGCACCACGATCACATGGAACCTATTGACCCATGCAATCTTTTCAAGATTCTTTGGAAATGTTTCTATTTGACAACTTGGAGCTTTCATTCATCAAAAGCATATTTGGAGGAAGAAAACAAGGAATGACGAATGCCAATCCCAAACAGAGCAGCACCAAGAATACAACCCACCAAGCCTTATGTGGAATTCCCAATAACAACTCATCACAAACTGTCACACAAATTACTATAATTAGAATATGAAACAAAGAAAGTGCTATGGTGCAATTGACATGGTAATATATCTAGATGGCCAAAATAAAACAGAAGCAAATGAAAAAAGGAAAATGTCATCCTAAAAAGTTCATTGGATTCTTGACAGATCACACAAAACAACAGAGGTTGATCAAGCAGTAAATTACCATGTCTCTTAACACAGATGTTCCACGAGCTAGAAATTTGACAGACAATAGGGAATTGCATGTGAAAGTTTAAAAAACTATAAGAGAATCAATTGGAAAGGAATTAAAATACAATTGAGAGGCTGGTTTGCTTAAACAAAGTTAGCAAGAGAGACAATAATCTCAGAAGGCACCATTACATACAATATGAATCCTGTACCTATGTTGAATATGATGTACTCCCTCTCCTGTACATGTGGCATTGCAACGACCCCCTCAGGCTCCACAGTTACCAAAGCATACAATTTAATCTAAGCAGGAGAAAAAAAACAAGTGAATAAAACATCTACTGGCTCTTTGACATGATCAACCATATCCCAAAAGTAGGAAGTCCAAACCTGATCACTAGTGAGATTATCAGTCTTGAAAATCAATTTCTCAGTATTAAGTAACCTTCTATTCCAGTTCATCCCCAAGTCTGAATCCTCTTTCTTTAGTTGTATGGAGAAGCAAGCAGGTATCTGTTACTCAGCAAACAAGGCATATTAACATTACACTTTCAAAATGATGCAAAAATTGACACTCCAATGACACAGCATCACATACAGAAGCTGGATATGATATCTTCACTTCATACCAAGTACATGATTTGAGACCTTGCAACCGGTAAATGCGAGAACCCATTTGTAATGGAAGAGTTTCCTCCCGCAGTTCCTTCCCAACAGTCAAAACTTTATTGTCACCCCTGTAAGATCATTAATCATAAAACTGTTTAAGTTCCAAGAGACATTGGAAAGTGATTATCTTAGTGTAGACATGAACTAAAAAGCAAACAGAATTCACAAAAGCTAAAATTTTTGAAAGAAACTTAAATCACTTAAGAGTATACTAACATGTCCTCGCAACCACAAGTAAGGAAGTTTGAAATGAAGCTGAGAACGAAGAGCAGAATTGACAAACGAGAAAGCATGACAAACAGACAAAAATCCAAAGCTTTAGCTTCAGCTTCTCAGACCTGATCAATCATCATATTACAATTTAGGGCAATGCCTCTTTCTCAAATGGAATCATTAAAATAAGTAAAAGAGACAGTTAAATCGAAAATATGCATTTGAAAACACTGTTCAAGCAGAGCAGAAGCAAGCAATAAGAAAGATACCGGCCCACTCACGGCAAGAAATGATAAATGTTTATCTCTATATCTTAATAATCAAACCAACTAAAGGTTGAATTGAGAAGATCTTATATTAATAATCTTACAACAAAAAAATACCCCTTTTTAGCGAAAATCCAGCTTGTTTCAGCCATTTGCGAAGAACAAAATGAACTGGGTTAATGCAGAAATTTCCAATCTGTTTTGGACTATGGTAGAAAATCCTTCTTCAGTACATAAAAATCAAAGAATCCAATATTTTACCAGGAAAAAAGACCAAAAAATGATAATGGATGAGATGACGAGCAGTGACTTACTGAATGAATGACACCGGACACGCTAATCGGCCAAGTCTCTATTGTTAACGTCCTTTTGAGATGGAACGATCCAAGTTACAATTTTAGAATTGGCTTCAAGAAGTGGATTTCAGAAATAATTTTATTCATAATTATTTTTGGTACTTTTTTTTTTTGAACCCTAAAAGAGATGTTATATTGAAGAACAGAAACCAAAGCCGGTATAATGAAATCGGGAGGATAATTCTAAAAATGAGAACTAGTATAAGAAATCGATTCCCTAGCTAATAGATGGAATAAAATATTAGACAATAAATAAATCAAATCCTTCCTAAACTATTCTAAGTTTAGATTTGGACAAAAACTCGTTAATTTTAATTAGTCCAACTCCTGTTTGAACTCTAATTTAATAATATTTGAATTATTAATTCAGAAATGTATTTATTTAAACTTTAGGAATATATTCGTTTAATATTCATTTATTACTATATTAATATTATTAATATATTTATATTTTATTATCAAATTAGAATTTTTGTTATTATTAATTAATAAACGAAACACAAACTAAATTTATTAAATATAATAAATAAGTTATTTGCAAACTGAACTCGAACCACCTTCAAGTTTAATAATTTTGACATGAATAAAATTTGAAATTAAATATAAAAGCTCGAATCAAGTTCGAGTTGGACTCAAACCTGTAACAAATTTAAATTAACCGATTTCAAATTCATCAATATTCAGTTTAATTCAATTATAGTCTAAGTCCAAGGAAAATGAAATAATTTTGAGATGAAGATAATTAATTATATTTTTATATTTTTTCCTTATTATGTTCCATCTATAATAATTAAAAATATCTTTTTTTTTTGTATTTTTATTTACCTAATTAACAATTGATAATGTAGGTGAAAAACTGAATGATGGAATATAATAAGAAAAATATCAAAAATAATTATTTTTCTCCTATTATAATTAAAACTACCGAAGTTAGAATTTGACGCTAGTATTCCCATTGTGAATGGAAATACTTAATGTTAGAATAATGCTATTCCATACATATTAATATAGAGTGATGACCTTTCAATCAGATAAATTCCCGTATTCATATAGTGTGATTCACACAATTCCTTAATGCTAACATGTAAGATACCAAACACAACATATCAAATTTATTTAGACAATGAAAATAAATTTTATACTCCATAAATTTCAAATCCAAATACAATGAAAATGTGAGTTTCTGTTGGTTATATTATATACTTCTATTCAATTTGGGAGGTAAATAAGATAAATCATTATAGTAACCAAAATCAGATAACTGCAACTCATCGGAGGCTAAATGGCATAATTCCTGAATAAAAATTAAAAGTGGGCTTGCATTGAATGAAATTACAAGAGCAGGAAGGAAGCCCTAATTCCCTTCCATTTTACAGGAAAGAATGTTCAATATTCCAACTGTGGTCAATGACTGAGAGGGGGGTCTGAGCAAAGGAAAGAATAGGTTAAGACTGCAGAAAATAATGAAGTTCTATCCGTCATCTGTGTACTTCTTGAAGACTGAAGACTGTTATGTCACTGATCATCTCCTCTTTCCGTTTTCGTAGCATCAGATCCCTCATCTTGGCATCTTTCGAGGATAACATTACAGTTGTTCATCGTGCATGCATCTAGAAGACCATGGTTCCAAAGTTTGATCATAAATAATCTCCAACACCTAAGTCATGATCATGCAAGTTATCAAGAGTAATATCCAACACCTGAGTCATGATCATGCAAGTTATCAAGAGTAATATCTAAGGTAGTGGATGGGTCAAATCATAACTTATTTCAATAATTAAGGAACACAAGCAGGAGAACAATGAAATAAACTATAAGAGGATTTTTAACATAATCATACTCAAGAACAATATAATTCTGAGAAAAGCAGCATCGAACAAGAGGTCATGTACCTCAATCAAGATAGATAGAAATTTTTTAGGAATAAAAACAGTCTTTTTTATGCATATACTCTCCAAATGAAGAATATTTCACATGATCTATAAAGAGAATAAATTAATCGTCCAATATAAAAATGATTTTGAAAATTATATTTTCTGTAGACCAAACAAGAAGCTCGCCCAATAAACAAATATTTGCACAGCAGGGCTATAATTCTCCAGAATCATCACAGAAATTTAAAATTTTAGGGAACAGTACCAAAAGAGAGCTGGAGATCGAACCAGCTCCTGTCCACGAAATTTTGAAAATGCCTCGCATGCCCAGGGCACATGTCCGTCTGCCAGCACTCTGTTGCAGTAAAAAAGCTAAAACCTTTAATTTTCAAACCAAATTCCATGAACTAGCATTCAGAAAATTCTCATTGGGTTCCAATGATTTCTGTTAGCGTCTCAACATATTAAAAAGAAAAGGTAGAAGGAGAAAGAAGAAAGAGACAACAAAACTTAAAAAATTTGAGAAAGGACCGAGAGGAAGAAGAACAAGAACAAGAATCGGTGTGCAATAAAAATTACCTTTGCTTTCTGACAAATGAGTTCCAAAGATGCATCAATTGTTTCTCATCTTTGCCAACATCCACAAAGTCATCAAGCATCTACAACACATTAGTTCAGTATTATTCTCTGCACTTTGAATAATTAGATCGAAAAATCTCATGTTGGAAGTGAAGGTAGCACTCGCATAGGCCTTAAAAAGGATAATTAATTAAATTTCTAAATCGAGTCAAAATAAAATTTCACTTGCCTATTCACAAAAAAAAATTTAATGACAATTCAGTTGAATTCCAATTGTGTGTGCTCATACAACCAATAATTTTAATGTGCGTAGGGATACTTTAGTGGTAAGCACTGCACATTATTGCAAGAATGACCTCATATAAAACATTGAATGATGATATTCTAAAGGTCTGCAAAATTTCTGCTTCCAACGTAGGCACATGTTCAGATTAATGAAAAAAGAAAAAAAATGATGAAATTTATGACAAGTTCTTAATTCCTGGAGATTAAATTGAACTGAAACTAAAGGAATAAAAAAGTTTTAGTAATAAATCAAAGTTCTCGTACTCCAATAAATAATCCCATCACAAGGTGCTGAGATGCACTGCCCATCATTTTATCTCTTCATGAATATTTTTAACAATTTTTTAGAGCTCAAATCACCTCAAGCTAAAGAATTTACTTATTCCAATTTTACTTCCAGTCAATTAGATTATTCCAAAATTAATCAAATGAGTCCAATTCAAGAATGACAAAGAACAACTATCAACAAACAGAAATTTTTCCAATTTTTTATCCTATCCCTTTGATCCAAGTATCTATATAAAAGTTAATGGAATCCAAGTTGAAGAGTAAAAATTTAGATTTTGTGGACAGTGCTAGTGGACTGCTAATTATGAATCATAACAATGCAAATACAACATATATCTCATTTATTGTTATTCAATTACATGATTCTATCAGCCTTAGATTATATGTAAATTGCAATGAGGGATATTTGTGGCCTAACCTAAACTTTAGCCTTGCAGAGTGTTTCTCAGCACTGAACACACAAGCAAATAAGTTGTTCAACATTACTATGCGAGTATTAATATAAATCAAATAGCCTTTGTTGAAGCAGCTCTACAAATTACTAACCAAGTTCCATAAAATACAAAATCCAGGAAAAGCATGTTCTATTACTGCAGAAGGATCTTAACATGTTTTTTTTAAAATAAAAAAAAATGCTGAAGTATAAAGATATAAAATATTATATATATATGCATACCCTTCTATCTTCAAAATCTGCAATGACATCATCAACTTCATCTTCACTGTCTCGATCTGACATTACTTGTTCTAGTGCCATAGACTTCAAGTACAAAAGTATATATATCATTGATGATGATGAACAAGAGTGGGAAACAGGACATAAGTAAATAGCATAAACTTCTGGAAGTCACTAGAAAAGTCAAATTAATTCTTAGAAACCTATTCAAAAAAATTGCAAGTTCAAAACTTAAGCTGTACACGCGTTTCACAAGCATAAGACCATTCAGCTAAGATGCTCAGGAATTCACTTAAAACATATCAATTTTGTTTTCATTTTTTCAGTTGCCCAAAGTGTTGAGAAAAATCAACATGCACCATCATGGAGAAGATATCTTTGTCACATCTACCAACAAAGTCATGTTCAAGATAGCTTTGAACAATTTGATGAGGACCCAATATGGAATTCAGAACCACCACTATTGAAGTCATGAGCATTTGTACCCAATTCTCAGGTTCCTTCATTGAACAAATTTATTCTAGTTCCCTACCATTACACCTTAACATCTAAACAAATTTATTCTAGTTTGATTTATTTAAGTTATTATTCAAATTCACACTTGATTTTTACAGGGTTTTCAAAATCTGCATTACCTTAACCCTGAATATAGAAGATGGAGAAAAGGTTACATGAACATGGATTAAGAAGCTACTGCTTAAAGATGTGTAAGATCACATAAAATAACTTAAAATAAACATAGGTTGGAAAATTCAAGTGTTAAAATAGATGAAGAAACAAAAGAAAGAAAGCGCAAAATTATCAGTTACTAGACAGTCTTTTACAATGTCTCCCTATAACAGAAACCATTTTATAGGCAAGATAATCCAAACATCCTAGTTCCTAGTAACTATATTCCCAAAAAAAAATGCTAGGAAAATGACATTCAGTAAATTCTGTAGAAGCCAACAAAAGCAGGACTTGAGAAATAAAGAAAGGACCAAACAGTAAAAAAATTTATATGGGCAAATCTGTTAATAATCATAACCTATTCAACTTGAAAGAAGGTTACACACCATCTGAATCATATGCATAAAGTTTGGCAAGATACCCTCAAACTTTGGTCATGATTAGAATAAATCTTCATCATGAGATTTTCATTGCCCTCAAAGAAGTAGACAGAAGAACAAAATTTTCTAATAGGATGAACAATAATTAATCACCTGAACTCTATGAGAATGATAGAATTGTCGCTTCTGCAGGAGTGCACAGCTGGCAAAAGAAAATTTTGAAAAAGATAACAAATCAGCATCCTAAAAGAGGACTAGTTGAGGAAAATAACACATGCTATAATCTTGAAATTTTACGGAAGACACAGGAAAACTACTTTTTTTTATTACAAAGTAAATCCTTAGATCTAAATTACTATAGGGCTATTTCAGGTTCTTATATGAGTGCGTACAGACCCAACAAATTTCTGTAGAAAATAAATCAGAAAGAATAAAAGAAAGATTAATATGATGACATAGCATCATTTAAGCAGAAATTATCCGGCCAGAAACAAATATATGGCCATAGACATAAGAGATCAAGAACTGTGTTTGGAATAAGGCCATTGATTAACAACAACCACAATGTCAAGATAAAAGACAAGAAGCAAATACATTATGAAAATCCCAAAAGTGCCTTGCTTTATTGATCTTAGCTGCATAAAAACGGCCATAAAAAACCCTAAGAGATTAGAATAAACATAATTCCACTATTTTAACAAAAAAAATATCCAATTGAAATGTGTGCAAACATATTAGTGAAGCACATGCTGTTTTCTACTTTGAAAAGATACCTAGAATAGAAGCCATTCAATGCCACTTCTAAGGATTTCAGAGGTCAAAAAAGCCTTTTTCCACAAAAAGAAAAAGGAAAAAAAAACTAAAAGAGTTCATTAGTGAATGGAATACAGTGAAAATAAATTAGGAAACACAATCTTGATTAACATACTTTCTAGGGTCTGACCGTTCCATGGTTAACTTCCTTGCTTTTGCAACATGGATCCCAGCAGGCAGTGAAGGATCAGTGCCAGCTTGTGATTTGATGCACTCAGAGTCTACAGAAGATTGAGCCTTGGCAATTGAAATGCCTGGAATATTAGAACTTGATGCAACACATTCCATCAACTCTGTCGCACTAGGATACTCGGCACCATAATTTTCTATCTCATGCCTTGAGTTAAGCAAATATTTCTCACTAGATGATGACTTGGAAGCATTTTCACCTATGGAAGATAGAACAACAAAAACATCTATACAAGAAGCAACATCTACAACATGAGCATAAATTGCAGTCCTCTCTACAGAAAGAATATAATAAAAAGAACCAAAGATGACATTTAAATCCAGGTATTTTAGCAAACATGAAACCACTAGGAAAAAAATAAAGATGTTTCAACATAGTAATAGATTGAAAAGCACTATTTCATAATTCCACTATATAAACCAACTAAAAATAGTTGTAATGGATGATATGGATCTAGCAGACCAAACGAAGAGACAGCTGTATGATATGCTAGCAAATGTTATAGGCTTATAAGCCCTCCAAATGAAGCAGAATTCATAAATTATGAAAAACAATTTCAGGAATCCAGCACATTGAATTTCACTGTTATCTTGGTTATAAGAAGAATGCAATGATCTCTAATGCAAGAAGTTTCTAAACTGCCCAGAGCATTTCATTCAATGCCTAATTCATTGCCATTCTGAATGTTCTCCTTGGTAAAGGAAGAATATACTCTGAAGTCTCTCCCTTGTGGGAAGGAAATTATGAAGAGATTTCTAGCAAATTTAGGGATCATTATTTGGTGCGATGATTAAACTTTTGGGTTTGCAACAGCAAGAATATAGGTCCAAAACTTACGAGCATCTTCTTCAAAAAGAACAGGATGAAAGGAAAGAAAATCTCTAAGTTCTCCTTCTCAGGGATATTGCAGGAAGAAGCAACTTGGTAATAACCTTTTTGACAACAAATTTTTTAGCAGAGGACTAATATTGAAAAAAAGCCAGGTTTTTCATATGTCAATTTTCAATTCCTTCCTTTATGTTGGATGTACCCAGTGCACAGCCCTTTGTACAAAGGTTGGGGAAGGTTGTCTATCATATGCAGTCCTCCCCCTGTTTTTCTACAGAGAAGTTGCCCTGTGTAGAAAATGAAATAGAAATAGAACTTTGCATCAGTTCTCACCTTTCTCTTCCCTGTCTTCAGTAAGTGATTTACTCAACCATTAAGTGTAAAGAAAATACTTGCATTTTAAAACAGTTGCAATCCACAAAGCACAGCATTCATGTAGAGTGAACGCCGAATATTATCTGATACTCCTAGAGCTAAAGATGGAGTATTTGAACATTAATAATAGTAATAATAAAGGTGTCAAAATAAGAAATATTACCATCATCCTTCCTCAAAATTCCCCCATTTATGCCTTCCATGTGTAGTGTTGGTGAACCCATTTCCAAAAACTGTACACAAATTTGCTTTTCATTTTGATCACGGTCTCCTGATTTTCGCTTTTGTGGCCTTGAACTGTGCATTCAATTCATTTAACCTCTGAATTCTCACCACCTCAAAAAATTATGAATATTAATAAGACAATGGAAAGTGATCTGGAACCTACCAGAAGAAGAATGTCTGCGGTCTCAACTCTACTCCATCAGCAACAGTCTGTACATATTGACCAAATCAGAAGATAATTTATACAAGCTTCTAAATTTGAAGGCATTGGTATGATTGTCATTACCAAACACAAACAATAATTGAAAAGCCCAAAATAACCACAACCCACACATTGGATTGAAGGAAAAACAATTTCAATAGGGTAGCAGTGCGGCAAACTGCATAGTCTTGTCCAGTAAATAAAGTTTTTCTAACATAGCACATATTAGCACAAAATATTTTTAAAAAGAGAGACAAATAAGATAAAATCCTTCCTGCTCCTTGCTTATATACAGGGAGGGAAGCTTTCATTGGAACCACAATTTAATGGGTCCCTCAGAAAGCAATAAACTATATTGTGAAGATTTGAAGTATATAATATGAGTAGACTTCCTAACTTTGAAGTAAAAAAGGAAAATCCACCAAAATAAATCCAGGATAAAGTAAAGTTCAGACCTCAGTTAAGAATCTATCTATTTTCACAGAGACATTTACTGCTTGGTACTCTTCACTCACCTACAAAATAAATGTTTCTTGATTTATATTTCTACAAACACTAAATGCAAAAAAAGTAATGAATTATTATTACCAACCCAGAACTCAAAGTTGAATAGATCATGTGAAGAGCACAAATGGTATCGCAGACCCTGTAAACAAAAGTGAAAGTTTTCATTTCTAAGTACAAGAGGATGACAATTTATTTAGCAACATCATTGTTATAAATACAGCTTCACAAAACTTTGGGTGAATACTTCGCAATTTCTATAGAGAAAGAACAACTACTGTAGGACAAACAAATTTTAGTTTACATATATGATCCAAAATCTTGCCAAGAAAAGATCTCTAATTTTGTGTATTTGCAACAAATTTATCATTTGGGGTCCTTTCTCTTTAGCCCATTACCAAATCTTAAATTTCATGAATATCATATTAGGAACTAAATAACAAAAAATAAAATAAAAGGCTAAGCAGATTTCTCAGGTAGAAAACCCACCTTAAAACTCATACACATCATTGAGCAAAATGGACAGGAGTAGTCTTCAGTAACTGCAAGTTAAGAAAGTATGCTCAATCATTCAATGAATACAAAGCACATGAGTAAAATATGACAAATGTAGAATGTAATTATTCCAAATCATGTTCTGCTGTTTACTGACAGAAATTAAGATTATATGCTAGTTCTGAAGGAGATAAATCCATTTTAAGTTCTGAAAGTAAGTTTTAAACAAATATAAGAGGCACAGTTACATTGCATACACAGGAACTTTGCCCGTGATTCCTCATTTTGTTTCTCAAATTACCAATCTAATCCAACAACACTAGATCAACAGCATAAAAAATCAAATTGTTACCTTCAATTCACTGGATACAGCAGAGTGCAAGTTCAATTAGTTAATACCCCTATCCGGTTGATGCTAATTTATGAAGCTAAGTCTAAGAAAATACTCCAAGGCATCAGTAATATATTATATATGGGCTTATAAAAGCTGTGGATCCACAAAGGACAAGAGAAAGGAAAAAAAGAGATTTGGGAGGCAAGCAATGGATGCTTAAGTATCCAGTAGTTTTCATGGGTTGCAAAAATATTGATCATTACCAGCTGTCTTTTATGGCAGTTGAAAGGCAAATTAATCAATTTGGCTCTTAAAGCAGGGAGTAAGATAATCAAATCCATTTTTTCAATTGACAAGCAACGAGAAGAGACCAGTGCAAGTGCAGATCTAATTTTCCATAACCCCAATCATAGAGGGAGACTCAACCCAAGATGCTAAGACAGTAGTGCATAAATGAGAAATTGACCAGCAAATTTATTGAACAATCTAGACAGGTTTAATTCATCAAAAGTCATAATTAGATTCGGATCACATTAAGAATTGTCAAAGCATTCAAAACCGATAACATCAATCTTTTGAGATAAGACAAAAAACCATGTAAAATGTAATACAGACTAACAACAATAATGAATTTCCAAATCTAGAATAGAAACATGAATCTAGTTGTACGCATCAAAAATTTCACAGAATTCAAAGTAAGAGTTTCTACAGACAAAAAAGGAGTTTCAAATAAGAAAATAATTCACATCTAACAACACCAGTTAGCAAAAAAGAATGCCTACTAAAGTAATAGATAAAGCCAAATAATGCAACTTGTTGTGTATAACTCATATACATAGTAAGTGGATAGATGCTGAAACGCAGTGAAGCGTAGCGACAGAGCATTAGCGAGGAGCGGAGTGACTATGAATGACAACAGGGAGAAGTTCCCCGATCCCGACCCCTCCCCGAACCCCTACGGGAAAAATTTTTGGATCCATGTCCCCGCACCACACGGGGATGGGGATCCCCTACCCCGCCCCGATCCCCGAATTTTATTAACATTTTTTATTTTATTTTAATATTAAAATTATTTTTTTATTTTTTTATTTTAATTAATTAATTAATTATATAATTTTTTAAATAGAAAAATATTTTTTACTTAAAATAAGTGTTATATTTTCATTTTATCATTTTTTTAAATATTAATTATATTAAAATATAAGTAATTATTATATATATAAATAATAAAAATATATAGATATATTTTTGGGGCAGGGGATATATATATCATCCCCGGCCCGTGCCCAGCACAAAAAATTCGGGGTCGGGGCAGAAAAAATTTTTATTTGAAAAAATTGCCCCGTTCAAGGTAGGGCACCGCGAGGTGGAAAAAAATTATCATCTCTAGAAGCGACGAAGCGTTAGTGAGGAGCGGAGCGGCAGAACGGAGCAAAGCGACAACATTTGTTCTTATGGGAGGTTTTTCAGTTATTTTAAGGATTACGGACTAAGTGGGTTGGGGATGCAGGAGCAATGGCCCCAGAGTACGATACAGGAGTAATTTTGTAAAATTCTACTGTACATGTTATATATATATGTGTATTATAACCCTGGTTTTTTGTACGATCAATAAGAAAATCTAGCCGCTCTGCTCTCGAGGACGTACGCACATTGCCGAACCTCGTTAAATCTTGTGTTCTCTGTGTTCTTGCTGCTTTCTTACAGTTTCTTGCTATTTTTCGTTATTTCTCAATACAACTCATGGAAGAGAGTCAAGTGTAGAAGAAACCTATATAAATTCAACTCAAGGAAAACAGAAAAGTATAGACAACCTTAGCAACTAAACATAACTAGGGCAATTTAACTGCAAAATGCAGTACCTAAAACCATTCATTCTCTAACATAACAAAAAGATCAATAAACAAAAAATGAACAGTTTAAAATAAACTCATGATAAAAAGGTCAAGTTACCTTCAGTCTTTTGTAGCTTATTGCTGTAATCTCTGTAATTGAAAATCACAATTCCAGCAGCCAACCTAGACAAGTATATGGAGCCAAATACATTAACCAACAATAAGACCAATAAATAGACGACAGCACAAGAAATGATAAAATGATAATTGCATGTATTTTCCGTAGCATATGTAGCCAAATACATTAACCAACAATGACACCAATAAATAGACGACAGCACAAGAAATGATAAAATGATAATTGCATGTATTTTCCGTAGCTCGGAATTTGATTGGTAAAAAAAGCTCAGCTAACTCTATTCAGAGGAGAAAAAAGAATAACTGCTCCAATTGTTGAGCTTGATCCTCATTTCGACCACATAATAAGAACTAATGGCCTTCGCTGAAATTAAGGCCAATGAAAAAATGAACAGAACAATGCCATAAAAAACTGATATAGCAAAGCTAATAAGGTGGAAACTTTACCTCCTTTTATGCTTTGCTTTCATTTTGTAACACAAACATCTTCG
Source organism: Triadica sebifera (assembly GCA_023653625.1). NCBI lineage: Eukaryota > Viridiplantae > Streptophyta > Magnoliopsida > Malpighiales > Euphorbiaceae > Triadica > Triadica sebifera. Next base: position 21,694,253 of record CM042893.1, read on the forward strand.
AAGAAAAGAAGGCTACAACAGAAAAAAGAACTTGATTAGAAAGTAAATCATGCTACGAGAGTCAAATACGAGGACTGGAGAATAGCTCAAGCCCGTGAAGCAAATACAGAATTCATTGCCTCAAATTGTCAAAGGAAAAACTAAGGCATGATTGACACTGCACTGCAAAATCAAAACCCATTTTTTAAAATAAATAATAACAATAAATTAAATTTACAAAAAAGAACAGATATTACATTATATTGAGCACGACGGCAAAGAATATTGTAAAGCTCAACAGGTTTGCAATACATTAGAAGACTTTCATCAGCTGCAATTGCCTCTTCTGCAGAAAAATGAACACAACAATTCTGATGGCACATCTCCTCAAATTCCCAATTATGGACTTCCTGCAGGACCTAGCTTAAATTGAAATACAAATTCGTCGTAATTACTAATTATCACGTGCGGTAGACAAATTTCAGATATAATTGAAGAATCAATACTATGAAAGGATAATTATTAGAAGAAGAAGGAGAAGATTTACCAAAATGTGAGACTTTAGCCGGTGAATCGGCCGCTTCAAGGCTTCGAGGAAGCGACGGCAAAGTCAAGGAGGGATATAGTCGTTCGGTTAGCTAACGGAAAAAATGAATTATGAATATAGAATCAGTTTTTCGCAGTCGTAAACTAGTGAAGCTACGGTTCAAGTTTGATACATAACATATTAGAATTTAATTAGAAATTAATTGAGTCGATGTTGAACTGGATTGAATTGGATTATTATAGTATTCTATTTATAAAATTTATGAATTTAATCAAAGAATTTTTTATTATTTATTAAATAATTTTTATATTTTTAATATTTAAATTATTTAAATTTAATAAAATTGAGTTAATGTAAATTAAATTTTTTAATTAATTCAAATTTAAATATTTTTTAAATTAAAAAAATTATTAAACAAATTTTAAATTTTTTAATTGAATTAAAGTCGGATGTATATTGATTCAACTCGATTATACCGTTTGCATCATATGGTAAAATAAATCAATCAATCAATAATAGAAAATGCTATAGTGGCTGCTTTTGAAAAATTAAATATATATTTTTTTTGGGCATACTAAATATATTTTTTTAGTTTTATCTTTCTGCTCGACTTTGGCCACATGTTGCCCTATGGATGGTTAATATGGCCGTTACATACAACAAACCCCAGGAAAATATAATTGAAATAAAATTATGGGCCTAACCCATATGAAATTCATGTTGGCCCAATTCTAATTATTGTTTTACCTTTTATCTAACAAAGCCCAAATTGCATACAACTTACCTTCTAAATCCAATGATCTAGCTTTTCCATGGGCAAAGATTTAATAATCTTAATGCTTAACGAAAGATGGTGATATTTGACTAACTTGCTTTGCAGGCATGGACTAATGTGGGGGGGTTAAAGAGTGTCATACACAGAGCAGTTGTCAGCAAAGAGCAGAACAGGTTATCAGCAGCATACTTTCTTAGCCCAAAAAGCTTCTACCATGATAGAATGCTCTCCTCGGCTAATAGACTGACGCTAACCCCAAAAAAAAATTATTTGCCTTTCACTTGGCATGATTTCAGGACATGACTCAAAGAAGAATTGTGGGTAAAAGTAAAACACCCCTATATAGTTTCCTCATTTCTACGTGAAACCCATAAACATCTATCTGCAACGTTTGGCAAAAACTATTGTTGAAGACTCGAAGTAATAAAATTTCATTTTTGAGGTATTTTTGCTTTCTTCCATTAAGGATTGTTCTATAATTATAATATGCTGTATATCGTATTCATAAGCAATACTCCTAGCATGACTCAATGAGAAGATATAGATCCCAATCCTGAGGATAATTAGGACAGTTATAAGTGTCAATTCTCTTCAAAAAGCCTCTCAACTAATTTAGATATCAAAGTGATTATGACGAGACAGTTCAAAAATTGTACTCGTTTAAATATGCATGTGATATTTCCAATAATAAAATAAAATATATATTTTTCTACGATCAACCCAATAAAAAAATATTATGTAAATTATTTTACTGGTATATATATATATATATTGGCTTGATTTGCATCAACCAAATCTAGGTAAGTATTTCCCTGAAATAAATGGTTCAAATAAATAAATTACTATTATTGATCCGATTAAATGGATCCGAAGACACAATATTACTAAATTGACCATAAAGTTAGCTATCATAGTTTTGTAATTATTCTCTTCAATAATTAGGATGCTTCTTGGTGACTTATTACCACGCCCACATGCAACAACCCACTAGTTTTTCACTGAGTCTATTACATGTACATACTTCAAACATACATTGAAATTAATAATTTTATATATTTCGAATCCTACCTAACAAGATACTAAAAAAAATTAGCAAATGTTGATGTAAAGATTTGATAAATGTTATTTCCAATGGGTGAAACACGATAGTAATTCCTTTAACTAAAAGTCTCAGAAAAAATTTAATAAACTTCGAAAAAATTTAATAAATCTCAATTCTCTTCGATATCCTATTCATTATATAAAAGAAAAATATGGTTTCATGCCTCTAAAAGGGAAAGATTTAACCAATAATTGGAAAGAAATAGAAAGACACACACACACACACATATATATATATATATTTGTCTAAACAACTTCACTTCTTTCCCCTATAGAAAGCTATAAATGCTTTTTGAAAGTCTCTTTTGTGATATTTTTTACTAGTTCAATTCGACATTTTTATGATTAGTTGTGTACAAAAAAAAAGAAAAAAATTGGAACATTATTAACAACCTTGGATTTATGGACTTAACAAAGATTATGAATAACGTAATTAATTAATTAATCCTCATTAAAATGAATGTTTGTACTCTGTACTCTGTACACTTGACATACTTCTTCTTGCCAAATATTTCATCCAAATAATTGGGAAACCTTCAAATCAAGCAGGTATGTTGTTTACGATTAAAGAAAGAATCCATTATCCTAATGTTTTCGTCTCAATTAGGGTTTTAGAATTTTGTCCCCTAATAACTAATTTTAAAAGACATTTTTTTTAAAAAACTTCAGTACGTCCATTAATCTAAATTCGGTCTAATGATTTTTTTTTTTCAAGTCCAAACAAATTTCCAATTACTTTACTTATATATGCAGTATTATTCTATTGGCTGGACCAATCCATAAATAAAGTTATAAAGTATATATACCAAATTCAAAAATCTTTCATGTGATAAATTTACCTCTAACGAAAATTCATAAATTATTTGAAATATAATGATAGACATACGTAAAATCTTGATTCGTGAAATGAAAATCTAAAATCTTTTCAAATTATTAGGGTTTTCTTTCAATGACTCTTTCTTGATATTGTTAATTTATATTGAAGTCTATGCGGGTTGCACAATTCATCAAACACGAGCAACTACATACGTTGATTGTGTGAACGATCAAAGACTCAACTTGTATCAACCATATTTATCTTTCCATTCAATTACTTGACCAACATTTACAAAAAAAAAAAATTCCCCTGCCTCATGAAATATGGACATAAAAATGTGTTACTTAAGCTCGTAGATGTTTTCCTCTAGGCTGGGTCTCCTTTGGTATCAATTCTTTTCTCATGAGTCTTGCTTACAAATCAAATTATTTGACAAGTCTTCACTCTCACCAATTCAAACCAACTATTCATTAATCATACGTATACAAAACATGTTAAACAATCACTACAGTTTACAAGAAAGGATTGAAATAGAAACGGAAATAGCAACAAATTAAAATTCATCAATAATTAGCGTCGGATTAATTTTGAAATTAAAATAAATAAATAAATGTGTCAATCCAAACTTGACCGACTATATATATATATATATATATATATATATATATATATATCATGGAATTGTCGTATAGTTGGCCAATGCTTGTGCTCAAAGAAAGAGGGCAATTACCCATAATTCTTGAAATTTCGGAATGGACTTGTGCCATGTAATTAATTTTGAAAAAAAAAATCTATTGATGCGTCAACCATGATGCAGCCTTCTTTAATTCGTTTCTATTCAAAGGGTTGTATTGCCAATTCAGACACCTTACTTGCAGGCAAAGAATTAATATAAGCTTTACAAGAGAAATATATATAGGGATTAAGTTTGCCATTATTTACATTTGAATCCAGCAAACTGAATCATATATGTAGCCTAGCTTAATCCTGCTCGAAATTAATTAAAGATTGTAAATTTATTAATTAAAATGAGATTTTAACAATATATATATATATATAAAGCAATAAAATTTCGTTGCGAACAGTCAAATATTCTTCCTATTACAACGGTTTGAGAACTTCATTAATTTTTTTTTTAAAAAAAGGATTTTTTTTTAATTTTATCATTAAATGTTGTTGTTTGGTGTTTGTAATTGCGGATTGTGAGAACAAATATCGCTTTGATCTGGAATGTTGAAGCATTTTTAGATGGGTTAGTGTTCCTCTTTCCTGTTTTTTTCTTGCGACCCATGTTGAGTATGTTCAGACAGTTTTAGGGTTTTTTTTTCTACATCACTGTTTACTTTAAAATGATTTTGTTTTTCAGCTAATGCCAAATTGCCAATCAAATGTAACACATTAATCATAGAGATGTTGCAAAATCTATCACTCTTTAATCAAAATTCATTATTCCAATAGCAGAAAAATAAAACAAGGCCCAAAGTCATACTAGAAAATCCCAATCACATTATATAGATTGACCTAAGACAGGAAGGGATCTTAAAGCGAATAAAGAGGATACTCATTACTTGGTCCTCAGGAGTTGCAAAACAACCTTTATGGTAGAGGTTTAAAATTAAATAGGCTTCCATAGTGAAGCTTAAAATTTGAATTTTTGGACAGTTAAATCCTTAAAGTTTGATTTTTAGACAATTTAAAAGTTTTTTATCCTACTTATAAAGGACTTATATTATCTGAAATTCATATTTTAGATATTTAATTGACCCGAATTTTCCTATAAAAATTTATTTAATTTTGAGCACCCAACTCCTATGTACTCTTTTGGCCCAATGATCAACAACGAAATTTCATTGACAGTATAAGAAACCTTCGCACTCTTGGTATGATTCTTGTGTATTACCACAATTTTGAGAAGGGAAATAATGGATCCATGGAGATCTGTTATAGATCAGAGGTTTTATAGAGCTTATTGCCATTGTCATTGGGAAACTTGCCTCTAAACCCTGAAGGCCTTTTTTCTTTCTTTTCTTTTTTCTTATTTTTATGTAAAAACTATTTCAAATAGTTTATTTGATTCAAGCTAAGGAATCTAAATGGAAATTAGAATGGTCATTTACTCTTATTTAATTTAAAATATATTTGAAAATTTTGATTCTGTTTAAAACAGTTGGAATTATAGATATTTTAAAATCGGAATTTCTTATTAAAAAAATAAATATAACATTTAGAACATCTAATACAATGATACATTTTAAAATCTTTGTGTCATTGTGATTCTCTAAAAAAGGCAAAAGAAAATATTAAAATTATAAAAATACAAGAGAAATTTATATATATAGATCAATAAGGAAAAATTAGGAAAATTGCCGTTTGTCTTTATCAATTTTTAGCACGTATCTTATATTCTTATTTTTTGTTTGAATTATATAATCTTTATTATAGTTTTAATTAAGAACTTTCAAATTTTATTAATATTCGTATTAATCACTTCTACATTTTCAATTTTTCATTTAGCTTATAAATTATTTTGGGAGTGAATTAAAAAAAAAAAAGAAAAACAACACACAGTTTTCTCTCAAAATATTTAATCTCTATCATTGGATTAATTACACCGGCGGTTACTGAATTTTCTATTATTTGTCATAAAATTATATTACTTTTTTGTTACATAAAAATAACTAAATATCATTTCTATTTCACTAAAATCGTGGTCATTTTGTGTGAGAAGGCAACTAGAAAAAAAAATGATGCGGCAGCTGAGTTGGCACTAGATTTTATCAAGTTATTGCACATATTATCACTCATGCTACATCATTATTTCCGTATATCATATGTCAGCAATTTTAAAAAATTGTACAACGATAAGCCACTATATGGTAGACCCAACTGGAGAAATGTGATATATTAGAATTAATTTCACCAGTGGTAATTGAATTTTGTTTTACTTTCTGCAAAAATTACTAAACTTTTTTACATTCAAAAATAACAAAATTTTCTTTTTTTTTCATTTAAATAGTTTATAGCTAAATGTGATGAATAGAAAATCTGACTTAGCTTATGTGGCATCAAATGAATAATAAATTTTATATTTACCTAACAAGAAAGTGAAAAGAATAAGATCTATAATTTTAACATTTAATTGATTTAATAATTAATTTCATATGCATCAACTAGAATGATTGAGTGGGACGGGCATATTGATTTAAATTATTTTGATATGGATTATAAATAATTTTCAAGTAATTGAACGATGCAACCAGCTGAAATTATTAAATTTCATTTTGAATTATTATTTTCTTTTTCTCCAAGTTGGCCAATTGCATAAGAAAAATATCAAACAAGTTGATAATTATTAATTATTGGCGAGTTAGCAACTTAGCACTAATCAATTATGCGATTATTTGTTAATTGTCGGTGAATTTGTGGGTTAAAACTGTCTATATGAACCCTCTTTCTGACTTTAATTTGTATATAAATTATAATTAACTATTCCCAAGTCCACTTTAATTAGTTGGAATACTACTCGGGACTATTTTGTTAAGTTTCATCTTTTCATATTGTTGGACTTAGTTAGATTCAAAACCTAGTGGTTTTCTAATTTACCAAACGAGGCACTATAGAGTGTTTTTCATACGTTGAAATGGGTTACCCATTTCCATCTCTCCAACTTTGTTAAGCTTACTAATAAATTTCATGAGAAATTAATAAGGCTGTTCTCTCTCTTTCTTTTTAAAAGTAAAAAAAAAAAATCATTTAATTGGCTCAAGTAAAAGTCAATTTTTTATATTTCATACTGAATTTATTTTAATATTCTAAATAAAATGTAAAAATAAATAATCAATTATTGCAATACAATTTTAATATTCCAAAATAAAAATTCTTCAAGTTTTTAACCATTACAAAGAAAGCAAATGTTAATTAGCTACAATCACAAATTTAATTGATAGTTCAACAAGAGAACTGAAGAGAGAGAAAACTCTAAGATAATTAATTACTCTTCTGCCCACTTACAAGATAGTAAGTGTTATTTAGAAAAATGAATATAACTAGCAATTTTTTTCTCATAAATATATCTCCAAAGCACTTCTCAAATTGGCCATTTCTTTTTAGTCCGAGACGTGAAATTTGAGTAATTGACGGAAATAAAGAAGACACTACAAGAAAAATATATTTTAGCGACGGACAATTTCGTCGCTAATCTAATTTAGCGACAGATTTGCGACAAATTAAATCCGTCGCATAAAACCTTCTCTCAAGTCCAATAGCGACAGATTATTATTTTGTCGCTAAATTTAGCAACAGAATAATAAATATAGCGACAGAATTAGTGACGAAATATCTGTCACTAAGTCTATTGCAGGAATTGTAATGACGACAGAAAATATCTCACTATTTAGCGACGGATATTGTTAGTCGCTATTGTTTGCTACGGAAAGTTTCCGTCGCTATTTTGCTACAAACAGCGTCCGTCGCTAAGTTGCTACGGACATCGCCGTCGCTATTTTGCTATGGACGTAGTCCGTCGCTAAGTTGCTTCGGACATCTTCCGTCGCTATTTTGCTACGGACAGCGTCCGTCGCTAAGGTTTGTTAGACATTTACTAAATATTTTTGCAATTTAAAAAATCAATTAAATGAAAACTGAAATTTTGTTTTAGCTGAATTCATTAAATAAATATTAAAATTTTGTAGTCCAACATGAAAAATATTCAATAATTAAAAATACTACAATATATATTAAATGAAAACCGAAAATTTGTTTTAGCTGAATTCATTAAATAAATATTAAATTTTGTAGTCCAACATGAAAAATATTCAATAATTAAAAATACTACAATATATATATATATATATATATATATATATATATATATATATATATATATATAGTTCTACATCCTGTCAGATTGTGGTGGATCATTAGATGAAACTGATGAAATGTTGGTAGAATTAGTCATTTCTGCTATCAACTGTCGCATCTCTGCACGCATCTCGTCTCGAAGCTCAATTCGAAGTTCTTCGCGCATCTGTTCTTGCATTTGCTACTTTTGTGACTCCAACATAGTTTGAACTTCCTACTGCATATCTTGTATAATACTAGCACGCAACTGCTCTGTACTAATATCTCGTGATGTGGCAGTAGAGTGAAATGAGGAGGTACCAGTGTAAAAATGTGTTGTCTTTGTGCCCATTCCATATACACACCGTTTTTTCTGGCCACCGGCAGCCTCTAAAAATAACTGCCTCAAATCTGGTTCACAAGGCTCATTAGATCCCTCAATTGGTTGAGAAGTAGTCTCTTTAAGGGCTTGTACCCGATTCTTCAATATAAATTTTTAGAAAAGAAATATAAATTTCATGAGATTAATAGAAAAATAAGGAAATAAAATTTTAAATATGCACAATTAATGAGTTTGGTAAATACATACTGCAACAATTTTAGACTGCTGATCTACATACTGAATTCCTGATGAAGTCTTTCTAGTGTGTGTTGCCTCAAAGAGTTCTATAGGATTTGGTTCACGTTCTAACTCTTTTGCCTGATCATACGAATAAAATAAAATTAAAAATAAATTAACTACAAAATTGCAAGTATAATACATAAGCAAATAAAAACAAAGACTTTAAGAAATATTTTACAACCTAAATATATAAATGAATAATAAATTCAAATTAATTAAGTTATCATTATCAATTTACCATACGCATGTTACGCTCAACCATAGATATAGAACCCCCAGTATGTCGTGAGGGACCTGAACCTAAGCCGCCCGTCTCAGTAAGTCTGTTTTTAGAGGCAATGATAGATTTTTTCTTGAACTCAGGAGTGGACCATTCTTTCTGCCAAGTATTCCAAACTTGCTCTGGAACACGTGGTGGTTTACTACCAGAAGATCTCCACTTGCTCAAAGTATCACTATAACGTGTAGCAGCCTGTTGTAACCATTTACGCTTGACTATCATCTTCATTTCTGGATCCCAAGTAAATTCCTTCTAAAATATGGGTTCAAAAAAAATAACATATAAGACAAATTTTTTTCTTGCAACAACCAATTAAGATGAAATTGACAGAGTTTCATCTAAAACACAAGTAACCTGACCTAAATTACATGGCATCTAACATATTTTTTAAGAACAAAAGAGATTAAATAAAATTTCGGCAGAGTTTCGTCTATAACATAAGCAACCTGACCTGAAATAAATGTCTCAATCAACCAATTAAGCACAAAAGACATTAAATATTCAAGTTCAAACTGAAATTTTGGCAGAGTTTCGTCTAAAACACAAGTAACCTGACCTAAATTACATGGCCTCTAACATATTCTTTAAGAACAAAAGAGATTAAATAAAATTTCGGCAGAGTTTCATTTATAACATAAGCAACCTGACCTGAAGTAAATGTCTCAATCAACCAATTAAGCACAAAAGACATTAAATATTTAAGTTCAAACTGAAATTTTGGCAGAGTTTCGTCTAAAACACAAGTAACCTGACCTAAATTACATGGCCTCTAACATATTCTTTAAGAATAAAAGAGATTAAATAAAATTTTGGCAGAGTTTCGTCTATAACATAAGCAACCTGACCTGAAGTAAATGTCTCAATCAACCAATGAAGCACAAAAGACATTAAATATTCAAGTTCAAACTGAAATTTCGGCAGAGTTTCGCCTATATCATAAGTAACTTGACTTGAAGTCCAAAGTCTTTAACAACCAATCAATCACAAGAAATACATTTTTAACAAAGTCATTCACTCAATCACATTGTTTACTTAAAGAAATATTTTTTACCTGAAACTCAAGCCAATAGAAGTTTCTGATATCATCAGGTACAGTCTTCCATACATGTCCTCTATCACTCAAACAGAGTAAAAAACTACGGGTTATAGCCGCAGAAACTACATGAGACTGAAGAAAACTCCCACTATGCGAAAATTACAAACAAACTATCCATCAAAAACAAACAATTATAAAACATGAATGAAACATCATTAAGAAATAATAATAGTAATATTACCTTATAGGATCGAGATTGAGTTGTCGTCTATTATTGGTTGACTCAGCGACTGATGCTTCAGATTGTAAATGTAAGGCCGAAGCAGCTGGAGGAGATGATGTAGTAGGTTGTGCTATAGGAGATGCTGATGTAAAACCTCCTAAGATGGACATAGTTGCTGATGGATGAGCTGATGATAATGGTTGTGGTGGTGGTGTTGATTGTTATGGTGGTGTCAATGATTGTAGCAATGATTGTGATGGTGTTGATGAATGTGGCGATGGTTGTGATGGTGTTGATGAATGTGGCGATGGTACACGTAGTGGTGGAATTGGTGGTCGATTTGAGAAATTACTCTTATCTTTCGATCTCTCTCCTCGTTTTGTAGGCCCTCTGCCTCTACCATGTAATATATCTTCAGATGATGTGCGACCCATCTGCATATTAGTCACTCCATAACAGTAAAAAATATCAAAAGCAACAATGAACACAAATATCAATTGCTACTTAAAAAGAAGAAGAATAATAAAAACAATACAAATGTAACAATTTACAAACATATCTCTAATTATTAAATATTTATGAATAGTACATAATATCAAAAAGATATTGAACATCTTTCGTTTAGCAATTACACCTAATCACTATCATGATCGTTAGAATCTCACTCATCCACATCAGACTCTTCTTTTTCTTCATTATCCTCTTCGATATCAATAAATGCACCTGTTGAATGAACTAAAGTATCACTTTCATCATTTTCAATATCTATAAAATGAATATCAATGTCATCTTCTTGGAATGTTGTTGATACATTGGAAAGTTGACTGTTTGATATTGCTTGTGGAATTTCAAATTTAGCTCTTGCTTTAATTTTGCAAACAGCCAACCACTCACTTCTTTCACGTTTGATAGTTGGATATGTGATATAATTCACCTGACAAGCTTGAACTGCCATAACAAATGGCTCGTGCTTGTTAAATCTACGTTTTTGATTCACTTCCACCAACTTATAATGTGGATGCACTTTTGTACCCAAATTTGGCGTTGGATCAAACCACTCACACTTAAATAACACAGTTCTCTTAATTGGTAATGCAGGGTACTCCAACTGAACAACTTCAATCAAACGACCATAATAGTCACATTCATTTGCACTATAATTTGAGCCTTTTATGCATACACCACTGTTCATTGTAGATTTACCTTCCAACAGTACTCCACCCAGACAGCATTGCATATGCAGGAAAGTCACTAATTGTCCATATAAGAGCAGCATGCATTTGAAAATTTTGTTTTATCGAAATATCATAAGTCTGCACACCATCTAACCATAGATGATTAAGTTCTGATATCAATGGTTGTAAGTAAACATCCAACTTATCCTTAGGGTTAGTTGGCCCAGGAATCAATATCGTTAAGAACATGTAAGCGTCCTTCATACACAACCAATGTGGTAAATTGTATGGAGTCACAATGACTGGCCAAGAAGAATATTGTTGTCCAGATTGTCCAAATGGTTGAAAACCATCAGTGGAAAGACCTAATCGAACATTTCGAGTCTCTGATGCAAATTCTGGATGGGTATCATTAAAATGTTGCCATGCAGGGGAATCAGATGGGTGGATCATAACCCCATCTTCAATTTTATGCTCAGCATGCCACCTCATATTTGCTGCTGTTACATTGGATGCAAACAATCTTTGCAATCTAGGAGTGAGGGGAAAGTAATACATCTTCTTTTCAGGAATAACTGTTCTGCTACCTTGACGTTGCCTTTTGTATCGAGGATGACCACAAAACTTACAACTAGTCAAAATATTATCTTCACTCCAGTATATCATACAACCATTTTTACAACAGTCAATTTTTTCAACTGGAATACCCATTCCTTGTACTAACTGCTTTGTTCTATAGAAGTTTTCAGGTACCAGACTTCCTTCAGGAGTAATCTCTTTCATTAATCGAACCATGTCATCAAAATTACGTTCAGACATATGGTGCTCTGACTTCATGTGCATTAATTGAGCAACTAATGATAACTGTGAATGACTTCTACATCCAGGGTACAAATCCTCATCTGCAGCCCTAAGCATATCATAAAACTTTTGGGAATTTGGATTCAGTGTTTCTTCCATGTAATTTTCATTGAATGCTTGACCAACAACATCCATAACCATGGAATGGTACTGACTGGATGATTCTGCATAATCAAATGCAGCAGAACTTTCACTCATATTTGTGACATTGTTATTTAAGTTACTTACAATTGCTTGTTCCCCGTGCAACGTCCAATAATAATAATCCGGTACAAAACCGTTTCTATACAAATGTAACTTAACTGTATCCACATTATGAAACATGCGATTCTGACACTTGCGATGAAAATATGGACATCTTATCCTATCATTGTCCATCATTTCCGGGTGACTGCATGCAAATTCTATGAATTGTCTCATACCAGTCATGAACTCTGGGTTTAAAAGTCCATCTTTCAACCGTTTATACATTCATTCACGATCTGGTCTCATTTTTTATTACCTCTATTAAATCAAGGAAAACATTCAAATCAATTTGAAGTATGAAATTGTAATTGATAAATCATAATGAAATAAAACTATAAAATAGTTTAATATTATAACTATTGCTATTAACTTTCATAAAAATTTCAAGTTATACTAATCTAGATTTAGAGCAACTTAGCTATTCTTTCAACCGAACGATAATTTTAATTTTAATCAAACTAATAGCTAAATAGCTTTTTTTATTAAACTTATTTTATAAAACTTAGTAATTAAACTATTTTATTAAACTTATTTATTAAACTTAGTAATTGAAGTATTTTATTAAACTTAGTAATTAAATTTAGCTATTTTATAATTTTTAATCAAACTTATTAGCTAAATAGGTATTTTATTAAACTTATTAATTAATTTTAGCCATTTTATAATTTTTTGCCTAAATTATCTATATTATGTCCTAGCATTATATTATTTTTATAAATATGTATGTAACTTATTCATATAATTAATTAATAATATGTTATATAATATGTTCCAACGTTATAAAATTACAAAATAATATACTTAAATTACTAAGTACACTTAAATTACAAAATAATATGTAATATGGAAAATAAAATACTTAAATTACAAAATAATATGTCATATAATTAATTAATAATATGTTATATAATATGAATTCAATATGTATGTAAATTACTAAGTATACAAAATAATATACTTAAATTATAAAATAATATGTCATATAATTAATTAATGATATGTTATATAATATGTTCCAACATTACAAAATTATAAAATAATATACTTAAATTACTAAGTACACTTAAATTACAAAATAATATGTAATATGGAAAATAAAATACTTAAATTACAAAATAATATGTCATATAATTAATTAATAATATGTTATATAATATGAATGAAATATGTATGTAAATTACTAAGTATACAAAATAATAAACTTAAATTATAAAATAATATGTCATATAATTAATTAATGATATGTTATATAATATGTTCTAACATTACAAAATAAAAACATACAAACAAGTAAAATAAAAAAAATTGCATAAAAATAAAAAAAAAAAAACCAAAAACTGACCGAGACAGGGAGAAGAGGAGGGAGAGGACCGGAGCCGATCGGGGCTGGGAGTAGAGGAGGAGCACGGCCTGAGCAGAGGAGAAGCGTCGCCGGAGGAGAGCAGTCGCCGGTGGGAGTGGGAGAGAAGAGCAGCTTTGTTAGGTGAGAAGGGGGGAAAGAGGAGGAGGGAGAGGACGGCTGAGTGGAAAAAAATTTTTGGATTTCAGATTTATAACCCACCCCAGCAAAACGACGTCGTTTCATTCATATTTAGCGACGGAAAATTTCCGTCGCTGATATTCGTCACAAAGCGTAAAGATATTTTCCGTCGCTAAATATCAGCGACAAATAATTCCGTCGCTAACATTTTACTGTATTTTTTCCCTTTAGCGACGACTTTGTCCGTCGCTATATTAGCGACAGCTTATTCTGTCGCTATATTAGCGACGACAGATAACCGTCGCTACGATAGCGACGGAAACATTCCGTCGCTAATAGTTAGCGACGGTAAAAGGTCGTTGCTATATAATTCTATCACTATTTTAACAATTTTGCGATGGTTTTAAATCCGTCGCTAACTGGCTGTCGCAAATGCGTCGCTAATCGGTCGCAAATTTTGACGAATCAATTATTAATTATTTTTTTTAAATTGTCGTCGCTGATCTGAAGCTAATTGCTACGGATGTCAATCCATCGCTAAATGTCGTCGCTATTCCATTCTTTTCTTGTAGTGAGAAGAGAGAGAAGCAAATAATAAAATGGTGAAGTCTATACGTGTTCGAGTTCCAACCACAAATTACAATACTCAAACAAGTGCACCTAGTCTAAATTATGACTCCAATCAATAAGAATTTGGAATTAGATTATGATCAAATTAATCAACTGAACATGTCCCATGCAGCCATGAAATTTTTTTCTCCATCTTCCTAAGATGACTGATTAGATTTCGGCTCTTGGGTAGGAATTACAAAATCAAAATATCAACGTTTAACATGATTTCTGAGCTTGAGAGCATGAGTCTTGCTTAGTATTTTTCCACATTCAAATTCTAACATAAATTGATTAGTTCCCTGGGAGGATGGCAACCTCGTTTCCATTTACCTACTTGTCTAATATTGACTTAATTACCATAGCACATGTACCACAAACCAAATAATGAATAAAATAAAGATAGTATACAAGTATAATCAAGAAACACAGATTTTCTTCTACCGGATCAACGTTGACTTGTTTATGTTATTTCTTTTTTCTAATTCTTGATTTAATAAGATTTTGTATCCTATTAGAGTATTAGTCATCATTATTTAGTAATTACTAATCAATATAATATATTATATGACGGCAAATATTAATTTTCTAGCAAGTCATTATTATTCATATATACATTGTTATGAGAAAAATGATTTAAGTGTCTATTTGGTTTAGCTTTTACACCCAACTTTTAGTGGTAACAAACTAAAAGTTGACTAAGTGTTTAGATTAAAAAAATTGAATTGAGTATTTGATTAAACAAACGTAAAATTCAATAATTGTAAATTTCAACAACCGATTTTTAAAATTTATACTAAATTATGAAAATTTGTAATTTTCAGCTTTTATCAATTTATAATAATTTTTATTGATTAAAAAATTATATTTTCTATTACATTTTTCGTGTTTAGTTAATTGTTTTTTATATTTTATATGATATGTATTGTAAACAAATAAGAGGTTGATATATGTATCACATCAATAATATAATATAATTATCAATAATTATTTTATAAATTATAATTAATTTTCAATCGTTGAGTTATCTAGTTAATACTTTAAAATCAATTATAAAGTATTGATTGTTACAATGGATGGTTGATATCTAACTGCTACTGGTATTTCTAATATTAGCCGTTGATAGCTAATTGTCACAGCTGAACCTTTAGACTTTAACTTTTCTTGTCTAAATAAGTTCATAAATAAATTTGTAAACTTATGCAAATAGTTTAACTTGCAGTATGAAGCAAGTAAAATTTATTATGAGTTTTTTCAATTCCAGATATATATTAATTTATACTTGATAAAAGTAATTAAGGTTAATACAGAACTGAGTTTCAATATTGTTATATGTTAACATATATATTTCAAATCAGGATGGTTACATAATGTAAGAATTAAATAATAATTGAGACGGAACGTTTCTTCATTTTCAAGCACAGCTACTAATTATATATAGTTAATTAACTAATGTCAAGGAGATTAGTTATCTCCGTACAACGCGGGTCTTTTGACTATGGAAACCTGTAGAAATAATGTCTTTCCTAATCTAACAAAATCTAATCCCTGTGGGAACCCTTGTTTTTCCTTCTCCTCCTTCGGGAGTGGTTAGCTGTTTGATCTTACTCATGTTCTGTAGTTTTATTATTTGCTTGTGAGTTTTGGTCGCCTCTTTGTACCTAAAAATATATATATATATATTTACTTTCTTGCCACGCTATAGGCTTTAATTAATTAAATTTTAATGGTTGATGGATTAATATTTTACATTTACAACGACAGGGCTATGCACGTACCATGTTTATCATTCAATCTACATATTTGAATATCTCCAAAATCATAGTGAATTGCTAGAATTTTTTTAAAAAGTAAATTTTCTGATTGGATTGTTAAGTATAAATATTTAGAATTAGATTGACATGAAATTCCAGTCCATTAAATTGAAGGATAAAATTATTTAAAAACACATTTCAATTCAGTTCAACAATTCAAATATTTTATATAAATACTTAAAAAAATTATGGATTTTTCAATTTTATATTAAATGAAAGTTAAAACTTTTACAAACATCAAACATTATATTTTTATTAGAAAATAATCCAATATTTAATTCACATAATAAATTTAAGTATTTGTAAATATAATTCAATAATCCAGCTATTAAATCATAAAAATAACAAATTAAATTAAAAATAAAGTAGAAATATTTAAGTAAATATTCAAGATCATGATCTCAATTAATCAGCATTTCATTTCTTCCCACCAATTCATTGTAGTTCCCAGCAAAATATGTTAGAATGGCAACATGTTAGTAAATATTGTGAAATCAATTACATTTTATAGAGGTATTGTTATTTCTATTTATTATTTTGGTATAATTTTAACATAAAGCTTTTATATTCACACGTCAAACCAAATTCATTTTTCAAATGCAAATTTAATATTATTAAAACTTAAATGAGTTATATGTAAATATAATTGCATAAGATTATAATATATATATATATATATATATATATATATATATATATAATAAAAATCATTTAGATATTGATTCTATAATATGTCCAATTTTTAATTCGGATATAACTCAATTTTCAGAAGCATGTCAAATTAAAATTAATAATTGTTTAATATGATTTTAATTAAAAAAAATCAACAATACAATTTCATTTTTCCATATTTTTTTAGTCCAATTAAAAATCTTCAGAAACCATGCACAACCCTAAACAACAGTCACATATTGAAAATAACCAATATTAATCAATTACTCTTTGATGGGGCGGGGTTAGTTGATCTATACTTTAGGAACAAAAACAATATTCATATATATAATATTTATTTATTTTTCTATGTATTATTTAAGATAATTATATGTATATGTATTTTCTTCCATTCTGCTATTCATTAATCGGTGTACAGAAATTGAAGTAAGAGAATATTGTGTGTGTGTGTGTGAGAGAGAGATCAGTGATAAAGAGTAGTAAATAATCCTGTGGTGTACTGTTCACATGGCCGGTGCTTCATTCCACCCTGCTTATGATTAGTCAAAATGGAGAGTTTTAATTTTTGTTTCTTTCTGAACAACAAAAGGGAAATTCAACAAAAGAAATCAAATTAAAGGTTTATCACTAAATTGTTCCTTCGAGGAAATTTAAGACAATAATTGCTTGCATGTCTCGCGTGCAACATAAACAAGTAAAGTACGTAAACATATAAAGTCAACAGCTTTTCCGTCCATGCCGAACCTTTGACTATTTTTATTTATTAGATTTTCTTGTTTCTGTCACATCAAGAATATTGTGTGACCTTCAAGGAAGCTGTGCATTTTTTTTTCTTATATTACAAGGGAGGAGAAATCCCAAAAACATCACAAAAGAAAATTATGCATTTTGATAATTAAGATACAGATTGTTAATATTGGAAAGAATCTCACGTCAAAATTTTAAAATTAAAATAAGTATTATAATTGTATTAAATAAATTTAAATTATTTTAAAATAATTATAAATTTATAATTATTAAATCTGACGGTTTATAATCTACTACCAAATTTTACTACTTAAAAAAATCTCAGATTATAACATTATTTATGTGTCCAAATGATAAAATTTCATATATATATAATTACTCTGTTTATTATGAATTTAATTTATAAATAAAGTCATATTTAGATATGAATTTAACATTTAATTAATCACTTAAATGTTTTTAAACTTTTATTTCTCGTAATTGAAATTGCAGATTTTATATGTTTTTAACTGATTATCGAAACAAATTAAAATTTAAAAATATTTAAATAATTAAGTGACAAGTTTAGAGAGTATTGAAACAATTAATCCATTATTAATTCGACAATGTTAATTTTGCTTGGGTTAGACGCCCCACCTGCTGGACTATGGTCTTATTCTCTTAAGTGGGATGCATTTAATGTTTAGTCAATTTATGATTTTGTTTGATTTCGCGGGCAAATATTAGCCAAAAACTCGTTTAAAATGTGGCGTAAAAGTTCACTTGAAATAAATAACATAAATATTTATCTCATGGGATTAGAAAACTAAGTCCGATTTCTCTGAAAAAAATTTCCAACTTATTTCCTGAATGCACCAGACTGATGTAGGAGATTAAATATAAAATAATACCCTTTGAGTTTTTATAAAATTACAATGGCTAGTTGTAGAAATAAAAATTAATAAAAAAAAATTAAGTTTAGATTCAAAACTTCAAGTCATTGACATTTATATCTCAAAATTGAGAAAAAAAAAAAGCTAAATAGGAATTCAAATAATTATCAACCAAAGACTTAATCTATTGAGTCTTGATCTTGAGTTCATATTTGAATTTTGTACCTTGAACAACGTTTCGAATTGATTCATCTAAAAAATAAAACTTTGAATAACATGGCATCATCCATTACCAAAATGTTATTTATATTTGCATGGTTTCTTTTTATTATTTGTTTTTAACCTAATTTCTACGCGTTTGTATGTCTTAAACTTCCCTACATATTGCAAGAAATTAGGAAAGACAAATTTGAAGAGAATGTTTCAGATATAAAGTTATAAACTTAATTGGTCAAGTTTCTGTAAGATATTTTAATTTTCATATCTTATATTTATAGGCTTTTAATTGAGATATCAGGACAAATTACAAATAAATGAACTTAAGAATTTGATCAATTTTTTATTTAGGCATGACTTCATTTATTAATTAAGTGTGGGAGAATTAATGTGGGTTCAGATAATAATATGGGTATGATAGATAGCCCATAATTATTATATACCGGTGAGCTAAGTCTCTCTTGTTGCTAACCCTAATAATTAGGCTCCTCTACATAAAGGAGGATAGAGGATAAGGAAAATCATAAGATAAGAATTCCATCATTTTGGGGTTAGAAAACGAGAGAAAATCTTGGTGTAAAAATTTCTCGGATCGTTTCTAAGACGATGAATTCGGCCAAATTAGATACATATCTTCTTTTTACTCAATTAAATTCATTTGTTTTGTGTTCTAAATTGCATGTATAAGATCCTGGGGAGAAATCCCAAAAACATCATAAAAGAAAATTATGCATTTTGATAATTAAGATACAGATTGTTAATATTGGAAAGAATCTCAAGTCAAAATTTTAAAATTAAAATAAGTATTATAATTGTAGTAAATAAATTTAAATTATTTTAAAATAAACGGTTTATAATCTGAACCCACATTAATTCTCCCACATTAAAATAAATTTGATTTCGCAGGCAAATATTAGCCAAAAACTCGTTTAAAATGTGGCGTAAAAGTTCACTTGAAATAAATAACATAAATATTTATCTCATGGGATTAGAAAACTAAGTCCGATTTCTCTGAAAAAAATTTCCAACTTATTTCCTGAATGCACCAGACTGATGTAGGAGATTAAATATAAAATAATACCCTTTAAGTTTTTATAAAATTACAATGGCTAGTTGTAGAAATAAAAATTAATAAAAAAATTAAATTTAGATTCAAAACTTTAAGTCATTGACACTTATATCTCAAAATTGAAAAAAAAAAGCTAAATAGGAATTCAAATAATTATCAACCAAAGACTTAATCTATTGAGTCTCGATCTTGAGTTCGTATTTGAATTTTGTACCTTGAACAACGTTTCGAATTGATTCATCTAAAAAATAAAACTTTGAATAACATGGCATCATGCATTACCAAAATGTTATTTATATTTGCATGGTTTCTTTTTATTATTTGTTTTTAACCTAATTTCTACGCGTTTGTATGTCTTAAACTTCCCTACATATTGCAAGAAATTAGGAAAGACAAATTTGAAGAGAATGTTTCAGATATAAAGTTATAAACTTAATTGGTCAAGTTTCAGCAGGTAAAATGTAAGAATCAACAAAAAAAAAATTCAATGTTTTAGTACTACAAGTTTTCTCCATTTTCATACCATGCATAGAAAATATGAACCTAAATTCCTTGATGAGAATGAGACAAACTTTTGTTTTTCTAGCTACTTGGAAAAATGAAATTTAAGGTTCGCCAAATTTGTTTGAAATAGACAAATGAATTAAAGTCATCGTTAAAAGCTAATTTAATGAAATCAAAATGTCAAAAATATTAATTAAAATAAATCTTTAATTCATATATATTTTTTATATATAATCAATCGATGTGGGATTTATATCTCAATAATATTCACGAGATTTATGAGATAGAGGAAGTACTTGATATTTGATCATAAGATGTTCAAATAATAATATGTCTTCCATTAGAAAAAGAATCGAATTTTCAAATTAAAAATGTATTAGTAAATACTTATAGTGAAAAAATAGTATATTTTGAAGTTAATTCAAAAGCAGAAAAATTGTGATGGGGAGACTTTAGCCTTAAGGATAACTTGAAGGAAAAACACTAAATTAATGAAAAATGATTTAAAAACCCTTATATGTTGATAAGGTTTTGACATTTTTCCTTTTCAATTCTTTATTTGGTCACCACAATTTTTTTACCTAAACTTAATTAATTCATATTTGGTATGAACACAATAATCTTGTCAAAAAAGTGACATCATACATCTGTTTTTTTAATTAAAAAATAAATTCCAAAATATTCCAATTTTCAAAGTAGGCATTTACTTTGTATTTCATACGAGTACCAAATTCCAAATAAGACTCTCTAAGGTTACATATTTAGAAAATAAGGTCAATCTTTAATTATTTACATATAATTATAAAATGAACTCGTGAATCACAAAGTATGAGTTTATTCACAAAAATTAGAAAATTATAAAAACTGCTAGTGTTTTTTTTTTAACTTTATAAATGATGGCTCTGGACTATAATTTCTTTAAAATATTATATAAATTATATCAGTAATTAATGACAGAACTTTTTTAAAGGCATGAAAGAGCTATATATAGTCCCTAAAAAAAATTATACATTATATATATAAAATATGTGGCCCCTTAAATATTATAGTCAAATTTTACTATTATTTATACAAATATATATACTCAAAGTTTGTATAAATATCAAGAATGCTTGAAGTAAGAAGGCAAAATATTAGAGTTATTTATTTATCATAATAATTTATTATTGGCTAATTTATAAATATAAATATAAATATAAATCTAACTTAGAGCATTTTCGATAGATTCTTTATTTTAGTTATATACTTTATTTTAAAAAAATCATTTTATAAAAGTCTCCATTACAATCTTTATTTTTAAAATTTAGAATAGAGAATGAATTTAAGCTCCTACATTTAGAGAATCAAATTTCACTTTCTATTCTAATTGTAAATAATACAATTACACTTTTTTATATATATTTCATAATTTTTATTGGTGTATATTTCTAAAAATATTTTTTTCTTTTTTTACAATAAATTTTTTTATTTTTTCTTTTGATAAATATTAATTTGTATTAGATAAACAAAAGAAATAGTAAAAATATATAAAAAAATTATTGAAGTTGCAAAAAAGAAATTAATAAGATGCTCGTCATTATTGGAGATGCTCTTTACACTATTGGAAATGGCGATAAATTTGGAGCAGACTCTATAAATGGACACCGACCATTAGGTCATCATTCCACCGTTAAAATTTCCATTTTCTGGTGGAATTATTTATAGGAAATTCATGCTTTTATAAATCTTTTTTTGTTTGAAAGGGGCTTCACTAAATCTTACATGAGAATATTAATTACACACTTGACGACATGTTGTTGTCATTAGCTGACATTGCAAAAGAAGAAGAGAATCTGCTCACTTCTCCATTTGGCTCCCATGGGTCGGTGGTCAGTCGTTTGAAACCAGAAGGTGTAGCATATTCATTTATAATGAGATAGTGGCCCACTCTGATAGACCTAATTTGTCATAATATCTATACTATAACCATACATCAATACTACATATGCACCTTTAAATTTTTTTTTTTTTGGTTCAGAGAAAGAATTAAAATCTTTTTAGTGACCTTTTAACAGCTTGCCGGAGAAGGTCTGTCGCACAATGCATGAATTGTGCCAATTTGTTAACGTTGAAAGTTGTATTTGGACCAGTGAATATTACATATTGAAGATCACCAATAATCTGGCGATATTGCTCGTCATTAGACAATGACGTTCCCATTTGTTTGTTTAAATTGGGGTAGTAGCCATTGGCGTCTGACATGGTTTTGATAATTGCATTTTTGTCTCCCTTAAAAGGTCATTAATATATTTGGACTTAGATTGAAGTATGCCATCGGGATGAGGCTTGACATCTATACCCAAAAAATAGATACGAGTTCCCAAATCACAAATAGAAAAAATAATTTGAAGTTGATCAATTACTCATTGCATTTTAAGAGGATTTGAGGAAGTAACAACTATGTCATCAACATAGACCAAGACATAGAGATAGAGATTACCTTGATGAAGTATAATTAGGGAGTTGTCGGCCTCGGATGCAAGGAACCCCAAATTGAGAAAAAAGTCAGATAATTTGTGAAACCAGGCATGAGAGGTTTGTTTAAGGCCGTAAAGAGACCGATGTAAAAAACAAACATGATCAGAATATACTTGATGTGTAAATTTGTGGGGTTGCTCCATATAAATTTTTATGTCTAGATTACCATACAAAAATACATTTGACACATTCAATTGCCGAATTGACTAGCTGTGTGTGGTTGCAAGGGATATAATCGTTCGAGCAATGGTAAATTTAGCAATCAAGAAACAAGTTTCATTATAGTCGTTGCCCAATGGTTGAACATAACATTTGGCAGCCAAAGATACCTTGCAACGCTCATATGGAGATATTGCAGCAAACAAAGGCATGTGATGCACATGTCCCCTGCTGCCCTTTGTTGCAAGTAAGAGTTCATTATTAGCTTAAGATTTTTCTTGCCTCAGAGCTATCGGGTCTATAAATAAATTTATATATCAATTTAATTATAAATTGCTGTATATGGAAGATATAACTATGATAGATTATGTTATCGTATATTTACCTTTTTGATTAATTATTCAACACTCAACACTCTATTAGTCGATAGGAAAAAAATGAAAATAATTTGTTTTCTTTCTTCTCTTTTTCATTATTATCATCCGTCCTATAATATAACGAGTATAAAATAATCATTTATTAACACTACTAATATAATTAATTTAAAGGTGTTTGATATCGCTATCAAGTGTAAAAAAAATTATAATTTTTTATTTAATTTTTTATAAACTGTTTTTCTCAAGTCTTATTCTAAAAAATATTTATTAAGTATAGGATTATTTGCCGGCTTGAAATGAATTTGTATGAATATTTGGATTCCTTTTTAGTTTTTAGCTATTTGGGTTAAGTCACAAAATTGATTATATTCAATTCATGATTCCTTCTATTTTTCCATAATTCAAATATATTTAATCATAAGACTTTAAAGGATTTGTTTACTTAAATATTAGTAAGCATGTATTTTTTGTAATTATATTAATCGAATTGCTTGCTCAATTAATTACAGTGGTAGCAGTATTCATATATCTGAAAATAGAATAGACATTTGGAGAAATAAATTAATATATTTTTACTCTTAACACGTATTTAAGCTTTGAATTTTCTACTTTGGAGATGAAGAAACGTGTGTGGCAAATAAACATCATCAGCAACTCAAATTCTAATATGGATTCGAAAATATGAAAAAATATTTATAATATTAAACTCACTTATTTCACGTTTACGCTGATAAATATAATAATAATAAATCAATAATTAATAATATGCGCACGTTTATTTTCTATGAATTCTTTTATGTTTTATTTGTGTTTCACTGCGAGTTTCAGACACCAACGCCAAAGTAGAAAGATTTATATGGCAACATTATCCTTGTTAGTGGGAAATAAAGTGAGCTAAAAGGTAAAGACGTAAAAGGTCTTCAAATTTGCGGCTTTTTTGCAATAGGTCCTCCAACTTCTTTTATTGCATTTTTTCCCCTAACCTTGATTTTTTTTCTTATTGAATACTAAACTATTCTTTTTTTAACAGCATTATTGTTTGAATTGCCTAAAAGATCTAAAAATTTTCTTACCGTTATAGCAAAATTATTAAGATAATATTTTTTATAAATATTAAATGCAATTATACTAGTTTTTAGCTGATATTTGTTAAGAAACGGTATTTAAAACTTAATTTAATCTGCAGAATTTAAAAAAAAAACAAAAATTTTGTTTGCTCTTTATTTTCCATCATAGAAATTTATTATTAAAAACTATATTACCGTTTAACCATAAAATTATTTAATTTATTTTAGAAAAAAAACTTAATTATTACCAATACAAGATAGTTTAGGGACTCAATAAAAATAAAGTACTTTAAATTATTATTTTATTAAAATGTTAAATAAAAGAGTTAATAATGATAAAAATAATAATTTAAAAACTCAATAGAGAAAATAATAAGCATGCACTGTAATATCTCCGGCCACGGCCATGGCCATGGCCAAGGCCAATTATTGAAGCAATGAAGCTTCCACTTCTTTTTATGAAATCAGCCACTTCTTTTTTGTAATCAGCTAAAGCATGTCTGGGGCCACTTAGTGATGGAGAAATTACATTGACAATATTTCCAAAAAAAATAATTAAAAAAGGAATTGCGTTGACATGTTTTTTTTAATGTGATTTAAAGGTAATGATTCTTTCTTTTTTAAATTTGATTGTGAAATTCGAATAGAAAAGTCTACAACTATCTGTATTTCCCTTCCAATTTTCCATATGTAAATTTACGTAGATTGAAGTCATATTATGGTTAAAAAGTTTATAACTCCAATTTAAAACATATTAATTACAGAATTAATTTATGGAATTTTATTATTAATTGTCTTTTGCGATTTGGATATTCCAAAAACAAAATGCATTATTTTGGCTCTGTTTGTTTACTAAAAATATATATATTTTTATTTTTCAATATTTAGTTTACTCCCGAAAAATAAATCTGAAAAATATTTTTCAAGTTAAAAAAATATTTCAACTCAATAGAAAACATTTTTTCAAAACTTATTGAATATAAAAAAAGAAAGTAAAATTCATTTTTTTTATTTTTCTAGTATTGTAGCTAAATATAAAAAAATATTATATTTTTTTAAAACAAAAAAATATTTTTTAAAAACAAATTATTTTCCGGAATAAACAGATTCACGACTTTGACTTTTCAAGTTGCCGGTGAAAAACATTACAGACTCGTTTGGTAAAAATGCTTTTGAAGAAAAAAAATTATTTTTAATTTTTTTAAGTTTTGAAAACTGTTTTTGGAGAGAATCAGATAAATAAATATTTTTTCTAAAAATATTTTTGAAAAAAATAGTTTATAAAAAATTAAAAAATCAGTCAATTAAATCAAAAAAATTCTAAATATATTTTTAAACATCTAAGAACAATCCCAAACATACCATAAAAAAAAATTATCTTTATCCCTTTTCTTATCCAAAGATGTTGGTGTTACTTAAATGAGCCCCTTATGACCGACTTTTTTTTAAAATATCAGAGATTTTTCTTTATTTTAGAGTGTATGAAATATTCATTAATCATATATATATATAATAGTACAAATTTGGCAATTTGATAAGTAATTAAATAGTGGTTACAAGATTTAAATAAGAAGAGTTGTCGATTCCATCATAAGAAATAGTTAAATCTTATATCTAACCTATATGAGATTATTAATATGATTAAGACTATATTTAGTACAAATAAATTATATATATTCATAAAATTCATTAGCAAATTACTTTTAAAATCTAATCTAAAGTTTAACAAATTTCTCTTATATATATATATATATATATATATATATATATATATATATATATATATATATGTATTTACACATATTTTTTTTAAATCTCGTTAAAGACGTGGATGTAAGAAAAAAATATATTAATTTTTATATACCAAATTTCAAAAAATTTTGTAATGAAATACAATAATTTTGTAAAATATATGTGCACTAAACATATAATTTAGTTATTTTTTTCAGTTGAAAATAATATTAGAGTTCACTTCAATACATTATTATAAAAAATAAAAAAAATCAAAAGAAGGAAGTGATGAAAATGAAATGACAATTGGGACAGAAATTTAGCTACTATATATCCGATCCGATCCCTATAGCCTTTCTCCTTTGGGAACATTTAGTTGTCTTTTTCCTATTTTGAACTTTAAAGCAATAAGTATATTCAATAATTTTCTTACAAGATAATGATTGCAAAAGTTAACATTACCAACACATTTAACTCGTGACTATTTAACTAGCGATAATAAAGAAAAATGTTATCGATGCTATCTTTCAATATTATTTTTTAATATCTGGTTTACTATTTTTAATAAAAAATATATAACTTATTTTATGCATAACTAAAATATTAAATTTATTTTTGATTTATTATTCTCTATTTTCTTTTTTTATCACATCTCACATAATTTTTTATGTTTTTATATTTTTTATTAAAATTTAAAAAACTAAAAAACTAAAAATATATTTTTAATTGATTTTTTTAGAATATAAATGATATTCGAAAATTTAAGTCAAAATTAATTCAAATGTTATATATCAAAGTGTAAAACACTTTTTTACATTTTTTATATTGAAACTTATAAAACACAATTTTCTATAAAAACTAGTATGCATAAAAAATAATTCCAAAACCAATAAAAAAGAGAAAAAAACTAAAATCATAAAGAGAAATAAAACAAAATATATTACAAAAATAATTTAAGCAATAAAAATCGAATGAAAAGAAACGAAACAAAATATATAGAAAAAATAAAAAATTTGAGTAATGAAAAATCTAAAACGAATAGAAAATTAATTAGATTTTATATTAGATTTTTTTGTGATTTTTTATTTCTTTAAAAAGAAAATTAATTTTCTCTTAATTATCAAAGTTTTTTTGTTTTATAGTTTATTCTATTTTTATTCTATTAACGATTTTAAATAATTTTTGTTCTTAGTTTAGAAATTAATCCAAAAATTTTTCATAATATTTCCTATATATATTTTTTAAATTTTAATAAAAAAATTTCAAAAATAAATAGTATGAGATATGAATAAAAAGAGAGAGGGGAGATAATGATAAATAAAAAATTTATATTTTAATATTTTAGTCATTATTATGAGGGAGAAAAATATATATTTAATTTTTATGTTAAAAAGATATTATATATTTTTTATTGAAAATAGTAGACCAATAGAAAATAAAGTGTTTAAAAAAAATGTTAAAAAAATTATTGCATGACTAGTTAACATACAAACACATTTAACTCATGTGACTAGTTACTAGTGATGTTGAATTGATTAATTTTGGGTTTGTTATTCTTCCACTACGTACCTCGGTAGTTAGTCTAGTTACTAATGAAACCCTTCAAGAATTATTTAGATTAGATTTCTATATGGATATGCAGAGATTTTAGTGCACACATATAACATTAAAAAATTTATCTATTAATATATTTTTTAGTTATGTTTAAAAAAAATTACAATAAATTTCATATTTATAAAGTTATTTTTTTTTCAACTATCTAATAATTGAATTTGTGTCATATAGATTTATTAAAAGAATAAAACGTTTACTCTTAAGTTTTAAACATGTTTCATACTCAAAATTCGAGATTAATACAGAAAAAAATACTTATTATTTTATCTTACCTTTTCGGAGTTAAAAGTTATTTTTTTAATAATAGCATATATAATATTGGCTTGATTAATACATGAATTTAATTAATACATATATTTGATTCAATCAATGCATATACAGACACCATCTAATTAATGAACTTTCCGGGTGTCTTCCACATATAAATTGACCTATCAAATAAATATAATCAACCTCTATAATTAGAAGTTGGCATTTCAACTATATAATTAACACATTAATGCTACTAATAATAATGTAGCTTCCTTGCTAGATATATATATATATATATATATATATATATATATGTAGAATTGCATTGACAGAAATATTTGACTTCAATTTCTCTTATTTTAATTTAATTTATGTTCATGGAAAACCCATTCAATGTTCAACTTCAACATATCTCTTTGGCCTAACATTTACCATATCCAATCTTTTAGATAATCAAAACTAATCAAAATCAATTAAGGAATGGTTATAAGCAATCCTAATGACTAGTCTATCTTTTGAAATCTACACAAAAGGAAAGACTCGTTGCTTATGTAGTTTGACAATGAAAATTAAAACGGTGACGTTGACGTTATGTTTGACATCAACAGTGGCATTAGAGATTAATCAATATTTTGCTTGCATCATTCAAGTTTATTCAGAATTTGATTAGCCTGCGATTTGGAAAATTTGGATGAAAAAACAAATTAATAAGGAATTTCGGAGCAAATAGAATTGAATTTGGTCCAGGAATTTTGGATATTAAATGGGAAATTAATTCAATATTCCCATACGTACGTAGCAGCTTCAGGGTTTGCCTAATTTTGAAACTTTTCTTAATTATAAAAACTTTTTTCATATACATATTTGGCCTAATTTTAGTTGTACAATCCTTGAAAATATTCAAAACATGTCGAGCATAATAAAGCAATATTGATAATGATATTTGCTCCACCACAAACTTTCACTTTTTCTTTCTTCAATTTAAAGTTTAAGCAGCGTGATGAAAACTGAAAAAACGAATATTCATCACCTTTTTCAATTTCTCACATTTTAAATGCATATAAATTTTCATCCTAAAAATAAATAAATAAAAACAGAAAAAGGATATATATTTTCCTTTTTATTACTAAATCTAAATGTTTGTGTTTGTCTGATCATACTGTGCATAAAGCCAGCACTCGACAACCTTTGGTTTTTTATTTTTTATTTTTTTGATTAAAAACAAAAGAAGAAATTGATAAACCTAAAAAGGCATATCTTGGGCATAAAACGCATGTGTGGTTATTATTTTGGAATAATTATAAAAAGAAATCTGATAATTTTTAGTTTAAATTCTAAATGCTTATCTTATTTTTGATTTTCATCATTTCCATACATTTTATTATTTAATTGAAAGATAAATTGTTGAGTTGACATGCTCACTACACTCACTGACTATGTGATATATTGACTCATTTTTCATTACAATCCGTAAAATAAATATTTTTTCATGACAATTTGAGAGAACATTTAAATAAAATTTTCAGTATACCAACTCAACAATATGAGAGAAAGAAGCCAACATGTTGCGTAGTTAATGAGCCAACATGATGTTTTACTCTTAGTTAATTTTATCATTTAATTAGATAATAGATAACTAAAAAACGGTATAAATTAAAAATAAAATAAAAAATTCAAATTCAAATTGATAATAAGAAAATTGTTAAAATTTAAATTAAAAATATTTTTATATTTTATGTTAAGTTTTTTTTTAATAATATTTCCTATAATTGATTACTAATGTTTATCTTAATATTAGGAGTGTCAACATTACGATGAATGCTAAAATGCAGAAATATTTGCGCTAATTGCTCTCAAATCTCAATGCATTTTTGTGATTTGATTTCAGGACATATGTATATTAATTAATTAATTAATATGTTGGAGGGCATATATTGCTCCACGAACATTGACTAGATAATATGCTAATAATAACCCTTCTCTTTGTTGAATTACCACTCAAAGTTAAAAAAAATATTAAAATATGCAATGTCACATATAACACTAACAATCACCTCTTCAAATACCCAATTAAATAAAAGTGAATTTTATACAAATACCATACATTGATTACAAAAGTTTTCCATTATTAGTGTATATAAAAACTATTCGATTTTTTCTACTGAGATTTGTCTCTTCTATTCTTACCGTACTATATAATTTAACTTAGGTGAGATCAAATTTAATATAAAATTATAAAATTTTAAGGTCTCGTTTGATTTAATTGTTAAATACATGATATGTGGTAACTGGTGGTTGATAGAACCAAACAGTTGAACTAACTGTTTGAATCAAATACAGAAAAATTTAATATAAAAGGAAAAACATTTTCTTAAAATTTATAAAAAGAATAGAGGAAATTCTTTTACATATTATTTTCAGCCTATTTGACCGCCTAAAAGAATAAAAATCGCAATTATGTACTATTTGATTATTTATACTTAAGGTGGTAGTTAGAATATGAAATAAAACGTAAAAATATAATAAGCATACATCAGCAAAAAAAGAAAAAAAAAACTAGTTTTCAGTTTTCACATCAAATTTGTTGAATAAATCTCAGAGTTGATAGCTCCGTCCATTGTAGTACAAAAAGTCAATTTCAAATTTTAATTAAGGGGGCTTTAGTCGATCGATCATTAGACCAGTGAAGGCTAAAGTCGTCATTTACGTTTTGACTCTGTTTTATTTTTTTTCTGGAAAAAAACCTCAAAGCGACAGCGTTTTCCCCGATTTGCAGCAGACTTTTATTGAAGCGTTTATTACTTTATTTGTTTAATTTATTTAATTAACAAAAAACAAATGCAAGATTTATTTCTCAGCTAAAAAACACGATTCAGTTATATCAGGGAAGCCACGCGGATAGGGAAGCTCATCTGCTTTTCCGATAATGACCTTTATTTATGACCTTTCGGTTTTACTCGTTGTAATTCAAGTCCCAAATGATGGGCGTTTTGGGGATTCAATGATACTTTTTACCTTTATCAATTTATATATACGTGGGGGTGTAAGAACCATTTGTCTCTCACTTGGTTTCAATAGGCTGCAAGATCTCCTTCGACTTCGACCTCTGCTTTTACATCTCATCTGATTGATCTTTTTCTTGTCTTGAAATCTCTCTGAATTTAAATCGATGCAGATCTGCCCCACTCTTCCTGCCCAAAATCTCCACTTTTTTCCGGCCAGAAGCTGCAGTTTCCGGTGTCAGCTCTCTCCTTTAAACCCATCAACGAAACCCACTTCCTGCTCTGTAACTGAATCAGTAAAGCCAATTACTTCAACGGAGTTAACCAAGAAACACCTCGCCAATCTTGATAAAATTCTTCAGATACAACGGCAGGATCTAACCCAGTTGCCTATCCCTGAACCGCAGCCGGTTTCTAAGGTTTCCAGTGCTGGCTCATTGGCGAATAAGGGTAAAACTTTACTTGAAGGTCTCAACTTTACTAGGATTTGGCCTGAAATGAAAGCTGCTGAAGAAATGTCCCCCCGACATTTAAACCGCCTTCAGAGGTTGTTGTCCATGAACGGAGAATATTCTCCGAGGAATCACCTCGGTTCCCGGTGGCGGGAATATCATGGTAGCAATGACTGGGTCGGGCTACTTGACCCGCTGGATGAGAATCTCCGGCGAGAAGTGGTCAGGTGTGGAGAATTTGTCCAAGCAGCGTATCATGGTTTCCATTCAAATCCCGCCATGTCAACTGAGGAGGCCCCATTGCCCAGACACGTGGCCTTGCTTGATAGGTCATACAGGGTGACTAAGAGCCTTTACGCCACGTCATCCGTCGGTCTGCCTAAGTGGGTGGACGAGGTAGCTCCGGATCTCGGGTGGATGACCCAAAGGTCCAGTTGGATCGGGTATGTCGCAGTTTGCGATGACAAAAGGGAGATCCAACGAATGGGGAGGAGAGATATTGTGATCTCGTTACGTGGGACAGCCACGTGTCTCGAATGGGCGGAGAACATGAGAGCCCAATTGGTCGATATGACGGGAAACCCGGACGACATGGCCCAAGGACAGGCCAAGGTGGAATGTGGGTTCTTGAGCTTGTACAAAACAAGGGGAGCCCATGTGCCTAGCTTGGCGGAATCAGTAATTGAAGAGGTAAAAAGGCTAATGGAAGTGTACAAAGGAGAGACCCTAAGCATAACAGTGACAGGGCACAGCTTAGGAGCAGCCTTAGCCCTATTAGTGGGAGATGATTTAAGCACAATTGCTCCTAAATCCGAAATGCCACCAATTGCAGTATTTTCCTTTGGTGGCCCTAAAGTTGGGAACAAAGGTTTTGCCAACCAAATAAATTCCAAAAATGTTAAGGTACTAAGAATTGTGAATAACCAAGATGTAATCACAAGAGTCCCAGGTTTACCCATGGTAGAAGACTTAAATGATAATATGCCATTGGCTTACTCACACGTGGGAGTGGAGCTACGTGTGGATTCAAAGATGTCACCATATTTGAAGCCCAATGCGGACGTGGCATGTTGCCATGATTTGGAGGCTTACCTTCACTTGGTGGATGGATTTATGGCTTCGGATTGTCCCTTTAGACCAAATGCTAAGAGAAGTTTATGGAAGTTGTTAAATGATCAGAGATCTAATGTTAAGAAATTGTATACAAGCAAGGCACATGCCTTGCGTCTGAATCTTGATAGGCAGGGATTCACCACTTCTGGTTGTCTCCCTAGTCCTTCTCAGTAAAAATTTTCTTTTTCTTCTCCACAAAACAATTGTTAATATAATATTATATGATTATTAGATAATACACCTTCCCAAAATATACTCCAATATTTGATGTTTACGGAAATATATGATGTAATTCAATCATTTACCACCCTGTAAACTAACTTCAAATGGGGTAAACTTTTATTTATGTAATAATTTTTTGATAATAGAATATATACATCTAATAAATTTAACAAAAAAAATTATGATTAGAGTAAAAATAAATTTCAGTATAAGAGCAAAAAAATATATATAATATACACAACGGAACAACGCATGTAAATTCGCTACTGTGCAAGTACCAAGGGAAAACGCACTAAGTTGTTATCCACCCAGAGAAAAAAAAATATATATATATATATATATATATATATATATATATATATATATATTTGAGATAAACCGAAAAATTTAAAGGAAAAAAAACTGTTAAAAAGGAGTTTTGAGCTTTAGCCATAATTAACTAAAGAATTGCACGAGATCAGAATAATATTTTATTCGACTGTCAATTCAGAAATATGAATCTTTCCCTGCTGGCTGCATTAAGCAGACATGACAATTATTTCATGACGCATAATTATCGTTACATATAAATATATATTCACTTCGCTTTTTTTTCCCCTTTGTATAACGACGATTTGTCTTTAAATTATATATTCTATGGCTGGAATAATTCCAAAGTTATTTTCTAAATGCAGCAGCACCTTATGAGAAAATTGCCGTACAAAATTGTTCACTGACTATCCTAACTGTATAAGAAAAAAATAATAAGTAGAGAAATTCTTTTTTCTTACAATTGTTACAGCTTAAAAGTTTAAACCTGAAACCTGAAACCCAATGCCAATCGTAGAAAATAATTTCAATTTTTAACATTATTATATAAAATCAATAGTCGTCTCGACTTATCATATATGGGTGTGTGTCTTCGTTGAAAAATGTACATATTTCCTAATTACCACAATAAATAACAAGTTATTAGATGTGCCCACTGAAGACTCTTCAGATCCAAGAAATAATTGAATTAGTCTGTACGTAACAGAGTGATCCATTTTCAGAGGCAATTACTTCTCTATTGCCAATTACTGTTTGAATAATAATCCGCCTGAGTGATTGAATATTGATTTTTTCTTACTTCAAACTCCATTCATAAATAACTTGGAATTTGCTACCAATTTTAATCGAAAATTTAACCATTATCAAAAGAACTGGATAACATTTAATAGTTGTTCTGTGCTAAAAGATTTATAAATATTTGAATTAATTATTTATAAATATTAAGTTAATAATGTTGCACTGTCATCTCAGGTAAGAAAATTGAATAAAAACATGAATTGAATGAGGTTTAAGTGAGAAATTTTGAAGGATTTATGAGAGTTAGTAGCGGGCATAGGCTTATTGAGTATGAAATTGCTTCAGCGGAATTGCTGGATTGATGGAGTTGTTTGGAAGTTTAATTTAGTTGTGAGGAGGATGGTTGGGCTGCGTATAATTGTTGGTTGGATTTCAAGTTGGAAATTTGATTGAAGGCACCAATGCCGAATTAAGCTTTAGCTCATGATGGACGTACGTGATTACCCTTCTTCCTTAGCCTTTGAGAATGGTTTATAAAATAATTTTTTTTTCAATTTCTTCACAATATATATATATATCAAATTGAAGAGGTATATATATGGTTATTGTTTGATAATACCAACTAAATTATAATCTAGTTTAATTATAAAAATAATTTAATTTGTGCTTGTTAAAGTAGATTATTTAGAAAAAAAATTAGATTATAATTTCAAAAAAAAAATAGTAAAAATGACATTCAAAAAACCTTTTACATCCTTATTTTTTTGTCAAATGACATATTATATCATTTAACTATAAATTTGGATTTTTAATTTTTGATACTGAATATATATATATTTTATTATTTTAGGTTGATGTTTATTATTTTAAATTGATATATATATATATATATATATATATATATATATATATATAATTCATGTGTATTATGTATTTAAATGCATTTTATTTTTTTTATTAATATAAATACATCATTTTATGTTATTTTATATTTTTCAGCTATTTTTATCAAATTCTTTTAATTCAATTAGCTATATTATTAATTTGAAATTAAATTATGAGCTACCCGATAATCATAGTCATGAACCTTTTATATTAGTTGATTTTTTGCCTATTTTGAACTCTATTTCCCACCCTAATTATAAGATTTAACTTCAAACACGATGAGACACTCGAGTTGAATGGGCCAAAGCTGAGCCCCGCAATCGAAAGGGCCAGCGCTCATGAACTGAATTCAACATTCAAAACGGGTCCATAACTTTTCAATACCCCAATACCCTTTTTTTTTTTTTTTTTTCTCTCTAGTTCACAAAACAAGTCCAAATATCTATGTTCTGAAGAAAAAAACCTACCCTGTTTAATTGAAAAGGATTATCCATTTCCATATGAATTTTACTAGTTGGTATTCTACCACTTAAAACATGCTTCTAATTCAATTGAGATCCTTATAACTATGTTTGGAATATATTTAAAATTGAAAATTTATTTGCCTTTTATTTTCTAATATACACTTAATTATCATAATAATCTTCTGGAAAAAAGTATTAAATACCAACTTCAATTATTTAGCATGATGTTGAAATATTGACAAATATATCAACCTAATCTACTACAGAAGATGAAGGGGCTATGGTACAAAATTACTCTTGGAGCATATGAAGCAGCGATGCCAGCCACAAGTTGCTAAACACGGTGGAGCCTTTCAATCCGTTTCCGGCTAAACCATAGCTCCATTGTGTGTG
This sequence comes from Triadica sebifera, assembly GCA_023653625.1. NCBI lineage: Eukaryota > Viridiplantae > Streptophyta > Magnoliopsida > Malpighiales > Euphorbiaceae > Triadica > Triadica sebifera. Next base: position 21,730,032 of record CM042893.1, read on the forward strand.
TGGTAAATACCAAAGCTCCACCGACCTCCGACGAGATTCGGTCATCATCTCTGACGGTGCCACGAATCCAAAATAACAGTTGTTTTCTAATTTTTTGATGGAATTCTTGCATGTAAATATCTTAATTTTATTTTACATATTGATTGTGAAATTTAATTTACATAATGGAGGTTTAAAATCTAAAAACTATTGCATCATAATTGAGCTAATTCTAATAATTCAAATGCAACATTGATTAAAAAAAGAGGACAATTTTAATAATTGGAGTGTGTTTTAGGATAATTTTATACCATAATCCAAGATAAAATCACCTTATAGTATGAAAAAAATTAGAAAAAGAAAAACGGAAAACTATTTTTATTAACAATTAATGTTATAATCTAATAATTACTTCCCAAATAATAGGAAATAGTGGACAGCAAAATGGCACTAAGTTACTTAGCAATCCCCCTTAAACTGAAAGTTGTAAACTATCAGTTTAATGATGCAACTCACATCTTCATGCAGGATTCTCCAAAGTGATAGCACCCAACAATTTTCTTAGCTTCACAAATGTAACCGTGTTTGGGTGTGCAAAATCGAACACTGAACTCAAGTAAATTCGGTCTATTCAGTTCGTTTTGTTAAGTTTTTGGTTTATTTAGATTGATTTTTCATTAATATTTCAGTTTGATTTTTTAGTGTTCAAACCGATTAAACGGAATCGATCGAAATTATATATATTATAGTGATTTATTTTAATTTTTAGTGAAAAAATTTTAGTTTATGGTAATTTATGGTAGGATAATGTAATAAATTATGAAAATTTATTTTAATTTATGTTAACCAATTTTAATTTAGAGTAATTAATAAAATTATGGTAATTAAATTTAAATTTTGATAATTATGATTAGTTGATAAAGTAATAATTATGTCAATCTATCATAATTTATGCTATTTTATTTTAATTTATAGTAATTTATAAAGTTATATTAATTGATTATAAATTATATATTATAATTGATAAAATTATGATAATTGATTTTAATCTATTATAATTGATAAAATATAATTATAATTATAATTTATATAAATTAATTAATTATTAAAACCGATTAAACAGAATCGAATAGAAATATTTTAGTTTGATTTATATAACTTTGGTTCGTTTTTGAACTATTAAAATCGGTTAAATCAAATCCAACAAAAATATTTTAGTTGAGTTGGATTTGAATGCTCTCTCCTACATAGAACATAAGAGACACTGTGCAAGCCAACAACATCACACTATATCAAAACGCTAAAATAGCCAAACAATTGAAATGTAAAGGAAAAAAAAATTCCATATTGAAATAACCGTAAAGGATCACTAATCAGGCGTAGGAAGCAATTTTAACACCATAATTACCACTGAGAAAATGATGTTCGGGCAATTTTAACCTCATTAATTTCTTCTTAAGTTTTGGTGATAGCAACTTCTCAATATTAAAAACCAAAACTCATCTTGACAAAGAGTTGAAAATGCCATCAAAATTTTAATATAATATGATTCATTCTTGCTGAATAAAATACATTCCTTCATTAACATTCGATAAAAATTAGAATGATACAGAAAAAATTAGTATGATATCGACATCCTTGCACAAATTGAGAAACGGTCCAATAAAATACAACAAACAAATTAGATAATATATGGTATAAATAGAATTAAAAGTTTTGAAGCGCATTTTAATGGTAGCTTTTAAGGGAATAAAATACATTTGTAGTCACAATTTGATATGTTCAAGTGTATTGTTTATAATTTGATAAGTCCAAATGTACTGTTTATTAATATAAATTGTTGATAAAAAAAGTAGCCATTTAGTTAATTATGTACTTTTTAAATATCAATCATTTATTTCAAATTAATGATTTAGATTAGTAGAGATTTGTTGATATTGTACATCAATCATACCTTATTGTTGGCTAAATAAATCAAGAACTCTTATTATTATTATTTTTTTCAAAATACACTAAGTTTATTAATCTTTTGACATATGAAAGAAATTACTCCATATGTTTTACAATAATTTTTAAATTTTTTTAACTTGTTATTTTTATTATACTTATATGTTTCTTATTATAGTTAATTTAATAAATTGTCAATATTTTTTATAAAATTAAGAATATTTAGTTACTGATTAATTCTTTTGCAACTGTCTTAAAAAAGACTAAAAATTTGAAAAAGAAGTAAATGAAATAGTTTTATTCTTTTTATTTTCTCTTTTTGCACAAAAATCAAGTGATATTTTTTATGTACCTAAATATGAGAAAAACAAAACCAAAAAGATAAAAAAGGAAAATTTAAGATGTAATGTGGTCCAAAAGATTACTACACTTCATAACATGGAGGGTGTTGTAGCGTGTCATATCCCACTAGGGTTTTTAAGATTAGGTTGAGCCGCCTTTTCATTTCTCTGCCGCAGAGGCTAGCGTTTTCCACTCTCCTTCAAAGCTCTCCCCTTTCTCATCCAAATTTCCCTTTCCCAAACGCATCTTGCCTGGTTTCATTCCGACACTATCCCTTCAATCTAAGATCGGTTGATATGGCTTTAATCAAGCTCTAGAGAGCTCTTGGTTGCTGTTTTTGAGTTGAAAAGGGTTTTAGTTTCTGTTAATTTATCCATATATCCTAAGAAATGGCAACCGTGAACCCTTTCGATCTCCTCGGCGACGATGAATATGAGGACCCATCTCTGCTCATCGCTGCTGCTCAGATCAAGGTGGCTGATAAGCCTAAGAAGGCGTCTGCTCCTGCTCAGCCTCAAGCTCAAACTCAGCCCGCCAAGTCAGCTAAGCTCCCGACAAAGCCACCTCCTCCTGCTCAGGCTGGTGAGCTTTTATTCTCATAATATGCTCTTTCTTATTTGTTTGTAAGTTCATTTTTATTAGTTTTACAGATGCTCTGCTCTAAGAGAAACAAGGGTATTTGTTGTTATTTTTACAAATTTTGGTTGCTTATAGTTGATTTTATTCTTATATAGATAAGAAACAGTTATTCTATATGTTTTGAAGTTCAAGCTTGTGAGAATTGATTGATAATGGCTTTTGACTGGCTCTCTGTCTGTTTGCTGCTATATAAGAGGGGAAAGATAGAAAAGGAAATATCTTTTGCTGTGTTTTTAACTGTTTTATTTTCATTTCCTTTAATTGAATGAATGCATTAATTCTTAGTTGTCTTGGTCTTATTGTTGTTGACATGGCGTTAATCTTATCTCTGCTGTGATGGTGTTAATACTATTGAAAGCGGCCTGTGTATTGTTCGTATGCTATCCCTCCCACTGCCCGGACGACAGTTTCTTCTGGTTTCTTCTTGAATTTTTGGGCCCTTGAACGGAACATGCACTTGTACTGATGAGTGTTTTCCCTTCATTATTGGGGTTTAGATAATTAATTTATGTTTGCATCAATTTTGTGCAACATTTGGTGTGCATAAGGCCATATAAGCTGGGGAAAGGGAAAACTGCATTGAAATATGAATGTTCATAAGTATATCATAATGAAACTTATTTTGGTTTTATGTTTTTGTCAGCTTTTGGCGCAGTTTAGGTTATTTTACTAAATTATGGCACCATTGTTGTGGTAATTTGCTGGGATTTCCTATAGTGCTTGTGATATTTTCCAATGCTAATGCGTTTGACCTCTTGACTAGTGAGAGAAGCTAAGAATGAAGGAGGACGTGGTGGTGGACGAGGTGGTGGACGTGGCCCTGGCCGTGGGCGCGGAGGAAGAGGTGGATTTAATCGAGAATCAAATAATAATGAAACTTCTTTTGGAAGCAACAACGGATTTTCTGGAGGTTACAGACCATCTGAAGAGGGAGATACTGGAAAGCCCTCTGAAAGGCGTGGCTATGGTGGTCCTCGTGGTGGTTTCCGTGGGCCTCGCAGAGGTGGTTTTAGTAATGGGGAAGCTGGAGAAGGTGAACGCCCTCGCAGGATCTATGAACGCCACAGTGGTACTGGTCGGGGGTTAGTATTTACCTTTCCTTGCTTTATGATTAATTGCTTGAATTTGTTTTTGTTGCTTATTCTTGATCTTTTAACAGGAATGAGATCAAACGTGAGGGCGCTGGTCGTGGTAATTGGGGAACTCCTACTGATGACCTTGCTGTGTGAGTAATTTACTGCAAATCTAAGAAGTTCCTAGATTATTAGTTGTCATAGCAGAGCTAATTTAATTTTTAATTAGTAGCAAATCTATTTACATTTTTTTGTTAATCTTTCTGTAAATCAAGAGAAACTGAGGAACCTGTTGCTGAAATTGAGAAGAATGTTGTTACTGAAAAGCAGTCAGGAGAGGAAGAGGTTGCCGATGCCAACAAGGACAATCCTCCAAATGAGCCAGAAGAGAAGGAGCCCGAGGACAAGGTACATTGTTTGTTTGTGGGCTTCTTTACTGAATTCACAATTTTTTTTTTAAAAACAAATGTTAAGAGTGATTTCAATTTTTCTGATTTTCTAAATATGCATATTACTATTCCGGATTAACTAGTGGGATTTTATTGATGTGCATAATAGTATTGTATTCTTGATTGGCAAGTGGGGCTTTGTAGGGTAAAATGTTGACTATCTTGTAGCTGGAAATCTTGTTGTCCCATTTTTGAGCTCCAGAGTTGCCAAGCTAGGAAGTTAGGGTGAAGTTCTGTTCTGGAAGTTATATTTTGGAACTCTTCTGATCGTCTTCTAGTCTATTAGATATTGAATACATAATGTACCTCTCTTCCTTGCTCATTGAATAATAAAAATTTTATTCTTAAATTGGCTGTCTTGATATGGTTATTTTCAGTTATTGCTTAACGTTACGGAAATTTACATTTATATGGCTGTTTTGGTATGTGTCTGGTTACTGCTTTAGTATGGTGACCACTTCAGTTGAACCAAGTATTTAATGGTGCTGTTGTTGAATGAGCAATTATCATCTAGTACAATTTTTGGCCTTAATTTTAAAGTTCTATGAGGTCCCACAATTTCATGTATATTTCCTGATCTTTGCTGATATCTGGTACTCATGTAAATTCTTCCTTTCTGCTTATAGGAGATGACTTTGGAAGAGTATGAGAAAATTCGTGAGGAAAAAAGGAAGGCTTTGCTTTCTACAAAGGGTGAGGAAAGAAAGGTTGATGCGGACAAAGAGTTTGGCGCCATGCTACAGCTTTCAAGTAAGAAGAGCAATGATGACATCTTTATCAAACTAGTAAGGAAAATGTTTACTTCTTGAATTTATTGTGATTATTATTTGATTTGAGGTTAAATAGGAGCATTTACTCGTAACTCATTGTTGATAGGGTTACGAAAAGGACAAAAGGAAGGATGCTGCTGACAAAGATGACAAAGCCAAAAAGGTTTACTTCTTTATTTTTTTAGATGGTCTCATTTTATTTTAGGTCACGTTTTAGGATGTTTGTTAATTTCTCATGTTTGCAGTTGTACTTATCCAGTGTTAGTTTTCTATTTATTGTACATGTTTCAGAATGTTTATAAATTTAATCTTTGTTCATCCAAAAACTTTTATGCTATTAGATTTTGTAATCTTGAATTCTAATGAAATGGAGAGGATGGGGGTATTAGTCAGATGTGTTGGGATGCGTCCAGTTAATTGAAGTGGGGGTTTGCGTAAGTTTTGCTTAATTTATCATTTATTGTCTCAATTATTTTTTCTTAACAAAATCTACCATTTTCTTGGTTATAATCATTGAATTTGGTCTTTCAATTAATCTCAGTGCTTTGCTTTATTATTTTTATAGATAAAACTTCATTTTGAAAGGATGCTGAGAGTTGTTGAATTTACATCATTTTTTTATTGCCTTTCTCAATATCACTGCAGACTGCAGTAACAGAATGGCATGAGCATGATTTTCACCTGTGTATTGGTTTGCTCATCTCTATCATGTTGCTTTTCTTATTTATGGAAATTCATCTTTGAAGCTTTTGTTAATATGTTGGGTTATTTTTTCTTTCTTTTCCTTTTAATAACGCCTTCACAATTTTGGGAAAAAATTCTAATTTTTTGTTATTTGCTTGTAGTCTGTTAGCATAAATGAGTTCCTGAAGCCTGCTGATGGTGAGAGATACTATAACCGAGGTGGCCGTGGTCGTGGATCAAGAGGTGGCTATGGTGGCAACATACGTGATGCTGCAGCCCCCTCGATTGAAGATCGTGGGCAGTTCCCCTCCTTGGGTGGCAAGTGAAATCTTACTGCGTTTTTCTTAGTGGCATTGGTCTTCCATCGTTTGGAATTCCTTTGCAATGTGCTCTTTGGGCCGGGAAATATGATCTTCTGCATAAACCATCTTTAACATTTAGTCTTTTGGGTGTAAATTTTAGATATTCCTCCCGGGGTTTATCTTCCAGTAATTCCTTGTCGAATTTGATATGCATGCATACCCTTTTTCCTTTTTTCTTCTGCTTTAAATTAGGGAATATGGAGTCATTATTATGTCTTGAACTGAGTAGTGGCATCAGTTTTGGTTTGTAGTAGGTCATGAGCTCTTTGTAGCCCATTTTTCTTAAAATACTGTTGTGTTTTTTATACTTAATTTTCACTAATGCCTCGAGAAAAAAATGAACGAGCTCTGTTGTTATTCAAATGTTAAAAGCAGTTTCATGAAGCTCTAGCTGCTATTTAGTGATAAGTAGGGGGTGTACTATTTTGAAAATTCGGATCTATAAATTTAAGTCTTATATTTATCTTGAAAATTCGGGATAATTCGGTATGGTTTTTCGGTTCTTTCTATACTAAATAATGTATTCTGATATTTTGAACTAAATAAAAAGTGTATAAAATCTAAATTTGTTATTTAATAGTATTATAAAAAATTTGTAATTATTATATAAAAATATTTTAATAAACGATTAATTTTTAAATAGTAAGAAAAATTTATGAGAATTTTTTTAAAGCATTAAATTAAAATTAAAAAATATAATATTTTATTATATATAAAGTTTATGAATTAAAATATTTAATTATCTGTTAAAATTATAACCAATGGTATAATACAGTTCGGTTCTAGTTAAAGTTCGGTTTTAGTTAAAGAGTCAATAATATATACAATGCTAGTGGTATGTACTAAGCGAAAATTTGACAGCAGTGAGAATCATTAAAAAAATTTGTAATTCATAAGTATCTTTCACATGAGACGAAGACAACGATATTTATTCCTTCTAAGTAGATCCCAACTAGGGTGATGACCGATTCGGCTTGAATTGGTCTGTAATTATTTGAGATTTAGTTTCGGGCTGGTTTTATATTTTTTGAAATTATAATTGCTGGTTATGAACACGATTTTCAATTACGAATATATGTATATAAAAAAAAATATTTAACGAATAAATACAGTTTCAATAAAATTGATTTATATTCAGTGATATTTGTCACATAAATGACATTAAAGAGGAGTAAGTAGAATACAATGTATTTAAGAAATGTGATATAAGTGCACACTTTTATATATTTATTAAATATAAAGAAGTTTGTACTCTCATTTCTTATAAAAATGAGATAATATTAATTTTTTTGATGTCATTTATCTAACAAATGTCATTTAATATGAGCTAATTTTTTGGAAGGTTTGTATTTATTTGTTGGATTATGTTATATATATATATATATATATATTAACCGGCCAATTTTAAACTACTCATTGGACAATTCTGAGTCGGTTTAATTTTTTTTGAACCTTCAACCGGTAATTCTGATCCGGCCGATGGTTGACAGCTCTAACTGCCCTAATCCGAACAAAAACTTTAGTGTTAAGGATTAGTTTTTTGTTCCACATATTACCGCGAATCGACTTCATGCAGATAAAAATTCTGTTTTCTGAATATTATCATAATCATAATAATACACAATTTACTGTCTTTCCCTTTTCCAATCTAATATTAGGAATGCGTAATTTATCAAGGAAACGACGCCTGCTCTCCCTGCTTCATTTCAGAACCTTACCACCGAGCAAACACCTAATAATATCTCTTCTCTCCTCCTACGCATTCCAAAACTCAGTTTGCAAATCATACAATCAACCCGAATCAACACCTGGGGCCCAACTGGTTCCCACCAGTACCATTTTCGACAAATCTGCACCTCCTCATCTCCAGAAATCCAATGATGTCATCTTATTAAACCAGATAATCACTAGTCACATCAGATCCGGTGATTTGGATTCTGCTCTCAGCGTTTTTCGTAACATGACAGTTAAAACAACAGTTACCTGGAATTCAATTTTGGCTGCTTATTCAAAAAGGCGCGGGAAAATCTGGGAAGCCCAACAGCTGTTCGATAAAATACCTGAACCAGATACAGTATCATATAACACCATGTTAGCTTGTTATGTACATAATTCTGACATGGAAACAGCTCGAGCTTTCTTTGATAGGATACCCAATAAAGACACTGCTTCCTGGAATACTATGATATCAGGTTTTGCCCAGAAAGGGCAAATGGAGAAAGCAATGGAATTTTTCTCGATAATGCCCAATAAAAATGTTGTTACATGGAGTGCCATGATCTCAGGGTGCATATCCTGTGGGGATCTTAATTCAGGTGAGAACTTTTTTGAAATGGCACCAGTTAAGAGTGTGGTGGCGTGGACGGCGATGATAACTGGGTATATGCGGTTTGGGAGGGTTGAATTAGCAGAGAGATTGTTTAAAGAGATGTGGACAAAGAATGTGATTACATGGAATGCAATGATTGCGGGTTATGTTGAGAATAGTAGAGCTGAGGATGGTGTGAAGCTGTTTAAAACAATGGTGGGTTTTGGCATCAAGCCAAATTCATCGAGTTTGAGTAGCCTGTTGTTGGGGTGTAGCGAGTTATCCGCCTTGCAGCTGGGAAGACAAGTTCACCAGCTAGTTTGTAAATCTCCATTGTCTACTGATACAACTGCAGGCACATCGCTGGTTAGCATGTACTGTAAGTGTGGAGATCTGGAGGATGCTTGGAACTTGTTTACCGAGCTTCCAAGGAAGGATGTGGTCACTTGGAATGCAATGATTTCTGGTTATGGACAACATGGACAGGGTAAGAAAGCCTTAAGTTTGTTTGATGAAATGAAAAAAGGAGGAATCAAACCAGACTGGATCACTTTTATTGGAATATTATTGGCCTGCAATCATGCAGGTCTTGTAGATCTTGGGGTTAAGTATTTTTACTGCATGACGAGTGATTATGGAGTTGAAACTAAGATAGAGCACTATACATGTATGGTTGACCTTCTTGGTCGAGCTGGTAAGTTAGATGAGGCTGTAGATTTGATAAAAAGAATGCCTTTTAAACCTCATGATGCTATATTTGCTACACTTTTGGGGGCTTGTAGGATACACAAGAACACAGATTTGGCTGAGTTTGCAGCCAAGAACTTGCTTAATCTTGATCCTACAAGTGCAACTGGTTATGTTCAACTTGCAAATGTTTATGCAGCTCTGAACCATTGGGATGATGTGGCCAGGGTTTGGCATTCAATGAAAAGCAGACGGGTAGTGAAGACCCCTGGTTACAGTTGGATTGAAGTTAAGAGTGTGGTTCACAAGTTCAGATCAGATGATAGTGCTCACCCAGAATTAGATTCCATACTTGAGAAACTGAATGAGTTGGAGAAGAAAATGAAGTTAGCAGGATATGTTCCAGTTCTTGAATTTGCATTACATGATGTGGGAGAAGAACAGAAAGAGCAGCTTTTGCTGAGGCACAGTGAGAAGATGGCTATTGCTTATGGACTTATCAAATTGCCATTGAGGACTCCAATCAGGGTGTTCAAAAACTTGAGAGTGTGTGGAGATTGCCATTGCGCTATGAAGTACATTTCAGCTATCGAAAGAAGAGAAATTATTATCAGAGATAATATAAGGTTTCATCATTTCAAGGATGGTTTTTGCTCCTGTGGTGATTATTGGTAAGTTTGCAGTTTTACAAGTCCTTTGAAAGTTCTTCTGCAGAAGTTTTTATCTGTTTGCCATTTGAGGTATGATATATGAATTCCTACAAGGAATTTAAGCATATATGGGGGAAGATTATTGTTGTTCAAACTTCTTGTCAACAGAATCATCCTGGTTGAACTAGCATAATGGTGGAACTCACTGAAACTATGTTATTGCTAATCTGAAATCTCTGATCCATAGGAACTTGTAACTTTCAAAAGTTTCAGAAGGAACTTGCCTAATCGTCAAACAGCAAACGCTCAACTGTGCTGTGAAGTAGATTGGACTCCATCTAGTTCACTCCCAAACAAAGTGGGTTTTTTAAATCAATATAAATAAAGTATTATGTTTCACTGACCAGCTTCAGTGTATGGAAACTAAGCATGATTTGAAACATGATCCACGCACCACTGAGAATTGATCTTGCTGAAACCACCAAAGGTTGCTTATCTTGGAACTTGAGTGTAGAAGGAAAATGAGTCTTCGTGATGATCTACAAGTTGCGTAAGTGTTATGGGGTGAAGGTTGTTACAGATGGATATTGATGTGCAGATGTGGATGGAGTTCTCTCCTAACAAGCTTACATGTTTTTGCTAGAGATCATGAACTTAACACTTGGACACTTATCTAATTACTATTATCTATACTGTCTCTGAATTTTTAAGTGTACAGTCAATCATTCAACTTACAATGGAAATGCAAAGAGAACAATATTTATTCCAAAGCCACTGATCAAAGGATTACAAGGGCGGGAGTTCGTGTTAAATTGTGGTTTAATATATGGGACATGATGCGGATAATGTGGGTGGATTTGGTGGTGATAAAAAAAAAAAAAAATACATCTACTTCGGTTGTGTTTACAGGAGCAGTTGTTCCAACAAGTTGGAGGTCTGTAGTACAGTGTATCATTGCGTTGTCTGCTACTGAGGTTTAGGGTGCCAAGAAAGCTTTGTGGTTAAAATGAAATTGGCTATTGGCAAAGAATCGGGTGTATCACGACTCGTGATACGCAAATTGTACTGACGTCTCACAAGATTAGAGGGTTAATTATGTTTCCATGAGTTTCTATTTATGAAGGTTGGTACAAGAGATAGACGCAGCTGATTAATTGACACAGGTACCTCCTGGAGAAGTTAAACATTGTTCTGTACTTGCTCTATGTTTCTTCTTGTTGATTCAAGAGATTGGGAGTTAAGGTAGAGGCATAGATTCTCTGTGGATTGCGTTTGTTTCTAGCGGTGAAGATTCATCAAGGTGGAAAATGTTAAAATGTTAAATTCAGATTCATGTTAATTTCAGAGAAATATGTAGTTCCAGAGAGAGAACCCCGATAACGGGTGTTGAAAGGGTAATTATGTAATTAGACCTTTTCTATTCATAATTGTTGTTGATTTCTGATAGTTATATTCTGAGTCATAGCCGCCAAAGAATTTCCCGACCAGCTTTCAAAGGCCTTGACAATTCAATCTAGAACTTTCTTGCGAATCAGGAATACCGAACAGCGTTGAAGTGTCATTCCAACTAGCAAGGTTGTGAATTTACTCATTCTTTTGTAAGCAGCTAGAATTTGCATTGAATATAAATTTGAAGAAATAGATATATGGTAAATGCATTATAACATGTGGGATGAGATAATAAAAAGAACAAGGTAAATACTGATATTCACCAATATTCCTAATTTGTACAGACGTTTCTTTAAATCAAATTACATTTAAAAGAATGGAAGTTTTAACAGTGCTGAACAACTGAAAGGAAAGTGCAAATTATAACAAATCATTTTCTTATCTAAGCATTAATAGAGAACTAGTTTTACATGCCACAAAGTCATGCTCAAAATCACAAGTTGATTCTAACCAATTCGCCTTTTTCTATGAAGAGCAGCAACCGGCCTTTTGATTGACAGGCTGTCCTCGAAGCTGCACAGTTGGAGGCCTTGCATTGTTCATTGCGGGTTGGCTTGCCATCCTGCAGATAAGAACCAAAAACCATATGGAAAAAGGGTCGATAATCTAAACCTTGATTGTACATTCAAATTACATCAACATTATAGAACATTAGTTCGTGATTGCTCATCCAAACTAGTAAATATTTGAATCAATTCCACTTCATCAAAATGATAGGAACAAAGAGAAAAAAAAAGTGTTTTGAGCACCTATTCTTGATCTCAGCAGCCATTGCCATGAAAGCCTGCTCAACATTTGTGGCGTTTTTAGCACTTGTTTCCATGAAAGGGATCCCTATTTCATCAGCAAATGCCTGGAGAAAAATAATGCAATCTTGGTAATAAAACTCCCATAACTTTTAACAGTATACTGACTAAAATCATATTTACTCAAAATGCAGGCAAATGAAACAAATGGACAACTGATGTTACCTTTGCAGTCTCATAGGAGACAACTTTGTTTGCTGTGAGGTCACACTTGTTGCCAACTAAAAGCTTATTCACATTCTCACTTGCATAGCGGTCAATTTCGTTCAACCATTGTTTAACATTGTTGAAGCTCTCTTGGTCTGTGACATCATAAACAACCTAGCCAGAAAACCACCGAAATCAGATTTTCCCGCAAGAGAATCAAAAACAACATAAAGTATGCAAAACATATTGACAGAAGTGAGAAAACTGAACATAGAACTCACAATAATGCCATGGGCTCCTCGGTAGTAGCTGCTTGTGATTGTCCTAAAACGTTCTTGCCCAGCAGTGTCCCACTACACATTTACAATAGGAAAAACAATGTTTATAAAACTTCTGACGCATTACCCAATGCAATTATGCAACATCTGATCCCGCATACATCATACGAAAGCCATTTCAAATACTATAACCCTAGCACAAACAGATTATTCTCACACCACTGCTCCAGCTCCCAAAAGAAAATCTAATATGATCTACATTATCATAACCCTTCAATTTCAATGTTGAAGAGGCCTCCGACAAAAGTTCCAAAATAATTGCAGTCAAACCAACCCAGAAAAAAAAAATTCAATAACATGATTGTAACTTACAATTTGGAGTTTGATAGTTTTCCCATCCTGCTCCACAGTGCGAATTTTCTACACATCGTAATAGAATATGAAAGATCAATTTCGCAGAAACATCAAAAGCAAATAGCAAAGCAAAAAATATTTGCAAAATTACTCACAAAGTCAACTCCAATGGTACTGATGTAGCTTTCCAGATAAGAATCATCCTGGTTCCCAAACAATAAAAAAAATAAAATCAGAAAGCGAATGGCTTCATCCTTCCCACCAACCCAACTGAACCGTTACCATTCTATCAATAACTAGTAATAATAGCTTTGTTAATACCATATGCTTAAGCCTCAAAAATAAAACATATAGCCTAAACCTATGTTACTTGGACACTTCAAAAATGAAAAAGTACACGTGTCGGATACTTACGACATGAATATGGATACGGGATCCTTACTGGATATTTCTCTTTAAGAGTGGATACTTCTCCATATAAAAGCATGTTGCTTAAACTTTAAAAATGAGTCATTACTAGTTTGTTTAATGCTAATTTGTTTAATTTTTTAAGTTATATGATATCATTTGTTGTTTATGTTTGTAGTTTGGACTTTGAACTTTTAAGTTTATAGTTTGAAATATTTTATCTTAAAGTGAAATGAAGTATTTCAATTTAAATGTTATAATTTGATTTATATTTTAACTTAAATTATTATATATAAAAATCAAAATTTTTACATTTTTACATTTATAGATGCATAAACGTACCAGTATTATAATTTTGAATATTTTTTACCTCTAACAAAGTATCCTAAATTTTATAAAATAAAAAGTCGGACTGTAACTATAACCGAGACCAAGCAACATAGGCCTAAACCAAACTTTAACTACCAGTTAGCTCAAATTTTTACGCAAATGCCAATAATCAAGACAGGTATATTGTAGAATTGATTTCATCATCATGCCCAGGTATGAAAAACGAACAACACAACAAAAAACACGTGAGAGATATATAGATCCAATTATAAATTTATAAGACGAACAAACTTACAGCAAACCTAAGAAGTAGACAAGATTTGCCGACGCCTGAATCTCCAATAAGCAACAGCTTGAACAAATAGTCGCTGCGAATTCGATAAACAAAAATTTTACAAAACGAATATATCACGAAGAGATCGGCTGGTTGTGTGAACCAACTGCCAACTGATATAAAGTCAAAGCACCTAGATCTAAGCAATAAAACCAATACGAGCAAAACCAAATCAAAGAATTATCAATCATCTAATTAAATAACCAAAAAAAAAACTAAATCATAATAAAACAAACCATAAAATACAGCAGGTATATAAAGGTAATTACCAAATTAATCAATTCCAGATCCAACTTAATCACATCTTAATCACAAATTTATTAATTAAAAACGAGAAACTAAAATTAAAATCATCGATGTATAATTAAATTAGGATAAGATTAGAGCTTACTATTCAGGATTCATGATTATGTGGTAAATGGACGAATAGAATCTGAAAAATACCAAACAGGCACCGGAAAGAGAAGGGGAAAAGCTGATGATATCGGCGAGAAATTAAACGGAGAATGAGACAATCGCCGAAGAAATTGAACGGAAAAACAGACAAGAAGACAGAGGGAATAAGAGTTGTATTTAAGCAAAAAGAGGGGCAGAAGGTGAAATCGAGGAAAGTTTGGGTGGAAGAGCAGAGACGGGAAGGGAAGTGAAGGAAAGGGAAAGCAGGTACGTGTATTTAAAAGAATCCGATTTTGTCGGATTATCACATGCTTGCCACGTGTTCCACACTTTTGTATTTAAAATTTTACTGACATATCCAATTACTTTGTTCCTTTTTTAATTCCCTCCTTTGCATTATGAAGCCACCACTCTTTACCACCATCCCATGTATTTATATAATAATTTAAAATTCTTTCAAATAATCAAAATTTAAATCTCACAATTCATTAATTCCTCTAGATATGTTTGTTCTTTGATAATAAAAAAATTAAATATTTATGGCTTTTAGCTATGTCATTATGAATAATTTAATATATTCTATTAGCATTAAGCTTTTATATTCGTACACCTACACATACAATAAATAGAATGTAATTTTATGTGTATATATAAAACTTCTATGTTAAACAACAATTATATTAATTCACATATTAATCCTATTATATTAAAATACCTACAAAATTTTAAAAATATTAAATATCTAATAAATAAATACATTTTTTTCTATTCACATGGGCGAATGTATTTACATGGTTGGTAGTAGGGTTTATATATTGACCCACTCATTTGAAAAATTTATATTTTTACTCTGTAAATTTATTTTAACCATACTAAAAAATTATAAATGCCCACATTAAAAATAAAAAAAATAATGACGCTATTTTTGTAAAATTAATATAATGATCTCAATATTTTTTTTAATTATTTACATAACATTTTGGCTGTACTAATTTAAATTTGTAAATAGGTTGTTTTTATGAATGTGCTTTGCATTCATTCTTGGGTCTCACACGATGTTTTAGGATAGTTTTTTTGTTTTTTTCGTGGGTTTTTGCCCACCATCTTTCACAAAAAAAAAAATAAAAAATCAAGCTGTTTAATTGTAAATTTTTATAACAAAAATAGAGAATTTGAAAGGAGGGATAATTTCTCGTGATAGGATTAGGAATTAATTAGTTTACAGGTGCGAAGAAGTTTCGATTTTTTTTTTTTTGAAAACCTACGAAATAAGAAGTTTCGATTTAGATGAGCAAAACTGCTATTAGCCTATTACTCAACTGTCCGTCTCTTGTCGCCGTAGTGCGACAAGTACGTGTTCTTCCCGTGTGAACATAATAATTCACATCTAACCAAACATCGAGCAGATAGGAAGAAGCACGGGCCTAGAGAGCGCGTGGATCACAAATTGATCGAAGTAAGCATAAAGACAAAAAGGGAACAGAAAGTGAATCGGACCAAGACAAGCCCATATCAGACGGTTTTCATTAGTGTATTTCAAGTCTAAAATGGTGCGCAGATACTCAAATTGGGAGTCCGAGCGAAGCCGTGCTGTGTTTAATTGGGATAATGCTATTGCATATGTGCTTGTAAAGACATGAATGTGCTATGGTTGTTTCGATCATGTCAATTCAATTTAATTAGAGTAATGTTATTATTCCACACGCATTTGTATAAATATAAATGCATGATGGTCGTTGGATTAGGTGAGTTTTATCCTATTCGATGCCATTATAGGTCATTGAGTTTGCCAAAAGTATTTTTAGAGAAAAAAATTTTATTTTTAAGTTTTTTGAGTTTTGAAAACTGTTTTTGAATAGAAACAGATAAATAGATGTTTTTGTCAGAAGTAGGTTCAGAAAAAACAGTTTACAAAAAATTAAAAAAATCAATCCATTAAATCAAAAAAATTATAAATCTGCTTTTTAAATACCTAACAGTAATCTCAAATACACCTTATATATTCTTGACATTGTTCCTCTTCGAGTTAGATAAAAACTAGAAAAGTGATTTTCATTTTTCAGACTATTTTGTTGTAAATAATCCAATATTATGCTAGAAACATGAATATATTAGGAAAATATATATGTAGTTTGAACCTTAATAATGTTTAAAAGATTTATGTGAAAATATTAAGAAAATAAAAAAAAAAACAAAGTTTTTGAGGTGGATTAAGACTTAGTGCTGTCAAAATTAAACATTGTATGAACATGAACACTACAATTAATTAATAGATTGGATTTAGGTTGAATTTATTGGCACATAAATGACACAATTCTAAACTATTTAATATTGGAAATGATATTTTTAATATAAAATATATATAAGTTATAATTGCTTAACAATTAGATATAATTTTTGTAATAATTAAATAATATATACTCTAAATAAAATAATAAATAATTTAAAATAATACCCATTTAGTCGTTTTATATAAAGAATAATATATTAAATAACCTGTTTAGGAGACGATAATGCCAATTGAAAAAAATTAACGCCACACGATACCCAGGAATTTTCAGCTTGCAACAGTGCGAAAACGCACTTTCTTGGACATCAAACAAGTTTTCGCTCCCTCCCTTTCTGACCCAAGAAGAAGAAGAAGAAGAAGACTATGCAGAGATCATCGAGTAGTTCGCTGGTGGCTGAAGAGCCGTTCAAAAGCACGAATTCAAATTACGTAGATAAAGACCAGCAACAACTGCCCACATATAATCCTCTTTCGCATGTTGCCAAGAAGGAGAGGTCTCGTCTTAGATCTGCAGAGAACGCAATCCATCTTATCCCTCTTGTCCTCGTTCTATGTGCCATCATTCTTTGGATCTTCTCCAGCCCAGGTACTGAAGTAAATTCCTCTCTGCTTCTTAATTAGTAATGCCTTCTGTTATTGCTTCATTTCAAGTGTTAAACTGTTAAATGATTAATATATCTATAAATTTCAATCAACTAAGGCAAAATTATGCTTATTATGGTATTGTTTTTCCGAATGATCAAATAGTTTTAGAAGTTCATTGAAGAGTTTTGAATCAGCTTTTTGGTATTTGTGTATATGCTAAATTTTGAAGATAATGAATTTAGTGGGAATTGCCAAATTTCATTTGATGTTGATTAGTTTACACGTTTGTTCGGTTCTTAATTACACTATTAAAAATGGCAGCTTTGGCTTTGGGTTCAAGAAATCTTCTATTTTGATGGATATGAATCATATGATAGATGGGATTTTGCTAGTTTTATGCATCTTTAAGTTGACTGTGCACCTGCTTGATCCTTTCATTCCAATCAAATGATACCATCATTTTTAAATATGACTAATGAGGATCTAGATTGCTTAACTGGTTGTTCTCCAGAAAGCCTTAAAGCAATAAAGCTATATGCCAGGTAGGTTTCATGCACTTTGATTGGCAAACTTTGAACTCAATTAAGACTCCTTATTTTTATTTTCTGCTCCTTGAGGTCTAAATTTCTTTTTCTTTTTCTTTTTCTTTTAGATTAATGGTTTCTTGTACTAGATTGGAGTCTTTGACTCCTTGAGCAATGGATGGTTTTACTTCGCATTTTTGAGTTCAAGAGTACAAAATTATAGAATTGCAGATTTGTTGCTATATATGCAAAATGTTATATTGAAATCGATGAAGTTATGTAGTTGTTATATTATTGAATCCATCTTCATTGAAAGAAATGTAGTTTGCTCTTACCCGATGATATTACATTTAAATCCAGAGATTATTGTTTTAAAACATGGCCGCAAATTCTTTTAATTGACATGAATTTGAATTTCTTCTACATGTTGAAATTATCCGTTGTTGGCAGAAAAAAGGGCTCGAAAATTGATAGCAAACTCAAGATGACATCAAATCATGCTGCAGATTGCCATACAGATTGGAGCTGGATCACTTCAATCTGACAAAATCAAATTGTTTATTACATATCATGTCAAAAGGGTTAACATACGATACAAGCAAAGGAACTGCTGTGTGCATCTGATTGTTAGACTGGTTTGGTCCTTTTATCATGCAATAGCATTTCAGATTTTTTTTTTGTTTATCTATACATTTTTATAGAAGTTTTTATGATATACAGGGTTCTTTACATGAGAATATGAGATTTCCATGGGTAAATTAGTTTTTGATCCTTGGAAAGATTGACATATAATCGATTTTTTTATTCTTTGATCGGATCATGAATGTCTCGTTATGCTTGGTATTGCCTAATTCCATCTACTTGCGATGCTTATGATCGGTTTTGCTCGGATATTAAATAGCACCTTAATCAGAAATTTCTTTTATATGATGCTTATTGTATTATTTCTGTTTCTGTCACTACTATGTTCGGTACAACTCTGAATAATAATGTGTTTCCAGCACAACGAATTTATCAAGATATCTATGCAATGAATTTCAAAAGATAGATATGGGCTTTTTCTGGCTATTAGGATGTTAAATGCTCCTTGTGTTCCTTGATGTCTCTTCTTTTACTTGGAGATTCAGAAGTTTGCCGTTAGTAGAGGTTCACAATCAAAATTTGTGTGTTCCAGAAGTGGTCCAAGCCTAACAAGCTTAGGTATGATAACGTTGTTTCGAACAGAACAAATGATTGGATCTTCCCACTGCAACAGTGATCCTACGAGATTCGCTCGTATGGTTAAGGGGAAGACACGGGACCATCTTTCGCTTCCATATGACCTGAAAGCATCTTCTACAGTTGCAGGGTCAGAGTTGATTGCATTTGCAAGCTTTCTTGCTAGAACTACTGAATCTTCTAATGCACAGCAAGCTCCTTGGCCCAAATTAGGAGTCATTGGATGCCATGCATCGCCAACCAGCACAACCCTGCCTGTTGAGGCAGGAGGGCTTACGCCTGGCCACAGCCAACGATCTACCAAGGGCGTTTTACTGATTGTTTCGTCTGGGGTTAAATCGACCAAGTTCAATAGCTCTGAAGGCCAGTTCCTGATTAGTTCCTTAGCTTGCCTCTTTAACTCAGATGGATCAGTAATCTTTGGACCTGGAGATTGGCTGTTGAAGCAGATAAACCAGTACACTTTTGTTGTAGAAACAGGAACATATCCTGCACGTATTCCTCTTCCATAGACATAGTTCACTTTCGGCTCAAATGGCTGCCCGTTGGCATAAAACCCTAGCCCTCGAAATGCACAATGCCCTGCATACTTAGGCTCAGAGAACCCCATCCATTTTGCCACCCGAGATGGAACGCCATCACAGCCAATTAAAGTCTGTCAAATTTTGAAAAATAGCAACTAAGTATCAACCCTTACAACGATAAACTGAAGCAGGAAAGTGACATTCAATTAGTTAACCTTGGCGAGTATCTGGGTTCCATTCACAAATTTCAAAAGAGTCTCTCCATTTTCACTTCGCTCAATCTTTTCCAGCCTCGAAGAGAACCGAACTGACTCTGATGGCAGCTGATTAGCAAGAGTTTCCAAAAGTATTCTCCTTTCCACCGCACGCACTTCTTGGCTTAAACAATAGAACCAGAATCAGCACTTAATTCGAGACATAAAAGCTAAAAAATCACAAAATTCAATACCTTTCATCCTCATCTTTAAACCTGAAGGACCGCAGCTCCCTTCCATCTTCTGACTTCACCATCATCCTGCAAAGCTGATCACATGAACAAGTTCAGGATTATCAACAAGCAGAATTCACCCATAACAGAAAAACATAAGCTGACCCTTGAATTTCAAGAAATTGGGTCCTGAGATCACTTCCAACTCCGATAGCGTCCAAGACCCTCCACCCATTTTTGAAAAGGGTAAGAGAAGTTCCTCCAGTTCTAAGTGATTCTGCCTGCTCCACCACCACCGACCGAATTCCAAGCCTAAACATTGATTAAATATAAGAAAACATAATGACCATAATATGATAATTAGTTGAGGGTTCTGGGATAATCCGACCTATTGAGAGAGACTGCAGTGGCGAGGCCAGCGATCCCAGCACCGACGATTACAATATCTTCCTTGGTAACATCAGTTTTTACAGCGCTGGTGATTGATAAAAATTTGGGCTTAGCTCTGGTGCGATTAAGAAAACAAGATTGGATTTGTGGGAACGTTGATATATGGGAATTGAGAAAGGGAAGAGAGGAAGAGGGCACAGCCATTGAAGTTTGGTGCAAAAGCAGAGACTGGTTAGCACAGGAGTTGGGGTATATTAGAAACATGTGGTGGAGAAGATTTTTACCCGGGAATACTTTGGATTATCCATTTTCAGTTTAAGTCCCTTTTTTGGCCTCAGTCTTCGGCATGGGTTCAATTTGGGATTCGGCTTGTAAGTGATCACATACCATTAAAATATGCCAAGACTGGATTGCAATTTGGCCTGAGTTTACATTGTTAATTACTTCCTATACACTTCCATATCTTCAAATTCATGGTTAAACATTTTCCAAACTATCCCGTTGCAGATTGTTAAGAAATAAATTTTTAACCTGTATGCCCATCATTGACTTCTCCGAGTATCTCTTGAGCAAAAATTCTCACACCAAAGCCCAAGTCATCAATTTGCAAAGCTTGGTCCAAGTTTGGTATCCTCAATCTAACTAATTATCAAACTTACAACACAGATTGATTTAAGTGATTCGACATTTCTTCTCTTTTAAGTAAGGTTTCGAAATCGAATATTGTGAATAGAGAAAATCTATGTTGAGAGAGTTTTACACATTCATAGTCTAATCCGATTCAAACTGGATTAGTTAGAATCCTAGAAATTCTGGATACCGGATCTCTTAGAGAAAAAAATTAATCAAATTTGAAATCATATATAATCAATGATTCTTTAGCTTTGTCTTACCTCTGTCTTTTCTTAATTAATTTTTCATTTTGATTAACTAATTCGTTTGTTTGATGTAGATCATTAATCAAGGAATAAGTGACTGAGTGATAGAAGAATTTGCCAATAGAGGAAAAATTGAACTTTTTGTCTGATAAATGTCTATAGCCCAATAAGATTAGGAAATAGGAACAATTCAAAATCAGAATTTTTCAAGGGATTTTCTTAAGCTCTATGCTCAATTGATCATCCACTGAAAGATTGGAATGGAATATGGCGAATAAAAGGATCATTAAATATTATTAAAACAGAAAATGTCATGTCTCAATTAACATCATTTGTGCCTTAATATCTTGTTATTTATGTTGCTCATCTGCATGTACTCCTAACTCCCTCGTTAAAGAATGCCTCAAGGAATTAAATAATTAGACATCATGAACTTCCTAACCACCACAACTTCATTAAAATATGTTTTCATTTTTCCTTTCCTCATCAATTGATTTTTGGTGTTTTTGAAGAATTTCTTCATCATTGATTAATAAGTAAAATTTGCAACTAATTAAAGTTTCCCTTTTTCCTTTTTCTCATCCTTTGAATTTTTGGTCTTTTTGAAGAATTTCTTCATCCATTGATTTAGGAGTAAATTCTGCGCATTCAATGGAGATTTTGGCTGATAAATCCTGCTACTATTCATAATTCAATGAAATCAATTTTAAGTGGAATTTCCCAATAAATTAAATCCTGAATATATTGAAATTTGATTATTCCGACTATGATTTGCAATGGAACCCACTAACTCCTCCATGGCATTTATCTTCAATTGAAACCCACAAGAAGTTGTCGAATTTTCCAATTTTTTGTTGCGATTATTTTTATACATTACTTAGACCCTTGCTAATGATAAATATATTCTACAATAATTTTTTTAAAAAAAAGAAAGACAGAAAAAGGAAAATCAGCAAAAATTAAGAAAGTCTATTCATAGTGGTCCAGGCCTTCCAGAGCTCAACCCATTTGCCAAGTGATACCAAAGCATATGGGTTCCCACTTGCCATGACTGTTAAATTTATTTAGACTTAGGATCTGTGGTTTGTTGACGAATTGAAGGATTTTTTTTTATTATCAGAATAAATTGAAGGATTGACTCAGCAGATTTATATTCAAGCCTCTTTTTTTCTTTTTTTTTTTTGACATAACTAATTTATAATTTGTTGAAGTAAGCAAAGATTATATATGTGTTCCATAAATAAATACTCCTTCTTTTCACCCAAAAAAAAACTCCATCCCTATTAAAAAAAAAGAATTCACCTTATTTTCGCATCTATTAAAAAATTTAGTATATATTTTTCTTAATATATTTTTATATTAATTAGAGGCACATATTGAAAAATTAATTAAAAAATAATAATTTATATTTATTAATAATAAAATATAAAGGCATAATAAATAATTTACGAAGTGAATTATTATTTAGATATATAAAAAGAAAAATGGCTAGCTTTTTTAATTGAAAAAAATATATAATATTATATAAATTGAGTAAAACAAAGTCCAAAAAAATCCATAGTGAAGAATGAGTTTATTATTATTATTATTATAAAAAGCTGTGAACAGATGATTTATGGACTTTGCTTGGAATGGATAGGGATGGTAGTTTAACGTACGTTGGTCTCTTTGTCTTTGTATTATTCAATTGCAATTGGTATAACAATGGTTCGGCTGTTGGCTGTTGCCCTTCTGGAGGTTGAAAGGACTATATAATCTTAATTTATCAAACTAGTTGTTCTTAAATATACATAAACCATTACCTGTTGTATTCCTTCTTAAATAATACTCCCTCTTTCCTTTCCATTATAATAGACTGACTTTTTTTTTAAAAAAATGTATTCTATTACAGTTTTACTTTTTTTTTTTGACAATATAATGAATTTATTAATTCTCTAATATATTTATATTTATACATTTATTATCAATAAATATAAACTACACTCCTTTAATTCCATTTTTAAATTGTCTTTTAAGGTTTGCTGGTGGATTAAGGAAGTGATCAAATAACCTCAAATTAAAAATGCTTATAACCGACTAAATACAATGAAGATAAATACAACGAAAAGGGTAAAATTATAACAAAAAAAATATATTTTTTTTAATTTTTTAAATATATTTCCAAATAATATATCAAAAAAATGAAGAAGATAATATTATATAAATTATCAAGTAGTGCTAGCTAACTTTTTTACATTGCCTTCTCCAGTTTTTAGATGGTTAAGGACTCGTACCTTTATTTTTTCTCATATAAATATATTCATATTAAAAATATGAGTATAATGAAAAAGATAAAAGGTAAAATAGGTTAGATAGCTAGTATATTTTTAAATTATTACTATAAGTTATTTTTATTTACTTAATTTATATAGACTGCATCTATAATACGGGAAATAAATATTTCTTGATTTTGATGTAGTGGAACTTAGCATTGGAATTGTTTTGCAATTGTAAGGTGTGATTTACGATTGATAAACTAACAAAATTTCAATTACACTTTTAAACCACTTTTATTTCTATAAGTGATATCAATTTCAATATTTTAATTTGACATTTGAATATTTCAGATTTCATGGACGCGAAAAAAACTTTATTACGGTGAAAGAAGTTTTATAGGCATGAAGAGAGTTTTCAAGGGCATAAAAGAAGCTTCATGGGCGTGAAGTTTTCATTCATAGATGTGAATGACCAGGTTAAGTCGTGAAGCAAGTTGTGAAACAATATGGACAAACTTAATTTTGTAATTATTATTATGTAAATATAATTAACTTTATATTAATATTATTTAAATATAATTAATTATACTAACTTATATATATATATATATTATCTTTTATGTTAATATATTAATTAATTATATTAATTATTAATTGTACATTAATTAATTTTAAATATGTTAATTAATTAAATATTTTTTGTTTATTTTATTTGAATTTATTATAAAATAATGAAAGTGGAGCTCATCAGAATTTTTTATTCAAATGAAATTCTTTTTTATTTCATTTATTGCAAGCTTTCAAATTTGCATATTTACAAATTGACCATACACACAATTTCTTTAGCAAGTGCCACATAAACATTTAGAATTGGCTTTGCAAAGGGATAAAGATGCTATGAGGAAATTTCAGGATGATATTGCTGTTCTCTCAGAATTTATTGCCTTGTACCTCGGAAGCAGCTCGGACCCGCTCGATAGCTAGGCGATGAAAGAAGGAATTCATCAATCTCTCATATTTTTACAGTTTATATATGCATGCTAACAACTTTAATACTACATTGAACATAAATATTAATCAAATAAAAAACAATTGTCCACACCAAGAATCAATTAAATGATATGGGCACAGTTTTCACGTGATATGCATTATCAGTTTCTTTTATGTAGGGCTTGCTGTCTGGGCTTAGGTTGCCAACATTTTATATATAAGAATATGCCATATCATATACCATTTTTAGCTACTAATTCTAAAATTAGGCCATGCATAATTTTATTTTTGTATCGAATAACTACTATTTCGTCCAGAAATTTATATACAACATATGAAATAGATTTATTATAGATATTAAAATATTAGTATGAGATTGTGTAAGTTTCTTCCAACTCAATCAGATATTTCAAATTTAAACTCTGCATATGCAATTATTTTAAAACTTTTGAAAAAATATTTTCCTATTCCTGAAATTTTATCCAACACGAACAAAATTAATCTCACTGTATAGTTTTAGTTGACTGGTTAAAAATATTTATAGTCTGACAAAAAAGATATTAGTACTAGGTAGAGATAGTTTATGTCCCATATTACTAAAATTTGACTTGTATAAAGTGGACTACCTTAGACTACAAGTGTAAGAAGAAAGAAATTTTTACATTCATCATCAACTTATAAAATTAACACCCTTTTTATACTCCTTGGTTTTCCTAACCTTATTATTTTAATTTGAAAAATGTTAAAAATATTTTTCAATATTCATTTGCTAATTGGTTAGTGAGTAGAGAAAAATATTTAACAATAATTTTTTTATTTATTTTTATATCAACCAATCAAAAAGTGAGTATTAGAGATGATTGAAAAATGAAAAATGTTATTAGCATTACTCTTTTAATTTTGAGGTTGGTATGAATTTACTAACATGGTATATGTAAATTTTGATTTTCTTTATATTTTTCTTTTTAAAGTTTTTGTAATTTCAACGACTGAATTTTGAGATTAGGTAACAAAACATAAACATCAAAAAATTCGAACTCTAATTGGAACTTTTATAACTAAAAAAAAAATGGAAAGGCAAGTGCATACAACCTATTTTCATTTTGGTTACCAAATTTTGCTTCCTTCATTAAGGTCCTAAAAATCACATAATGATGTATACGTTAGGTATACCAGCAGACCAATCTGGTACAGAACTATATGAATCAAACCAATAGAAATTTGACACGTAATTAGATAATAAATGACAATAATTTCTAGAATCTCTTCCATTATGACAATTCATTTTCTTTCAGAACTTCAGTCTTGACCTCTGCTTTTCTTGTTATCTAATATTTATTACCAAAACAAAAAAGTTGAATATTTTAATTATCTTATGGGCAATTAATGACAAAAACCATTCTTTTTATTTATATAAAAGCTTAGCACTGTAAATGCCACACCCATAATGAACTTTGCTCCCATACCCAAGATGGCAATGCCCTACATTACTACTAGTGTCCTCCCCAAAACCCAAATAGAGGCAATTCAAAGTGTGCCACCCTGCAAGGTGACTGACCCAAGAGAGGTATTGCTTGTATCAGCCAAAGAGCCAATTGGGTCTTGGATTTTTAGGGGTACCCTTAACATAGTTCTTCTTTATAATAAAGGCACAGAGGAAGATTCAGGGTGGCATATGGCTGGTTGGATTAAGGAGTCATTGAGTAGGGCTTTGAAAGAGCAGCCTTTGCTCAGTGGACGTTTGAGAAGAGGTGAAAATGGGCATGGAGATCTTGAGATTGTGTCTAATGATAGTGGGGCTAGACTTGTTGAGGCTAAGATTGGTATTAGCTTGCAAGATTTTATTGATCTGAAAGAAAGAGAGAATGCTGAAGATCAACTTGTTTTTTGGAAGGATGCTGATGAACAAAATCCTCAGTATTCTCCACTGTTTTATGTTCAGGTTGGTATATTCATTTCAGTTTCTGTGTATTAGTTAGTGTTTTATGCCAACTCTTTCATACTTTTTTAACCAATTAAATACGATGCATGTGACAGGCAGTGATGGGCTATAATTATGATTTTGTGCAATTAATTTTTTTTATTTTATTGACTCTTTTAATTATTAATTTTAAACTAATTCAATCTCAATTTATAAAATAATAATTGAACAAATTAATACTTAGTCCCTATTTATGAAACTCTTAGCATCAAATTAATAATAATATTAATTGATAAATTTAAGTTTTCAGTTTAGGGACTATCAATTCAATAAATTATCAGTTTAGTGATTTAATTGTATAAATTCATAATAGGTAAAATATATTTTAAAATCTAATTTTAATTAATAAAGTATTTATATATTTTCTAGACAAAAGCTAAATAACAATATATACTAGACAAAAAAAAAAAATTTAATAGCTTTAGTGCTGTTTCTTGTGCAGGTGACTAACTTCCAATGTGGTGGATACTCAATTGGGATAAGCTGTGGTATTGTGTTAGCAGATCTGTTAATCATGAATAATTTCCTGCAGAAATGGGCAAATATTCAAAATGATATTCTCTCTAAAAATAATGTGACCAAATTACCCATATTTTACCTCCCTAATCTCAAGCCACCAAGTTTGTCTCTCCACAGCACATTCAGCTCTCCTACAAGAGAGAAAGCTGGCCAGACTATGGTCTTCAAAATCAGCACTGAAGAGGTTGATTTTAAGGAGAATCTTGCATTGTTTTGCATTGAGGAAGCAGAGAAGAAACTTGACACTGAGAATTCATCAGAATTTTCTTTTATTGTGAAAGAAACTCCTCAGGTTATCAAGGTTCAAAACTGCAAGAAAAATGAGCTTGTCAAATCCCAATTTAAGGGTGAAGTTGTAAATGCTTCAAATTTGAAGGACTATTTGGGGATCAATGAGGTAGCTTTTGGAGCAGGGAATAAGCCTGCTGCTGTCTCATATTGGATTGGTTCAGTTAACTATGGATTTGTGGTGGCCATTCCATCTCTTCATAAGGGTAATTCTGACTTCAACATTATAGTCACATTC
This sequence comes from Triadica sebifera, assembly GCA_023653625.1. Classification (NCBI taxonomy): domain Eukaryota; kingdom Viridiplantae; phylum Streptophyta; class Magnoliopsida; order Malpighiales; family Euphorbiaceae; genus Triadica; species Triadica sebifera. Next base: position 21,757,531 of record CM042893.1, read on the forward strand.
CCTTATAAACATCAGATTTAATTGTGAACAAGTGTGGTTGGATTGTGTAAAATGTGAACCTATACCAGGTTTATGCCTATCCTGAACCAGAGTTACCCTACACCGTCTCAGATCAGGTTTTGTATTTTCTCCTATGTAAATCAAAAATATAAAGAAAAAAAAAAGAAAGGAAATAAATTTGAGTAATTACATCCTCAATGATGATTTTATGCAATTTGCACATTAATTAATTTTATTTATTTATTTAGTTATTATAACAAGTTCAATTGAAACATAAATTCGAAAAATCACAATTTTAATCAGTGAATCATCCGAATAATACCACTAAAATATACAACACGAATTCTTGTTGTAAGGATTTATCGAAAAAACTAGTCGCGTTTCTGCGTGCGGGGAAAATAATATTTAATTTTTTTAAAGTAAAATTCATATTTATAATTAAAGTATTAAGATTTTTTTAAAAAAAAATTAAATTAATTTCATAATAAAAATAAAAGTGGAAATCTATTTTAGCTTGTGCGTGGACCAAAAAAAATATGACTTTATTTATTTTAGAATAAATATTATTTTTACATAAATTATGACTTTATTAATTATTTGTAGGGATTTGATTTATTATTTATCAATTTTATTACTAAATATCAAAATATAGAAAAGGATAAATGAAAATATGTAGACATGAATAATATTATTAATTTAATGATATAAGAAGATAACAATCCATAATTTTTTAGTAATTTTTATTTTGGAATTTTATAAAATTAGAATTGTAAATATATGGTATTTTATTTAAAGACATGTACTTTTATTAGTAAAATCAGTATTCTCATATATTGTTAGATTTCACATTGAATAATAGTACAAATAATATTTTAATTTTTTATATATATCTTTTATAAATGTTGGACATTAAATTCATGACCTTCAAATGATTATTTCATGAAATGTGTACTAATTGAACTAGTCCCAATTAGTAAATATAATATTTAAAATTGATAATATAATCATAACAATTATATTTTGTTAATAATTAATCTGATTGAAAAATGTAATGTGTGTATATATATATATATATATATATATATATATATATATATATATATATATATGTGTGTGTGTGTGTGTGTGTGTGTGTATATATATATATATGTGTATATATATATATATATTAAAATTCTAAAAAAAAAAGATAAAATTTTTACAAAAATAAGTATCGAACAACAATACTTTTTAACATTTCGTGATAAGTGGTTGTTTGTTTGGTATTCATAATATTGATTAAGGTTCATAGCAGGATTGCTGACTCCATAAATCCAACAAATTTTAAAATATGAAAAATATTGAAATGCAATAATATTCACCCTATTGTTAATCAATGTGTAAATATGAGTAAGATAATGAACTTCCTTTTGATCAAATAATTTCATCCATTGCAGATAAGGATAAAACTAACTTTCTTGGTGCTAATGCTATAGCCATTTATTATTTCTAATTTTATTTATATGAAAATAAACAAAATTTTATAATTCTGTATATTATATTTATTAATCAATTAATGTAGTTGAAAAACCTGAAATTTGAGTATATATTTTCATCAAGGGAAACAAAATGGAATTCGTAATTGGAGTTTCAATATTTTTTTTTTTCATTATAAAGTTATAAACAATAAAAAACAAAATAAATAAATAAATATACAGATAATAGATCAAATAAAATAATGTATACATAAATCACAACTAATCTTCAAATAGAATTGAAAAATAGATTCAATAAAAATTAAATAGCTGCATGCCACTTTAACATTGGTATTTAACTGCTTTTACTTAATAATTTTATTATAGAAAAATTAAATATTAAAAATATATAAAAAAATATTTTGCATAATTTTTATTTATATTATATATATATATATATAAAAGTTTTAAAATTTTAGAAATGTCATGACCCTCTCATATTCTCATTAAGTTCCATCTTTGGGTGCAATGTCTGCAACTCCCTTTTAGTAAGGAATAAGATTTTTTTTCCCTAAATGAACGATAAGATTTTAATTTTGTTATGCTTTATCAAAATTTCTACCTAATCAATTCCCCTATATAAACTTGTATTTCTAATAAAATAGAATATTTATCAAATTATTCTACGTACGTTAGCTTATCAATCACGAAAGAAAAGCATATAAATGAAATTATAATATATGGAATGAAAAAAAGAAAAAAAAATCATGCACTAACCAAAAAGAATAGGGATTCAAATCATTCACTTGAAAAGGTATTATTGAAGATAAAAATACTAATGAGTTATGTCTCAATTGACAATACATATTGAGTCTGTGGGTGAGAGATATCAAGTTCGATTCCTATAAAATGCATCCTTAAGAGAGGAGAAAAGAGTTTTAACTGTAATTACGTTATGAACATGATTAGTTTCAAACTGTAAAACGAATGAAGACTAATGTAATATAAACAAAATAAAACCGTTGAAAGGTCCATATTGCCCTTAGCCACCTGTAGATGAAAAAAAAATAGATGGTTAATTACTCTATTTTTTATTGATCAATAAAAACAAATTTCGGTTGATCATGTTCACAGAGAGGCGAACTTTGTTGCGAATTTTTTATCCCGTTATGCTTATAATTTTTTTAAGGGGACTCACACTCTTCAGCTCCCTTCTCCTAGGATTAATTATTGATTGCTTCATGATGTTATTGGTGTGATGTATTTTAGGTAGTTTGTTGTTCTGTTTTTGTGGGTTTTCCCACCTTTCATCACCAAAAAAAATCGTTAACTATATAAATCAAGGATCCTAGGAACATAAATCCACAATGTAGCTTATTACTCTTGTCCCTTTACTTAAGAATATGGCTTCAAATACAGTAATTGAGGCTGTTATAGGTATGTGCATAATCAATTAAATTCTTAATTAATTAGTGTATGTTTTCTAATAATTGCAAAACTTTGGTATAAATTAGCAACCGATGCACAATGAGAACATAAGAAAATGATAAAAATAGCAAAATAATTCTTGAAAGTCAATAAACAATAATTATGCATCACTTCGTTTTGGATAGAAATAAAATATTGCTATTAAAGAGGATTAATTTCATATATAGTCATTGAACTTTCTTTTTATTGCAGTAAAATTATAAAAAAAAAATTTCGTCCCAAAAAAATCACTGAACAATGTTTATATTTCACTAAAATTACTTCTGATATTTGAATAATTAGAAATCTAATGTGTCGCTGAAAATCTGATATAACAGTTAACGTGTTATTGGAATTTCCAATGATAAGTGATTTTTATAAATTAAAAATATAGTTCAGTGATATTTTTGGGACGAAAAAAAATTGTGATTTTATTGCCATAAAAACAAAGTTAAATTACCATGTGAAATTAACCCTATCAAAGATGAAGTGAAGATGATGAATTATGAAGGGATTGAAGTTGAAGTTAAGTATTGAATGTGATTGGTTGACAAATCTTTGAGAAGCTTAGATCATAATTAATCCCATGGCAGTAAGGCAGCATTTTATTCTCCAATCTCTGCAAATTTTATTTAAATATCACCCACTGCACCAATTGAAGCCCAATACTTACAAAATTAATAAAATCTAATTTAATCTATAAAAAGTGATTAAAAAGTAATTAAAAAAATACTAATTTAATCTTTTTTTGAAAATTGAAATTTGTAAACCGGACGAAAGGAAGTGTTGTCTACACTGATTTGGACATAATAACAAAGACATGGTTTGCATAAACAAATTTTCTTCAACCTTTAGCACCCGAGATTCCTCACCGAATACTACCCAAATAACATGAAATCATCAAAACATCCTTCAATCAAACGGCACAAATAAAAAAAAAAAAATTCAGAACCAACAAACGGATATTTATGTGGTTGAGGTAATTTTGGGTCTTTAATATTTATAAGATAAGAATTAATAATTTTATTTATATTAAACTTCATATTAATATATTATATTTATCTTTGAATATAATATATTTTATATAATTTTTTTATTATAATTTAATTGTAATTTGTAAAGATACGATTATATTAATTATATATTAAATAAGATATTATTGGACTGTATCTTGGTCCCTTGGAGCATTAATATATATTAAGTTAATTATCTACTGGTTTTGCTATGGGTCGGTTGAATTTCAATAAAGATGGTGGTTGAACATGATACGAATCAAGATCTTTTTTCTAAAATATTTTAAATATTCATTTTGAAATTATTTTTTAACGTCAAATGTCTATTTCAAAAATTAAGAAAGTATTTAATATTTTTTTCACTTGATTTTTATTTATTAAAATTAATAAAATGGTATTGAGATATATAGACTGCAATAATATATATATATATATATATATATATATATATATATATATATATATATATATATATATATATATATATATATATATATAAATGACGGAGATTAATATTTTTTTAATACATGTGAAAAAACTAGAATGGACATTTAAAGTGAAGGGTAGAGAGTAATAAGAACTTAGTTAATATTGTTCTTAATATACTCTTGCATTAATTAAGAACATATTTGAAAACCTAAAAAATGATATATAATTCATATTTAATAATAAATTAAGTTGAATTAAGTAGGGTGTAGAATAGAATTAAAATTATATTTTTCAAAAGGAGAGATTGGCTTATAATCGGAGGGAAGATGGAGTATATAATTAAAAAACATAGAATTTTTAATCAGTAGCATATTAATTTATAACAAGCTGCTGACGTTTTGGATTAAAAAAAAAAAAAAATCCATAGCCTCCTCCTTGGCCAAGCTTCTCTTTGAAGGAAAGGGTCATTTTCTTCAGCTGTGAATAGTTATACCTTTTTATAGCTAGTGGTCCATGGTTTTTAAGAAACGCTTCAAAATCTTGATTCTTCCTTGAGAAACCTGGTGAGTTCCTTTGGAAACAATAACAAGTTAATCCACAAAGCGATTAATATCCCCACTATTTCAACCACTACGCCTGCAATTGCAATTAGATATATATCAATCAGGCAGGAGGAGAGATTATTAAAGAGACTTTGACAATAACATGATTTTGTCTATGTTCATAAATATATAATGAAAAAAAAAGGAAAAATGAAGTTAAAATATATAAGAGGTCCAAAAGCCTCATATCTATAGAAGCTTTCATTTTGATATAGTCTTCCCCTACAACATATACACAATGCAAAGAAAAGAATTGTTTATATTTACTCTTTTTTTTTTTCAGGTGAATCTCGTAACGATAGAAGTGAGTATACGAATCATTTAAATGATGAAAAAAGTAATTTTAAATAATTTGTAAAGAAAATATAGTGTATGTGTTATTAAAATGCTTAGCATCCTATATTTGTCCCCAAAAAACAAAAACAAAAAATTTGAAGGTAAAAATGGATTAAAAAAATAAAAGTATAGAGCGTCTTTTTCTCTAATATTCTTTAACTATGTAACTTCAAATAAAGTTGAAGAATATAGTGTTATAAGCTCAGAATATTCATGACCAAGTATCTTAATCCATTTCCGATCAAAATTTGTATTGAAAAGTCTAAATAGAATTTTGTTATGATATAATTTTTTTTCTTTTTTCCAAATTGCCCCATTGACCTGACTGATGTATACAAATAATTTTATATAAATGATAAATTAATTTAATCATAAATTATTTAAGGATCCGTAGTTTTCCTTTGCGAGTTTGGTAAGACCCAAATAAAGTGAGGCTTTTCAGCCCGTAAAAATTTGCAAGATAATCCGAAACATAAAGAATCTTGTCGAATGTAATTCTATGATCTTAACCTATTTATTTGAGTAGTTCAAACTTCAAAGTTGAAACAACTAAGAGTAGAAATATATATCGTCTCGATATTCTAAGATATAAAATCCATTTTTTTTCCGTTTGTATGGAATTTACTAGTTTGTTTTATGCTTTAATGAAATGGATAAAGTCATTGTTTTTTAATAGGAAGATCATCTAGAGTCTTCGTTTCCATGGCTAAAACATGATCTTAACTGGTTGGGACATTTTGTCGAACATGTAGTGCACAAGATAGAGCGAGTAGGATGATTGCAAATAGTCTGGATGTTAGGAATGGTAACGGGACGAAGTTCTCCAATCCCGATACACAATCCCGCTCTCCATCATCGTCGGAAAAATTTTTTAGACTTCATCCCTGTATCACACGAGGATGAGGATCTTCGATCACGTTCTGTTCCTCTATTTTTATTAAAAATTTTATTTTATTTTAATATTAAAAATATTTTTTATTTTAATTAATTAGTTAAATATATAATTGTTTAAATAAAAATATATTTTTTTACTTTAAATGAGTGTTATATTTTATTTTATTATTTTTTAAAAATATTAATTATATTAAAATATAAATAATATATATATATATATATATATATATATATATATATATATATATATATATATATAATTGAAGCGACCTTGTTACAAAAAATTCGGAGTCGGATGAGAGAAAAAAATTACAATAAAATTTATTCCGTTCATAACGGAATTAGAACGGAACACTGCATAATGGATCCAAACTGCCATTTCTACCGGATGCTAGGAAGTTTGGAAAAAGCAATTCAAATTTGGAGAAGAAGCGTGTTAGTGCAGATGAGAAAGAAACTCAACAACTCAAGGGGATATAAGTTTGAGAGAACGCTAAAACTAAGCAATAAGCATAACTGCATAAGGGTGAATATTCGGAGTTGGTATTGGCGGGCCCATTAGTAGCCATACAATGGTTGGCCCCATGAACTCCACCAATGACAGTGCGCAAACACCTTTTGGACCTTTGGTTACTTTAAGCTAGAACTTTCCAATGGACAGACGTTCATGGTAATTGGATAGGCTAGGAAATTAAATTATTGATAAAAATAATTTTTTGAATTTTTTTTATTATAATAAAAATATAAGTAATATTTATTTATGTTGTAATATATATAAATCAAAATAAGATATTTTTATTTTTTGTAATTGTATTAGATATTGATTGTTAGATCAATTATTATTTTATGTCTTTATTATATATAGAGAGGGGAGGGGGGAGGGAAAATAAATAAATAAAGTTTCTATTCAATTTTTTAAATATTTATGTGAGACAATTCAAATTAATTTTTAACAAAAATTAAGTAGATCAAAAACTTTATACCAATCAGTTTATTCAGGCTAATATATAAGATTTTTAAACCCTTATTAGAGTTTGATCAATTTTTAACAATATAATTTATTTTCATCATAATTTAGAGAGTTAAGATGTAAAAAGTGGTAAAAATAGTTAATAATTTATAAGCTTAAAATTAGCATTCCTCAAATGAAAATAAAAAAAATAAGAAAAAGAATAATTGGAGAGGATAAGTGAAGAAAAATAAATGGTATATTGATTTTTAAAAAAACCTTGCCATTTTCCGTCTTTGCACATTCCTCTTTATGCAAAATCCCATTCCCATCTTCTTCTCTCTTTCAAATCAATCATATTAAGATTTTTCTTATATATTCTTTTTTTATTATTTTTTAATTATTTCTTCAATTTCATTTTTACTTTATTTTATTTATTTAAATTTATTTTAAATTATTTTTATTTAAATAAAATATAATTAAATATAATTAAATATTTAATAATAAATAAGAATAAATAATTAAATTTTAATTATAAATTATAAATTCAAATTAATATAATTTTTGTTTATAAATATGAAAGTAATAAAGTAGTAAAGAGAGAAAAAAAAGCTGAACTATTAACTAAATGTTCTATAATTAGGCACTTTCTAATTTTTTAATAGTAAAATTATGTACCTGTTTTTTGAACTATATTTTTAATGATTATATATTATTTATATTGCAATTTCATTCTATTTAATGTCTAAAATTTATCATCTCAACGCGATTATTCGAGAGTTACATACTAGTAGAAAAAATGAGGCAAAAAAAATAAACACACCTAAAAGATTGATCAAATTCAAGGCCATTTAGCAATCGTTAGACCACTTTGATTTAATACTAATCAATTGAAGCAAATTGTCAAAACCATAAATCATTGTAACTTTGAAAAAAAAAAAGTATTTAGCATTAATTTATCATAAACCAAATTGGTAGCAATATAGTCGTGGGAGCTTAATTAGGATTGAAAATGAGCTATTAATAAGTTATGTTTAAATGATTTTACATAATTAGTTAAAATTAAATTTTATAGAAAATTTGAAAGATAAGAACTATTAATAAAATTTAATTTTAATCATTTATTTATAATTATTGGATGATTTATCATATTTGGATAAATATAATGAAAGGTACAAAATTGCCCCAAAAATATAAAATGATAAGATACTGGATGAACTTAGAAGGGTCATCTATAAGAAATTTGAAGCTCCAAAAATTTACGTGGAATATCTTAGAAACCTGTACAATACTTAGTTTTCTGAAGGGTGAAGGATTGAATGATTGTGCATATAGAGATCGAGTTTATAAAAGTATGAAAATATAAATTCAAACACTTTTTGATAATTTACAATTGACAGGGAAAAGAAATCTTAATTAAATTGGATAAAAAAATTAAAATTAAATTACATAATTTAAGATAAAATTTTTTTTGGATTTTTTCTTAAAATTCATTCAATTATTTTTTTTAATTCAATGACAATATATGCTTTCTTAATTTTTAATTATCATTGTCTTTCTTTTTGAGAAGATGCATGGAAGTGGGATTGTCTCAACATACGACCTTGACTTGAAGGAGCTGTCTGTCCATTACATTTCCTTTGACAAACATGACTCTCTTCACAAATTTTCTTGCCATTTCTTAGAAACTGCACCTTTTCAATACTATTACTACACAAACTATTGCTTAAACCATATGATTAGTATTAATATTGAGTTTAGTTAAATCATAAGATTAGTTAAGCTAATCCTTATTTGATATAAATACTTTAATCTTAGTATTAACTAATCTAAATTTATAATCTCATATTTGGTATAAAAGTTTAATAATGAAAATTAATAAAATAAGTAAATTTTTTAAATAATTTTTTGCCTTATATTTAAAAACTGTTAAATTTTTATTTTCTTATTTATCATTAGGAACACATATTTTCTATTTGACTGATATTCTTTTGGAGGACGAATTTACTATTCTATCACATTTATAAAAATTTATCTATAGTTTCTTTGAACAAAATGTATTATTATTAGTCCTACTTCTTTTGTCATTTTATGATTTTTGTTTCTTAAACTATCAATATTCTTTCTCTATTTGGTATGTAATTTTAATTGGTCCATTTTTGTATATTTCTTGCATACTATGTTTGAATATTTTTATCAAGCTGACGTGTTCAATTCTTGAGCTTTAATTAATATTTTTATTAATTAATTAGTTTAAAGATAATTAAGTAAACAAATTTCATTAATACTTAAAGAAGTTATCTAAATAAATTTTAAACAAAAAAAAGTAATCATATAAAATTTAGAAATCATTTTGTTTTCCAATTTTAATAAAAAAAAATCTCATGTTAAACAAATAGGTTCATCTATGATAAAAAGATTAAGGACAATAAAAAAAGAATTCGTAACTGCATTTGATTTTGCTTTTGAAAACTATAAACTCAAAACTAGAATAGGGTTATTTTTGGAAAAAAATAAAATAGTAAAGCAAATTTAGAGTTTTTAATTTTATAAATATAGGGATTAGTAATTCCATTAGAAAGTGACTAGTAAAAACACGTGGGAAGTGAGTATTAATTAAGACTTATTATATGAGTTTAATAAGTCTTTGAAATTATTAAGTCATACTTAAATTTTTGAATTAGACATGGAATTAGTGACTAATTTTATGAATTTACTAAACAATATGTGTTCGAAATGGATTGTTAATTCCCCTAAGGGAATGATAGAAATATTGTGCGTATAGCGTTGGTAAGATTATGACATGCTAAAGTCCAATACTTTTTTGCTAATTTTACAAACAGATTGTAATTTTCTCTAATTTAATTATTTATTTTATATAAATTATTTACTGGATGAAATAACATAAATGTAAATTATTAATAAAAATTATTTCTTAATACCCTCAAGTTTGTATATAAGGATTAAGGACAATATAATTTTCTTGTTTATTAATCAAATTAGCAATAAATTGCCTTATAAATAAAATAAAAACTACTTTACATACATGGTTTCAGAAAATTATTTTATATGAATGATAAATGTTTTTAATCATAAATTATTGGGAGAAGGACACCAATGCTTCAAATAGTTAGAGACATTCCAAATATATGACTGTAATGAGAAACGGACAAATATATCCTTTCCGCAAAAATCTTTTCAAAAAATTCATTCTCTCACATAGATTCTTTGAAGCATCCCAAAAGACTCGGTCCTCTTTTCTTCAATGTCTCCTTTCTGCTACCTAAAAAACCTATTATTAGTTGGGCATACAAATTAAGAAGCTATATTAACTGAAGAATGAAGTGTAGGTAGAGAATGGGAAACTTAGACCTGGACGCTGCAATCGCCGGAGCTGGAGGGAACAAGAATTAGACCAAACTGGGATGGTCAATGGTGATCTGAACGGGGACACTAAAACCTTTACGAGGAAGCTCAATTTCTTGGTAATTGGACGAAAAACGAGGCCGGTTGTGGTTACGGTGATCGTCATCTTTATCATCTTGTTGGTCCTTGACTTTGTGGCTGTCGTCATCTTTAACAAACTTAAGGAATCTTATGATCCTCCTTAAAAATCATTTCGCATCCTAAATAAAAAATAAACTAACCTAGGTCAAAATTTTAAGAATTGAAGAGATGATTGGTAACATACCACGATCAACCGGTTAATGGGAGATCTCTATAAAGAAGGAGACATTCGAGATGTGAAGACCACCCTAGGCCAAAAAAGCCCCGAGACGTAGAAACCACCCTAAGCCAAAGGAGACCCGAGCCATGGAGACCATCCTAAGCCAAAGGAGACTCGAGAGCACAAGACCACACAAGAAGTAGGAATAAGGTAGAGCATAAAGGGTGAAAAGACCTCTTGACAATATGACACTCCCACATGCAAGTCCATGGGCGCGCCCATAGTGAGTGTCAGGCCGGCACCCTACTGTCTAATACGGGTACGACACTCCGCGCAACCATCTCAATCCACTATTAATGTTGGCCTAATAGTCAAGAAGAGGAAGTCCAAAGAAGGTATAAAAGCAGAGGCACATGTAAGAAGAGATAAGACTTGAGAAAACACTAGAACTTAACAACTTGAGTTATTCCCTTATTTCATATTCTCGTCGTTGACTTTACCATTAGAGTGGAGACGTTGGGGCAGACTCGACACCATTTTCTAACACTTTCTTTGCCACACAGGACATTAATCGTGGTTACTGGTCATCATGATTCATTTTTTACAAATTATCTAAATAGAGATTTGTATGAGAAGAAATGAGGGGAGCGAATAACAGTGTAGAGAACTTTGCTTGCACAATTTCAATTAAGTTTGTGTTTGATTCTTTTTCTTTTTGCACTTGAAAACAACAATTTCTCATCTCTTTGGTCAGTTTTGGGGTTTTTCTTTTGCATCACTTATTACTTAATATCTTTTGTTTAAAAATAAATAGTTTTTTTGGAAATTAAAACAAAATCAAATATTGAGTTTTTTTTTTCAATTAACATTATATTATTTTATTTTAGCAATTCGAACCGAAATTTAACTATTTTTTTTTTCAATTAACATTAGCTCAACATCTAATAATATAACATTTATGTATAAACTTAAAAATATATATTTTTAAAAAATACAGGTATTCTTCACAAAAAATATAGGTATTCTTCACAAAATTTGTATCATATAACTTAATGAAATATCTTTATTAATTTTTACTTTATTTATTCCTTCAGTATATCATTTATCATATGTTGTTCATGTAACTCACATTTACTGAATATATACCTCACATATATTGAATAGATACTACACATATGTCATAAATATATTGCAAATATACGAAACATATACTGTAATTTTATTATAAATTATTGCTTAAATGGAAAGCATCCTTACTTATTCAGTTATTAAAAGTATCAATATATATTTTGGAAAAGTATTCCTAATCTATATTAAAAGAGAAAAATGATAATCATTCTCATATAAATTTGTGTATAAATTATAAATGAATAGTTTACACTTATAAATGAATAGTTAATCAATAAGACTCTGTCTGTTGATTATCTTCATGGCTTCAATTTTGTACAACTTAAACATGTGCTATGTATATCAAGCTAATGAGATGTGGGAGAGGTTAGTGAAGGAGTCATTGATTTATCCAAATGGAAGTAAAAGGTCTCTTATTTTTTTCAAATAATCATAATTATTAGTATGTATTATTGAACGTTAACACATTAATCTAATGCGTTTCTTTCAATTTAAAATTTAAACCTACCAACAATTGCTTTTCACAATTTTAATTTTAATTTTAAATAAATAATTCACCTATACCAAATATACTTTTATCTTTTATCATTATTATTTTGTATATCTCAAATATATTAAATACATACTAATCTGGTGTGCAACATGTTTATTATTAGTCTGAATTATTAGCAATTCTAATTGTAAGAAAATATTCATTTAATAAATCTTAGTAATACAAAGATATATAAAATATATAATGCATATATATGTATTTTATAATTCACATATATACTTTTTACTCTACATTTAATAAATCTGAATAAAAAAATATATAAAACATATACTATAAATATAAATCGAATATCTATAATTTTTTTTTATAAAAAAGTTAGCTCATTTTTGGATCATTCAGTACTACGAAAAAATAAAATAAGAGAGCCAGTAATTGTTTTACATATATTTTTTTTAATTTTTTTTAGAATGGATGAAAATAATTCATCAAAAAATTATAAGGCACATTGATATATATATAATAATTTTATTATTATTATTATTATATTAAATTAAGAAAAAAATTTAATAATTCATACATCACAAGAGCTTATAGCTACTTATATTCGTATATTTATTTACAATTTTATAATTTTTTTTTAAAAATAGTAAAGATTGTCTATATAGATTCACATTGAGAAACTTAAATTATTATAATTTCATAGAAAATAATTACTTGAATTAGAATGAAAAATATATAAATAAAGAAATAAAATCAATCCCAATCTACAAAATCAATGGGTTGAAGGCCACCTCGTTTGTTTTTTTTTTTTTTTTGTGCTTCAATGCGGATTTGATTAAAGAGCATACACTATGCACAATGTAAATATCTTATGAGTGTAGACAATGTAAATAACAAAAATGAATGAAGGCTTCTTTGGGAATACATGGAGCTATAAAGAGCAATGAATTCAATGGTAGGGCGTGCCTTGCTTAGAATAAAATGGCTAAAATTCTTGTAAATTCAAATGTTGAGAGGAATTGCATTTGTATCCAGTGAAGGGCACGGATAAGCTCAAATGTTGGGAAGAAATGCATGTGTGTCCAGTAAAGGGCGTGGACCAGTTTCAAATTATTAGTAGCTATGGAAGTGAAAGCCTTTGGTACTCTCACAAAATGATTACTAATTCTAGACCAGAAAAAACAGAGCAGAGAAACAGAATAGGAAATATGAGTTGTGTTTCTATAAGTTCTGTTTCGATTGACTTGCACCACCTTAAAAGTCAAAATTTGAATGCCTGCCAGGAAGTAGAAAGATATTTCAATTTATACCCCAATAACATTTTTCTTGCATTTTTAACCCTAACTTACTAAATAGTTATAATTTAGTCATTCTATTAAGGCACATTGCTACAATGGGTCCTAAAATCCTTTTTATAACATAGTTAACAAAAATACATTTTATTGACAGATTTTCAAAAAAAAAGAAAAAAGAAGATGATGTCTACGGATGAAGAAAAGCTATTCCTGACATGAAAATCATAGTAGGGAGACACAAATACAATGAGAGCATATATGGAAAGAGTCAGGACCAACATCCTATAACAGTATATTTTTAATATGATCTATTAAATAATATTATTATACTAATTCGCTTTAAAAGGATTTAATAATATAAAAATTAAAGCTGAGAATTGTTGAAACGAAACGAATTTAACAATGAATAAATTTGAGCTAAATAGATATAATATGATTACGATATGATAAAAGCTGTGTTAAACATATTTTACGTACATAACCTGTTAAAATACAAATACGATTAAAAATAGATTATTTTATCAATTATGAAAAAATGTCTAATTATTCTAGTATTACTCAAAATTCAAACTATATAAACAATTTAAATATATATTATAATATTATAAATATAGATAATATATATTTATATATAAATAAATTTATAAAATATGATATTAGTATATGCAAATAAATATTATTAAATTAATTACACATATATAAGAAAAATGACACAAAGATGGATTGAAGACTCTAATTTTAAATTTGTAGTTTTTTTAATGAACTATGTATTGTAATAATTTTTTATATTATTTTTGTGTATATTGAATTTTTAATTTAATATTTATGTCTATTTGTGTATAATCGTATTTTGTCGTGTCAGTTGTACACAATTAGATATATTAAATAAATTTTATATGATCGTATTGTATAATCTATACACGTTTAGACATATTAAGTTAATCATGTCTAATCGTATCATATCGTTTTAACACGGATTTTAACCGTATCGTGTCTGTATTTCGAATTTTTGATACAATTAATTAATCGTGTTGTATTTAGTATAATTGTATTATAGTTGATTGAAAGATAACACGATACGACAAGAATTATCAACTCTAATAAAAGTAGAAAATTAACAGATTGAATAGAACTAAATAATAGTACAAGAACTTAATAAAAAAAATACTATAATTTAAGGACCGAAAGATACATTTTGCCTTCTCTTAATTTTTTATCATAAAGATTGCATCAACGTTTTCTCCTATATGAGCTTTCTGCACCATGTGTGTCTAGTTTTTAGATAAGTGATCTGATTGAAAAAAAAAAAAAAAACCTTAATCAGTTTAAATACGCGAAGGTACTAATTTATTTATTTATTTACTCTTTTTTTTAAAAATCTAATTAGGAGTAATAGTGAGTTTCGTATTGAATTTGATTTCAGTTAATTTGAAACGAATGGTTCTTCTTTCCAAAATAACTTGTTATGCCAGGTAACTATGACAATAGGGTTTATTGTAGATGTTAGAGTTGTAGCTTATACATAACTTCGTCTATGAAAATGAATCAGGTACTGTTTAGCGACGCAAAATTTTAGTTAGCGACGTAATTTATTTTTACGTCGCCAAATATTGGTTACGACTCAACTTTTTGAGAGTACCATTTGCGTCGCTAATGTGTCGCTACATATTTTTAGCGACGAAATATTGGAATTTAGCGACTAAATATTGGAGTCGCTAAATGATATTATTCTTTTAGTGATCGGCCAGCTTAATTTGGCTTTCATCTCCATGAAGGGGTATTTGGGGTTTAGATATGGACAGATGAAGACAGTGAAATTGAATTTTCTCTACGGGTGGTATTTTTATAAAATTCGGTTGATGCTAATGAATCTTGGATTTGAACAAAGGAACTGAGAAAAATGAAGAGAAGTATTTCATTCAAAGATAAAAAGAAATGAACATATATTCTTTTGGACATCATTTACCTCGGAAATTTTGATTTATAGTTCACAAAGGAAATTATTAATGCAGCTCAATCAATTTGAAATTTTAGGAGTAAATAATTCAGATTAGATTCATTGCTGGTTGAACCAATGCACATCCCTTACCAAGTTATGCACAGTTTCTGTACATATATCCACATCTATACAGATCCAGCCAATTAAAAAGGCTCCATAAATCAAATAACTATGAATTGAATCTAGACCCAAAAAAAAAAAGCAAAAAAAATAGTTTAGCATGGTATCCAAGTTTTGAATAGCGCCAGATCTTCCAGATGTGAATGGGTTTAAGTCGATTCTGTCCAATTACAACCTAGTATCTTGGCCAATTTATTGTCTTTGATTATTTTCCTTAATTTCTTGGAATCATCCCACCTCCCAACAGCGGCATAAATGTTGGCAAGAAGAGAACAATAACTACTTGTTTCAGGTTCCAACTCAAAGCAACGCTGAGCGGCAACCTCTCCAATCATGGACCTCAGAGGCAAGCAGATCAATCCACAATTAAAGTATCTGAATAGTTTATTCACTAAAAATTGACTCATACTTATATTAGATGGGTTGATTCAATATTAAATTGCATTGAATAATATTACCAAATAAATTGTAACATTATTTTTGACCTATTTTAAGTTTTTTTTTTCTTTCTCCGGACTGTGTTTATCTTTTTTTCTTTTTCTTTTTCTTTTCCTTCTTTTCCTTGGGATGTGCTTATCATTTTCCTCTTTTTTTTTCTCATTATTTTTACAATTTATCCAGTTTTTTTTTTTCAAATACACATAATTCATTTCAATCCATTTTTACTTTTTTTTTTTTACAAAAATCCATTTGTTTACATAATTAAATGGAAAAAAAATTTGTATTTTCACTATCCTTTTTATATTAACAATATAACGTTATCATATTAAAATATTCAATAATTTTTCATTCAAACTTAGTTTTAATTCAGATAAAATGCTAAAAAAACAAAATCTGAACTAAAAATTGAACTTAGAAAAAAAAATAACTTAATTAGAAATAAAAATGACATTTCAACTTGATGTGTTTATCCGGCAGCTTCTCCATATATGGGTTAAAATTTGTGGTCAATCAAAAATCTCGATTCCATAAGAGGGCAAAATACCCAGGAATAATCTATACTGTAAAGTTCACAAAATCAAGCAATTAAAAATTCATTTCAGAAAAAATATCCAACATATATAATAAAACAAAACAAAATTAGGGCAACCTCATCAATTAATATAGAAAAATAGGACATGGGAATCACCTAACGTAACATTGATAATATCATCAACCCAAAGAACATAAGCATCATCTCAAGCGTGTACTGGTGCCCTCTCTGCACAAAAATATGAACAACAATTTCAAAACAATTTAACACCTACAAATACACATGAGAAACCAACAAACTAATTTTGTTAAACCAGAAGCATTCCATTTTAAATATCCTTTCTCCCATTTCAATTATTTATCCTATAAAACCAAAAAGTTACATGAAAATTACACTACAACCAGTCATATATATAAGTAGAAACAAAGAGTTTCATGGTATTTAAGGTATATAATAGATAGTAGGTTGTAAAACCTCTTCTCATGCAGTATTCAAGTATGCAATTAGCAAACACATCTATATTATGTATCGTATTTATCAAGCAATCTTATGTGTGTGTATATATATATATATGGTCAAGAAGGCATGCAGACTCTTTCATGTCTAGCAGCAGCAATAAATTGCTTCTAATCTTCAAATCATCTTACACAACTCCATTCAAAGTATTTGCGACGATTGAACATGAAATCATTCCATATTAATTATTCCAACACTTACTAGTGGATTATCATTCCATCTTTTCAAAAAGGTCCTTAAGTATGTCCCAACCGTTCCTAACGAAACAACAAAAGTGCCCTATAAAATTAGTGTTAGAATCCAAGTATCATAATTCACACAAAATTAGCTATTTGAACCCCAAATAGCTAAGCTAGTATTTGGTAAAATCGAAAGCTGAAAAAAAATGTAATTTCATCTCATAGTTGAGAATTTGAGATAACACTAGTAAATTCTACTGCTCCTAAAAAAGGGCATTTTAATTATTAATTGAGCTGTTGTTTATTGAAAAAATAAGGTTAGATACATAAAAATAATTTTTTTCAAAAAAAATTATAATGTCACATCCTAAAACCAGAATCCATGTGAATTAATTTGGCTTAATGAGATCATAAAGATTGAAAACATTTGGACCATCCATTTCTAGTTTAATTTAATTTTTGAATGTTCACCGTTAACCCAAAAATTAGAATATCTAACCTAACTAAATTTCCAGCCTAGACAGTGTTGAATGGGCCATTTTTAGATGAGATAAACTTCCTCTTTTAGTCTACCACTTTAAAATCAATAAAACCAGAATATAGTGATTTCCAGAATAAAGTGATATAAGACAGTCACGAAATAAATAAAAAAATTAATAATTGTAATAATTGTCCACAAATTAAATTTAAATTTTCATTTTGAAAATAAATGGTTCAACATGATCCGTTCTTATCAGTATGCTCCTAGTCCTAAGCTTACTGTGCCATAATGCACACACCTCGTTTATATCTTCATAATAACATTTTGTTCAATTGGAACAAATACTTCCTGGTATTATGAATCAAGATACATTTTAGCAATATTAAGGTAATTCACCAAGGCAAAAAGAAATTCTCGAGTCTAATGCTACTTTTGGATGGATCAGTAAACACTAACAGCAAAGATGCTAAACAAGAGAACTAAAATTGCAAACCAAAATCAGTACCTAAAACTCTGAATTTCAAAAGCAAATGTCATTCTCAAACAAATATTGTAACACCCCTTACTATTCCGTACACACATCCGTATACCGGACAGATAAGAGGTGCTACAGAAAATAAAACTCTCCAAAAATACTTCTTTAATTTTAAACATATTTAATAAAAAAATTAAAATATATACTAAAATATTATTCATACACACCTTTTTATTTTCTTTATATACATGCTATAATGAAATTTAAAAATTTGTATATATACATATTAAAATATAATAAAAAGACCAATCCGTTCTGGATGGCTACCACTGCTACTGCTGTGCTCCATAATACGGGTCTTCAATCAACGTCTCTATCTACCAGTTTGGACGCTATCTGCTAATCTGGTAACCTATGCGAGAGAAAACAAACTCTCGCGCTGAGTATATAACTTTGTGGTGCAAAAATTCTTATAATAATAGTTATTAAAATAAAACATGCTCTTAAAATATAATCAATTCAAATTTTAAATATCTTTTTTATAAATAAAATAATAGTTTTTTCATATACCCACATATTATGATATTATAAACTTACTTCTAGAGAATCAAAGGGATATCATATTACATCTCAACTTAGAACCCACAGAAATGCACAAGATCCAAATGTAATATAACTCAGTCCACTGAAATGTACAGGACTAAAAAATGTATCAGATGATCTACAGAAATGCACAAAATCAAAGTATTTTATTAGCCCAAAGAATGCACAGGACCAAAATTTCTACTTTATTGGCATGCCAACAATACCCTAATTCATATCTAAGCTAACATATGGGAAAAATTTTCATATTCATAATTCACTTCATTTTTCATAAAATTAATAAATAGTATTTGCATACAAAAATAATTATTATATAGAATTTTTTTTAACATTTAAATTTTCTGAAATACAAAAAAATATGTTCAACTCAATAATTGTAAAAATTCCAAATTTTTTTCACATAATATATATTTATATTACTAATATTATAAGGGTACTTGCACTAATCTCTTTACGCTTTGCCGGTATCGACCGGCTCTTTCCCTTTATCTCAGGCTGATGTCTGGTCCGACGTTGAGTCTAAAAATAGAAAATTTTCATTAATTACCGAAGCTTACACGATATATATATATATATATATATATATATATATATATATATATATATATATATATATATATATATATATATTATCTAATTTTTTTTGCCTATTTTTTCATTTCACGTATATCGAGATCCTATAATTTAAAATTTTCTTATTATGCATTTTTAACGCATAAATTCCGATTTTGGTCGTCATCACGCTTTCCGATGCGATAAAAAATACAAATATTAATTTTATTTTATAATATTTTCTTTTCTTTTATTTTTCCATCTCCAAAACTATTTTTCTCCATTTATTTCTTTTATTCTTCTAATGTTCATTTCCAATTCAAAAATTCTCATTAATTCAATAAATATTTTAAAAATTCCAAATAAATTCATATCATCACTTTAACTCATTTTCTTTCATTTTCCATCATCAATTTTTACCAAAATAATATTCCACAACTCCCAATAAATTTTTCCATAATTAGGCTAAAAATCTAAAAATTCTCCAAAATTTTTATTAAATTTTCGTCAATCCCAAAATTTATTTTCTACTTCCATACACTCAAATTAACTCTATTATCTTCAATTTAAGGCAAAATTCCTTCAAAATAATTTTTCCAAAATTTAACCATAATTATAGAAATTCTCTAAAAATTCCACATAAATTCCTAAAATTTATTTTCATCAATTCTTCACTCAATTCATCATCCTCAAGCCTTATTCTCTTCATTTTCTATTTTTCTCTATTTTTTCAATATTTTTGCCATAAACCATAATTTTTCTATCAAACAATTTCAACCAACAACACAACACACCACAACTTCAATTTATAATTTAAACAATCATCAAATTCAACATAAATCCATATAAATTTGAAGGAAAAGTGAATAAAAAATTACCTCCAATTTTTTTTGAAATTTTTGGCCAAAGAAATAATTTTTCTCCAATTTTTCTTTATTTTCTTCACCCACTAATTAATTTTTCTTGCTTCAAATACTTGATTATTGGTAATCTTGTGAACTTAAAGTGAAGGAAGAGCTTAATCAAGCTCGCATGGTGGACAGCCAAACAAGAAGAAGAAGAAGAAGAAGAAGAAGAAATATATTTTGATATTTTGTAGATTTTTGTCCTATTTATACTCAATTAACTTAATTAATTTTAATTAATTCCTTAATCCATCTCCTCATTGGCTAATAACACAATTAATTATCTCCTAATATTGACACATGGCCCAATCAAAATCTAATTAATTTTGACTTAACCAATTTCCAACCAATAAAAAAAAATTCATTTTTTTCATAATTAATTTTATTTCTCCAAAATTCAACCTCCAAACAAGTTAATTTCATCAAATTAAATATTCCAAAAATTATAAAATAATATTTTCTTCAAAACGGTCTCTTCAATTTTGCAAAATAACCACCAGTGCAAAAATTGAGTTTTTATTGGTTAATCATTTTTCTTAATTTGACCTGTAAAAATTCATATGTCGTCCGATTTCTAATTTATCGGTTTTAAAAATCTTAAAATTAAATTTCGATCACATCGACTCCATTGTGGTCTTGATCTCATTTCTCTAACTCCTAATCTGAAATATCAAGCTGTAAACCTGTACTGAGGATCTTATTTTCACAATTCAAACCCTTAACCTTAAAATTTCACTTTATAACTCCACTTATGACCTTAAAATAATATTTTTCATATTTTGGTATGCTTAAATTATAATTTTACTACCGAGCAAAAAATCCAAATTTCGACTTGGGTTGTCGTCTCAATTTTCGTGCATAACACGAAATTGCATTGTTTCATTTGATAAAATTTCTATTCGTTTTATCATATTAATATAATTAAATTTTTATATATTTTATCCGTATTTAGATTCTGATCATATGCCTCTATACTGCAATATAAATGACCGCAGTACGCGTATACAGTCAGGGTCTAACTCGCAGATGTAACAGATATGCATACATTATACATAAATTAAATCATAGGTAAGAAATTCTTACCTCAAAAATTCTATCTTTGCCTTTTTCTTTTTCCTCTGCGGGAAGTACCAAAACGAACACCTAATACAATGACACATACAATCAGGATTAGAGAAAAAGAGCAAAAAACTAAATATCAACATTTTTTTACCCCTATGATTGTGGAGAGAGAGAGAGAGAGAGAATGAGGGAGACACTGAGCTATTAACTTCTACTAATCTTAGCTTATTAGTACCAAAAATTAATAATTCCTAAACGCAAAACAAGAATTTACAATCATGGCTTACATAGTCATTGACAACGAAGCTCTTCCTCAAATGAGAGTCACGATTCAACAAGAAGGAATGAAGAGGACATGTTGTTGAAAGGCCTTAAGAAATAATTGCAAAGAGCTAGGGTTTTGAGACAGGAGAAATCAAGGAATTTGTGTTGGATGCCTAAATTTCTCATATATTTTAGGAGTATGAGAGAGAAAGAAAATAAAACCTACAACCTTTTATGGGTCGGTTTTTAGATGAAACCGAATATTAATACTTACCCGATCCATCTATATATTAGTAAATATGAATAATTAATCCAATCCGATCCATTAATATTGGGCTGGGTTGGGCCGGTTGAATGGACCAAATTAATCACATTCATAAACACCTCTAGCTCCCCATACCTTGTGTCACGCACCGCGATAGGTTCTTCTACAAATCTCCACCACATTCAAGAATAGTGTAGATTGTCCTAGATTTTTCTAGAACATTGTAGATATGTGTAGAACATGTGATATGTTTCTTGATTTGTGTAGAGTTGAGTAGAATAATCTAGAACACAAATGTAAACCGTAAGATCAAAACGATCTTGGCCGTCCATTGAGGAGGTGGAGGCCTATATATAGGTGTGTTGAGTTCATTTGTAAATCCATCCAAGAGTTTTGTGCAATACAAGCATTCTAAGCTTTCCTTAGCATTCTCCAAGTTCTTCTCCTTTCTTAAAGTTCTTTTGCATCTTTGCTTACTTGCTAGTTTCATCTAGCATTCGTAGGAGAGGCTGACTAGCATCCATTTGAGGAAAGTTTGCTAGTGCCGCACGGTCGTTGGCATCAAAAGACCAAGCCCGTGACAGTTGGTATCAGAGCTTAAGGTTCAAGCAAAGATGGCGGGATCGAGCGAGATCACAAAGATGGCAACCGAGGAGAGCCAACAATCAAGGAAGGGGAGATCAAGGTCGAGGGATGCCTTGGTAGACATCAATGCAAGGCTCGCTAGGGTGGAGCTTGCAGTCGTCGAAGGGCAAGAGAAGTTCGAGGAGGCGGACCAACGCATCATGGAGCTCGAAACGGGGAGAGAAGAGCTTCAAGGGGAGATGCAAGGTGCCGTGAACGTTGCCGTGACGACATGTCTAGACCAAGTGAAGGTCTTGGAGGAGTCCCTTCGTGCCGAGATTGTGGGGCTTAAGGAGGAGATTGCTAGAGTTGTAGCGGAGCTAGGCGATGCAAAGGTTGAGTTGATCCTTTGTAAGAGGGCCATTGCGCAAGGGGGAGGTGTGGCCAACCCCGTGGTTGCTACTACTCCTTCGAGGGTGGACGTTCCTAAGCCAAAGGCGTACCATGGTTCGAGGAACGCGAAGGAGATTGACAACTTCTTGTGGAGCGTGGAGCAATATTTCAAGGCACTTGGCCTTGATGAAGGAAGGAAAGTCGATCACGCCTCGTTATACCTTGTGGACACCGCAATGGTATGGTGGAGGAGGCGATGCGGCGACATCGAGCGAGGAACTTGCACCATAGATACATGGGACGAGTTCAAGAGGGAACTCAAG
This sequence comes from Triadica sebifera, assembly GCA_023653625.1. NCBI lineage: Eukaryota > Viridiplantae > Streptophyta > Magnoliopsida > Malpighiales > Euphorbiaceae > Triadica > Triadica sebifera. The sequence continues at coordinate 21,780,932 of CM042893.1, forward strand.
AGGCAGTTCTACCCCGTGAATGCGGAACATGAGGCGAGAGCCAAGCTGAGGCGACTCACTCATGAGGGGAGCATACGGGACTACGTTAAGGAGTTTTCCGAAGTGCTCTTGGAGATCCCCGATTATCCCGACAAAGAAGCACTCTTTGCTTTCATGGATGGCTTGCAACATTGGGCTAAGTTAGAGATCGAGAGACGTGATGCCCAAGATCTAGCCACTGCCATTTCCATTGTTGAATCCCTTATTGAGTTCAAAAGGAGCGAGAAGCCGAAGTTCCATCGAGACAATGGTGACAATGGCAAGAGTGGGGGAGACAACCACCATGGCAAAGAGAGCTCCCACAAGTACGACAAGGGGAAGAGCATCAAGGATGACAAAGGTGGAAGTAGACCACCTATCCAATGTTTCTTTTGTGATGGGCCACATAGGGCAAGGGAATGCCCGAAGAAGGCCAAACTATCCGCTCTTGTGGAAGAAAAAGAGGAGCATGAGCGATGCGAGGAGACGAGGGTGGGATCCCTACAACTCCTTAGTGCCATGAAGAGCAAGGATGAGATGCCAAAGCCCGATAGGAAGGGACGTTTGTTCGTGGAAGCCAAAGTTGGCCAACAAACCGTGAAAGCATTAGTGGACACGGGAGCCAGCCATAACTTCCTCGAAGTGAAAGAAGCCAACCGGCTAGGAATTAAGTATGATGGCGAGAAAGGATGGCTTAAATCCGTCAATTCCGAAGCCAAGGCCACATTCGGAGTTGCTCGTGGAGTAAAGGTAAGCCTTGGTGGATGGCATGGCTTAGTGGACTTTTCCGTAGTGCCAATGGATGATTATGCTATCGTGTTGGGCATGGAGTTCATAGATCGAGTCAAGGCCATGCTCATGCCTTGTACCAACACGATGTGCATATTAGATGAAGGCAATGCTTGCATGGTGCCTTTAGCAAGGGAAACGTGTCCGAAAGCTAAGCGGATATCGGCCATGCAACTCATCAAGGAGGAGATACTCCCTGAATTGCCCAAGGGACAACCACCCATGGGAGAGGTGGATGGGAAGATCGAGCCAAGTCCTTGTTCAACTGCCAATAAAATGGTGCCTCCCGAGTTTGGAGAATTGAGGAGGAAATCAAAGGCAAATGTCATATGCCCAAGGATTTCATTGGGAGAGCAAGACCCACAAGCCAATAGATTGAGAGAGTTGGCAAGTCGTGGGAAGACTCGCCAAAATTGGCTTAGAGGTGGGGAGCTCACTAGGGAACGTCACAAGTTTCCAAACACCGCTGAGTTTGCCAAAGGTGGGCATGAGAGGCCAACCGTGGCACAAACACACCAAGCGAAGGCCAAAAGGAAGAAATGGGCCGAAGCTAAAAAGAGGCATTCGAAGCTTAAAGCAAGGGATGCGACGAGGACGTCGCCAAATTGAGTGGGGGAGAATGTCACGCACAGCGAGAGGTTCTTCTACAAATCTCCACCACATTCAAGAATAGTGTAGATTGTCCTAGATTTTTCTAGAACATTGTAGATATGTGTAGAACATGTGATATGTTTCTTGATTTGTGTAGAGTTGAGTAGAATAATCTAGAACACAAATGTAGACCGTAGGATCAAAACGATCTTGGCCGTCCATTGAGGAGGTGAAGGCCTATATATAGGTGTGTTGAGTTCATTTGTAAATCCATCCAAGAGTTTTGTGCAATACAAGCATTCTAAGCTTTCCTTAGCATTCTCCAAGTTCTTCTCCTTTCTTAAAGTTCTTTTGCATCTTTGCTTACTTGCTAGTTTCATCTAGCATTCGTAGGAGAGGCTGACTAGCATCCATTTGAGGAAAGTTTGCTAGTGCCGCACGGTCGTTGGCATCAAAAGACCAAGCCCGTGACACTTAACATGAGGCTGCATTGCGTGCATTTTATTAGCTCATATGCCTCTTGTAATATTCCGATCCTCCCTAATAGATCAACCACGATTGCATAATGATCAAATAGAGGCACAAGTTGATGGTCCCTCACACTACAAAAAAATAGAGTCTTTCCTGGCGGTCTATTTCTCCTATAGCGTCAGTTTAAACCGCCCTTAGTATTAGCAGCGGCGGTTACTAAAACCGCCCCAAAAGCGCTACTATTGATTCCGTCTTAATAAATTAGCGGTGGTTTGGACATCCGTCGGGGTAGGAATTCTTACTAGCGGCGGTTGTCTTGTGACGGTTATAACCACCCCTACACAATATTATGGCGGCGGTCCTTTCATCCCAAAAAAGTATCATTTTCCATTGATAGCAGTTATAACTAAATGTAGAGGCATTCAGAACCGCCTCTAAAGCTGCCCCTATTTATACTTCGGCACCTATTGTTACTACTTACAACTGAATGCAGAGGCATTATGAACTGTCTCTAAAGCCGCCTTGGCGCCAAAAATCTTTTATGTAGTTATTGTTTTAGAGACACTTAAAACCGCCCCATTAAAAAAAAATTGGTGGCAAATAAAAATAAATAATTTGAATTTAGAGGCGTTTAAAACCGTCCCTAAGTCACAGTACACATTAATTATAAAATTCATTAGCAACCAAAATAAGATATTCAAAATGACAATGAAATAGGTTCAAAATAGAAAACATGTTTTCTAACAATTAAATTTAAGATGTGGCTGTGTGATTGCTACTGGAAGGATTGTAACTTGAGCCCGAAGAATTATGGTTGAGTTGGACATGTTGATTGCTACCATTATTATTGGCCTGTGAATAATTAAATAAATTACATAAAAAATTAGAAGGAACACCTAAAAACAAAAAATGCATATATAATTACTTATAGCTATTAATTCTTCATCTACTTGTAGCTATTAATTCATACATCAAAAACTTCCATTGATAGCTAAGCCCATGATTAAAAAAAAAAAAAAAAAGTATTTGGTGCATGCAAAATAGTAAAGTAATATGTCGAGATATCCTAAATCATTTGCAACCTAATGTCTTTTGAAATAACTATTACATGTATATTATGTATCAAGTTTTTAGAAATAATAAATATTGTTTCTTGGTGCCGGCATCCATTGTTGTTTACGAAATTTCTGATTCATGAATCTAGCCATAGCAAATAATGTTTCAGATTCTTCTTCATACTTAGCTGTCATTTCTTGTAATTGTTTTTTTCATCATTTCCACTTCATTTGATTGGTTTGAATTTGTTGAAGCATTCCATCTTTCCCCCACATTATAAGATGCAGTTCCAAAATAGCTTCTAAGAGTTGGTCCCATGCCTGGTCGATGTTGGACGGTTGACTGCGCTCAGCTTGTAAAGCAAAAGCTTTTTCCTGCAATAGTCATATTTTCTTAGCAAACAATTAATGCAAAATTTAATTGGTGTAATTTTATTTAAGTAGAGAATTATATTACCATTAACTCTTTTATATTCTCATCCACATATGTCCCATCCTTTCTTTTATGAGTAGCATCAAAAATTGTAAACCTATCTGGAGACTTTCCAGTGGCTTCTTTCTGTAATCACAAGTTATTTCATACCAATAAATAAGGTTACAGTTAATATATAAGTTTAAATTACAGAATCACAACTTCACAAAATAAAGTGATCATTACTATTTTGAGTCACCCTTTGCTCTTCGCGGGTTATGGTATGAAATCTAATTCCACGAATAATAAATCCAGAAAATCTCTTCACAACTTTGTTAGGACCCCTACCAAGTGCCACAATTTCTTCAGATATGTTTGAACTATAGCTCAAAACCTACAACATTGATTGTATACAGCACTGTATATAATCAATTAATTAAACAGAAATTAGGATCATCCTTAAAATCTAGATTTATGAATCTCACATAATTATACAGAAATTACCTTGTTTTGAAACCATTGAGGAAAATTTTTTTGCACAACTAGTGAAAACATAAATAAATAAATATATATATATATATATAGAGAGAGAGAGAGAGAATGAAAATGCTGCCAAATGTCATTAGCAAGCAATTTCACAGAAAGGTACAACCTAAACCCTAAACTATAGTATGCTATGTCAATATTTAACAAAGAAGATGAATCTCCTGGTCATATATAGAAAGTGGAGAGGAACTGGTGGAATTCCAACTCAAACAGAGATAATGACGCGCAAGAAGCTAAAAGAAAAGATCCTCATCCATACAACACATTTGCAAATAACGAAAACAATAATAAATAAATAAATAAATAAAGTAACTTTTAACGCAGGATTGGTCAACAATAAACATCAATGGATGCATAATACAATATAATAATTGACAATTCAACAAAAAATATTTCTCCTCATTCGAAAAAGCAAGAAGCTAAAAAAACATGTAATGAAGCCCTGTCCTATGTGTACAAGATCCTTACGAACTCACTCTACGGTTGATTTGGTATTAACCCAAAATGCACACTCACTGAGGTCCGTTCGGTATATAACCATTTGACAAAGACAACAGATTTCATTTATGCGGAAAAGCTTAACCATCTTTACTAAATAGTTTCATAATGGTTCAATGCCATAATAGACCCGACTCTGATCGGAGTTTGCTAAGGATATCAGCCGTTCAACTGGCAGCGGCGGCCACTGCGTGTGCTCAGATTCATATGGGGTAGTAACCAATATGCCACTCTCCTTTAGTCGAAAAATGATACATGTAAATCTACATTGCAAAAACAATGTTTTGTTTATGTATACAACATTGACATAACTGAAATAGTAAAATCATAAGATTTAAAACATGAAATCAACAACCTTTCCATCTATTACATATGCAGATTAACATAACGATTAATCAAACCCACAAGTTTTTTGGTGAAAAAATAAAGTAACATAATTTAAAAAATTAAAACAACTCTCTTACCATCTCCTATATTTCTAGATTAGCCCATTAAATTTGAACCCATATGTTGCATACCCCAAGATTGAAACCACCGTTGAAGAGTACACTGAAATTTTTTGTTAGAAAAAGTTTATCGATTCTCTAGATTTAAAATTGAACATCTCAATCATATGAACTTGTATATTCAATGATATTCAGACACATTCAAACACTTTAAGACTTCCACAGTATTTTATTTTAAGTGTTTATTAAGATCAATTCAAAATTCACATGTTTAAAAATTATAAAAAATTATTAGCTTACACTTATAAAATCAAACGAAGCGATTCAATTTTAGTGTAGAAAACCAATTTACTTCAATTGACAAATTCAGATGTCAATCACCATTGTAAAACAAGCCATAATAAGCTACCATTGCAGGATCAAAAACATTTTAGTTTGGTAACAAAGAATCAAAAAAGTTGTGGAAAACAAACTTAAATGCCAAAAAAAATGTCAATATAAAAGACAATGCAACAGGACGCAACTTTTCTGATACTATTGATCATTAATAGCAGCAAAACGAAAATGCTTTAGACAGTAAGACATAGACAGTAAGACAAGAGTTGGAACCAAATTAAGTGAAGACATTCTGCAATCGAGGATAAGATTAATGCCTTGTAAGCCAAAACACACGACTTAGGAAACCTAGTTCTTGACCATAACGAAAAATACCTCCCTCAATTACATACAAAACAAAGTAGACAACCAACCAAAGGAATAACTCACATCAACAATTACAATCCCAGTAGAAACTGACTCGATTGTTTTTGGTAATCCTCTAGACAAACACACAAAGACATAAATCAGTGAGAATAAAAAAAATAATAAGCATCCATTAGTTACACCAGATTCCATTAGCAATTACAATGTTGAAACCCTAATTCCCTTATTTGGCATCGCAAATTGAAACTAAACCAATATGTAAAGGAAAAGGAAAAGAAAAACCATAAATAATTGTTTCCTCACCTATCGATCTATGCAGTGAAAAGCAGCAAAAAAAAAAACAGAACATGGAGTTGAACGGCGAGGAGAAATTTTAGTGCAAATGGCGTTTATGTGCCGATATAAATTCCTGTATAATCACAATAGAATTCATATTTTTAAAAATGATAATTTAATTTAGAAATTGGATGGTGAAGAAATTTTTATGGATTTGATTAAAAATTAATTATACAGTAAAAAAATATAATTTTTTTATTTATAATTTTTGATATATTTAATTTAATGAAATTAAATTATTTGAATGTTGAATTTTGAAGAAATAAATTAAATTAAGTTTATGATTGATAGAATTTAGCTTAAGTCAAATGTGATTAATATGCGATTGGACCATTTATCTTAATTAAAATTTTAAGTGGCCAATTGAGCCCGAGAGATTAAGAATTAATAAAAATTAAATAACTGAGCTATTGAACGGCGAGGATGAATTTGGGTGTTCACCACTGCATCAAAACAATTAAAGGGCATCAACAACCTTCCCATTTATGCCTCATCCCAAGAAGCATATCGTTTTTTTTTCAAACCATGAAATAGCTCATATGCCTTGTCAATGTTCCCACACTTGCCATAAAGGTCGATCAAAGCAAAATGACTAAATGATCTTCTAACTCCATTTCAACATGATGCATATATGGCTCAATCCATCACCCAAATCTCATATTGGATCAACTGTTAACAAGTATACAAAAAGCTTATCAAATTCATCTTATCCAGAAGAGGCAATGACCATTACGAAGAGGTGGATAGTAATGATTCTCTCAATATTTTAAACAATCATGCATTGTCCATCCCACACCAACAAACATGTCATCCAGGATATCAAATGATCAAGATGCAATAATTTGGATGAGCCATTTAGATGAGATAAACTTCTTTTAGTCTACCGCTTTAAAATCAATAAAACCAGAAGACAGTGGTTTCCAAAATAAAGTGACATAAGAAAGTCACGAAATAAAAATAGTAATAATTGTCTACAAATTAAATTTAAATATTCATTTTGAAAATAAATGGTTCAACATGATCTGTTCTTGTCAGTATGCTCCTAGTCCTAAGCTTACTGTGCCATAATGCACAAACCCATTTTATATTTTCATAATAACATTCTTACAATTGGAACAAATACTTCTTGGTATTATGAATCAAGATAAATTTTCAGCAATATTTAGGTAAATCACCAAGGCAAAAAGAAATTCTCGAATCTAATGCTACTTTTGGATGGATCAGTAAACACTAACAGCAAAGATTCTAAATAAGATAACTAAAAATGCAAACAAAAATCAGTACCAAAAACTCTGAATTTCTATAGAAATATATGAAATAGTTATTGTAGATATTAAAATATTAGTACTAGGTAGAAATAGTTTATGTCCCATATTACTAAAATTTGACTTGAATAAAGTGAACTACCTTAGACTTGAAGTGTAAGAAGAAAGAAATTTTTACATTCATCATCAACTTATAAAATTAACACCCTTTTTCTACTCTGTTGGTTTTCCTAACTTTACTATTTTAATTTTGGGGTTGGTATGAATTTACTATCATGGTACATATATTAAATTTTTATTTTCTTTGAATTTTTATTTATAAAGTTTTTCTAATTTCAATAGCTAAAATTTGAGATTAGCTAAAATTAAATAAACATTAAAAATTCGAACTCTAATAGGAACTTTTATAACTAAAAAAGAAGAAGAAAAAAAAAAAAAAAAAGGCACATGCATTGGAGCTTAGTTCCATTTTGGTTGCCAAATTTAGCTTCCTTCATTAAGCTCCTAAAAATCACATAGTCGATGTATACGTTAGGTATACCAGCAAACCAATCTCGTACAAAACTATATGAATCAAACAAATAGAAATTTGACACGTACTTAGTTAATAAATGACAATAATTTCTAGTATCTCTTTCATTATGACAATTCATTTTCTTTCAGAAACTCAGTCTTGACCTCCGCTTTTCTTATTATCTACTATTTATTACAAAAAAATAGAAGTTGAACATTTTAATTATCTTATGGGCAATTAATGGCAAAAACCATTTATATATATATATATATATATATATATATATATATATATATATATATATATATATATATATATATATATATATATATAAAAGCTTAGCTCTATATAAATGCCACACCCATAATGAACTTTGCTCCCATACCCAAGATGGCAATGCCCTACATTACTACTAGTGTCCTCCCCAAAACCCAAATAGAGGCAATTCAAAGTGTGCCACCCTGCAAGGTGACTGACCCAAGAGAGGTATTGCTTGTATCAGCCAAAGAGCCAATTGGGTCTTGGATTTTTAGGGGTACCCTTAACATAGTTCTTCTTTATAATAAGGGCACAGAGGAGGATTCAGGGTGGCATGTGGCTGGTTGGATTAAGGAGTCATTGGCTAGGGCTTTGAAAGAGCAGCCTTTGCTCAGTGGACGTTTGAGAAGAGGTGAAAATGGGCATGGAGATCTTGAGATTGTGTCTAATGATAGTGGGGCTAGACTTGTTGAGGCTAAGATTGGTATTAGCTTGCAAGATTTTATTGATCTGAAAGAAAGAGAGAATACTGAAGATCAGCTTGTTTTTTGGAAGGATGTTGATGAACAAAATCCTCAGTATTCTCCTCTGTTTTATGTTCAGGTTGGTATATTCATTTTAGTTTCTGTGTACTGATTAGTGTTTTATGCTAACTTTTTCATACTTTTTTAACCTATTAAATGCTGGACTTTTATACTATATGTGATGCATATGATAAACAATGATGGGCTACAATTATGATTTTGTGCAATTAATTTTTTTTTTTTATTGACTCTTTTATTATTAATTTTAAACTAATGCAATCTCTATTTATAAAACAATAATTGAACAAATTAATAGTTAGTCTCTATTTATCAAACTCTTAGCATCAAATTAATAATAATATTAATTGATAAATTTAAGTTTTCATTTTAGGGACTAAATTTGATAATAGTTAAGATATAGTCAATTCAATAAATTATCAATTTAGTGATTAATTGTATAAATTCATATATAAAGTTCAGGAATCAAAATACTTAATTTATTGTCAGAATAGGTAAATTATATTTTAAATTTTCTTGACAAAAGCTAAAATAACAATATATACTAGACAAATTTTTTTTATATATAGGTTTAGTGCTGTTTCTTGTGCAGGTGACCAACTTCCAATGTGGTGGATACTCATTTGGGATAAGCTGTAGTATTGTGTTAGCAGATCTGTTAATCATGGATAATTTCCTGCAGAAATGGGCAAATATTCAAAATGATATTCTCTCTAAAAATAATGTGACCAAATTACCCATATTTTACCTCCCTAATCTCAAGCCACCAAGCTTGTCTCTCAACAGCACATTCAGCTCTCCTACAAGAGAGAAAGCTGGCCAGACTATGGTCTTCAAAATCAGCACTGAAGAGGTTGATTTTAAGGAGAATCTTGCATTGTTTTGCATTGAGGAAGCAGAGAAGAAACTTGGCACTGAGAATTCATCAGAATTTTCTTTTATTGTGAAAGAAACTCCTCAGGTTATCAAGGTTCAAAACTGCAAGAAAAATGAGCTTGTCAAATCCCAATTTAAGGGTGAAGTTGTAAATGCTTCAAATTTGAAGGACTATCTGGGGATTAATGAGGTAGCTTTTGGAGCAGGGAATAAGCCTGCTGCTGTCTCATATTGGATTGGTTCAGTTAACTATGGATTTGTGGTGGCCATTCCATCTCCTCATAAGGGTAATTCTGACTTCAACATTATAGTCACATTCCCTTATGAACATCAGATTTAATTGCGAACAAGTGCGGTTGGATTGTGTAAAATGTGAACCTAAACCAGGTTTTTATTTCTCCTATGTAAATCAAAAACAAAAAGAAAAAATAATGAAAGGAAATAAATTTAAGCAATTACATCCTCAATGATGATTTTATCAATTTTATGCAACTTGCACGTTATTTTTATTTTTTTTAAAACAAAATTTTCAATTGAAACATAAATTCGAAAAATCACTATGGTAAGTATTCTCAAATATTGCCAGATTTCAAAATTGAATAATAGTAAAAATAATATTTTAATTTTTTTATATATCTTTTATAGGGGTTGAACATCGAATCAAAAACCTAACCTTCCATCTTTTGTTATGATTATAATTTCATAAAAGGTGAACTAATTGAACTAATCTCAATTAACAAATATAATTTTTTTAATTGATAATATAAGATCATATGCATTTGAATATTTTATTAAAACTTAATCTAATTGAAAACGAGAATGTATATAGATTTGGTGAAATTTGTTTAATCATTTTTATTTTAAAATTCTAAAAAAATTGATCAAATTTTAACAAATTGAGATAAGTAATCGAGCAATAATACTTTTAACATTTCGTGATAAGTGGTTGCTTTATGGTTTATAGCGGGATTGCTGACTCCATATTGAAAACTTAATTACTAAAATTTAATAACCTTTTTTTTCTGTTTTTTCATTATAAAGTTGTAAATAATAAAATTCAAAATAAAGAACTATACAGTTAATAAATCAAATAAAAGAAATATTTTACACAAAAATAAAATGCTCTGAGAATTTTTATCCTTAGCTATGATATATAATTGGCATCTCCTAAAATGCTCTTTCTCCAGTTACTTAATATACAATGCATTTGGCGACATTTCAGTGCAAAGGAAAATAACAAAATAATATGCTTTTTTTTTGCCCTGGAAAATGCAAATAATGAAAAAGAAATAATGAACAAAATGGTATATAAAATATTAATTGATTGATTTTATCACATCAGTATAAACCATCTTTCTATCCTATATGTATTTGATAGGTGCAGCCAGTAGCAGAGGCTTGACACCAAGTTTTTGGAAATCAACTGAAGCATATAGATAATACTATTTCTCTTTAATTGAAAATCAAATTCAACAAAAATTAAGTAGCTACATGTGATTTTAATATTGATATTTATCTATTTTTATTTTATTAAATTTTATTATTGAATGACTCAATATTAAAAATACATAAAAAAATATTTTGTATAATTTTTAATTATATTATATATATAAAAAAGTTTCAAAATTTTGGAGAGCTCATGACCCTCTCATATCTTCGTTAAGTTCGTTTTTGGATGCAATGACTGCAGCTCCCTTTTATTAAGGGATAAGATTTTTTTTTCCCTAAAAATTTAATTTTGTTATGCTTTATCAAAATTTCTACCTAATCAGTTCCCCTATATAAATTTGTATTTCTAATAAAATAGAATATTTATCAAATTATTCTACGTACATTAGCTTATCAATCACGAAAGAAAAGCATATAAATGAAAATATAATATATGGAATGAAAAAAAAAAGAAAAAAAAAATCATGCACTAACCAAAAAGAATAGGGATTCAAATCATTCACTTGAAGAGGTATTATTGAAAATAAAAATACCAACCTAAGAGTTATGTCTCAATTGGCAACACAAATTGAGTAGAAATATTGAGTTCGATTCCTATAAAATGCATCCTTAAAAGAGGAGCAAAGAGTTGTAACTAATTCTTGCAAAACTTAAATAATTTACATGGTATATTAGCAGCCGATGCACAATGAGAACATAAGAAAATGATATAAATAGCAAAATAATTCTTGAAAGTCTATAAACAATAGTTATGCATCACTACGAATCGTTTTGGATAGAAATAAAAACATTGCTATCAAAGATGAAATGAAGATAAGGAATTATGAAGGGATTGAAGTTAATTAACTATTGAATGTGATTGCTTAACAAATCTTTGAGAATATGCACCAATTGAAGCCCAATACTTACAAAATTAATAAAATCTAATTTAATCTATAAAAAAGTGATTAAAAAGTAATTAAAAAAATACTAATTTAATCTCTTTTTTTTTAAGTTGAAATTTGTAAACCGGACAAAAGGAAGTGATGTCTACCGATTTGGACATAAAATTAAATTTATCTGGTTTGCATGTGCTTATTGTTTTTGTTCCTCAACATAAACAAAATTTCTTCAAGCTTTAGCACCCGATCGAGATTCCTCACTGAAGTACATGAAATCATCAAAACATCCTTCAATCAAACGGCACAAATTCAGAACCAACAAACGGATACAGTGTTGATAGTCATAGGTTGAGGCAATTTTGGGTCTTTAATATTTATAAGATAAGAACTGATAATTTTATTTATATTAAACTTCATATTAATATATAATATTTATCTGTGAATATAATTAATATATATTATATAATTTAACTATTAATTTAATTGTTAAATTTTTTTAATTAATTTGTAAAAATACGACTCAGCTTTATATTATATATTAAATAAGATATTTGGGTTAGTTAATTATCTACTGGTTTTGCAATGGGTTGGTTGAATTTCAATAAAGATGGTGGTGGTTCAACATGATATCAATATCCTTTTTCTAAAAACTGCACGTGAATTAGGAGGCGGCAGTACTGACCTTTCTAATTCTAACAAAAAAAAAAATGATTTAGGGATGTTTGGTTGAATTCAATTAATTGATTTTTTAATTTTTTATAAATTAATTTTTTCAAATTAATTTTTGTAAATTGTTTGTTTTCAAAATAAATTTTTAAAATTCAAAAAATTAAAAATAAACATTTTTTGTTCTAAAAATATTAATTTATTGGTAGGGCGTCGTTTCTTACTCGTATTCCAAATTCCAATCCATAAATTCATTTATAACTAAATTAATAATAATGATTTTTTCTATATTTTATAAAATAAAATTACTTTTATTTTCATCTAAAATGTTTTTTTTATTTTAAATATTCATTTTGAAATTATTTTCTCACTTCAAATGTCTATTTCAAAAATTAAGAAAGTATTTAATAATTTTTTTCACTTTATTCTTATTTATTAAAATTAATAAAAGGGTATTGAGATAAATTGCAATAAAAAATTTACATAAATGACGGGGATTAATAATTTTTAATTTATACATGGGAAAAAAACTAAAATGAAAACTTAGTTAATTATTGTTCTTAATATACTCTTTCATTAATTAAGAGCATATTGAAAACCTAAAAAATGATAATTCATATTTAATAATAAATTAAGTTGCATTAATTAAGGAGGGTAGAATAGAAAGTTATATTTTCAAAGGAGAAATTGGCTTATTATAATTTGAGGCAAGATGGAGTATATAATAAAACATAAAATTTTTAATCAGTAGCATATTTATAACATAAAATTTACCCTTTTTAGATGAATATTAATTGTTGAAAAATTTATAAAATTGATACACTCCACCTTTTAACAGATAGATATCGACCAACAAAATTAGACAGCTTCCTAGGACCTGATGTTTGGAAGTTGGTCACCGTTCGTTTGTTGTTCATGAGGAAAAATTAATAACGCATGCACAGCAAAGTTGGTGATGTTAACGTTACTTTTTCTTCTGTTTTGTGAAGAAGAGGATGGATTAGATGAACTCTTTTGTCTTCCTTACAACTTACGGATCGAAGAGAGTTGTGGGAGAAATTGAGAATGATTGCATTATCATTATTGTTGTCTTACAAACACATAAAATTTCACGAATGAGAAATTTAAGAAATACGTTATGATCATGGTGCCATTAATTGAAGTTGGAATTAATATGTTATAATGATGGATTTTTATTTTTAATTTTAATTTTAATTTTGTTACAACCCATATATATATATATAAATCTAATCAATCATCTTTGCCTAATTAAAAGGTCGTAGTTCGTAATTTGTTTTTGCTTTTAAGTGTTTCCTTTAAAAAATCTTTTCATCATAAATATAAAATATCATTTGTACAAAACTTTAAACATAAATTAATTTTTAAGCTGAAGTATCCAGGAAGTGAATGATTTTGTGGAAGAGAGTTGTAAAAACTGATTCTAACAAGCTGTTGACGTTTTGGACTAATTAAGAGTACTAACTTCTAAAACAGGATTTAATTTAATGAAGTTGGTGAACGAGGATTGTATATCCGTAAGTAGACTTATAGTCAAGGAGAGGTACCTCACTTTTATTGGGGAAAATTTATATTTACCCCTCTAAAATTTTGACCTATTATACTAGTACACGCTTGAAATTTAAAAAATTGTACGATTTGTCTCATCTATTTTATCATATTTTACTAATATTTTTTTTTGTTAGATTTTATGTTAGAAATATGTTAAATAGTAGTGAAATGAAAAATAAAAATTTACTATTTACCCCTAAAGTTTGACATGTTGTACTAATACATCTGTAAAGTCTGATTTATTATATTAGTATTCCCAGAAATTTGACTCATTATGCTACTAACTCATTGAGCAAAAGCGAATAGTATTTTTGACTAACATTAAATGTTTTAAAATTTAACAAAACAACTACATAATTTAATAAAAATAAAATAGAGAGAGCTAATCGTATAAGTTTTGAACTTTATAGAGTACTAGTGCAATATATCAAACTTCAAAAGGGTAAATAATAGTTTTTTTAATGATCTTTAAAGCTTTATCATTTCTCTAATTATGCATCCAATAACTTAATTAAGGATTAGAATGTAAATCCTAGAAAATCCGGTTTTTCCTTTATTTCCTTGTAAATTCATTCTCGATCTTTTGTCATAAAGCACAATTCACATTTCTCCGTCTTCATGAAAAATTGAATTTCTAAAAAAAGTTAGATAATTCTTCAATCTTTTTGTTACCATGATTAGAGCTTAAGCTTTTCCCTTTCTGCTCATTATTACTGTAATACAAACAAGTTTATTTAAAATAAAATGAAAATGTCACGAGAAAGATCAGGAAAATGCAGCTGAAAAGGAGTTTTTATTTGTTTATTTTTTTTTATATTCTCATTTTCATTGCACTGTTGTTGAAAAATATAAAAAGTTTTAGAATTAAAAAAAATAGTTTGGAGTTGGCCATGTCACCGAAATAAACTAGATATGAATGGCAAGTAAACAATGAAAATATTTTTGTGTTATAAAAATTAAAATTAAATTTTTGTTTCTGGCTAAAGATTGAAAATTAAAAATGTTATTATTATTATTATTATTATTAGTATAAAGTGTAAACCTCAAGAATAATATGTTAATTGTGAAAGTAACCAATTTTATTTGACATTTGATGATAAAAAGAAGGCCTTAATTCTGGATTCTCCATTCTAATCACTAAACCCATCTACCCTTTAAGGGGCCTGGCCCAATTTGACATTCTGTTACCAACTTGCTGGTTAGGTTTTTTTTTGTGGGTAGATTCTACCTGCAGCTTATATCATCGATATGTGCTATTGTAATCTCAATGCATCACATTTTTATTTGAGTTAAATAATTCACATTTGTTTATTGTATATCGTGGATATAAACAATTATCATATTATTGTTTTTTCATTATAATTATTAACGTCATCTTTTTCAAAAAATTAAAAAAAAAATTCTTTATCTAAAGCATAGCTATTTTAAAGAGAAAACTTTTTTAATTTGTATATTTGATTTTATTTTTAGTATTTTTGAATTTTTGTAGTTATTATTATCATTTTTTGTGATGAAAAATATTAATTTTGATATATTTTTGGAATAAAATAATTAAAAATAAAGATATTTAAACTAAAAATAAATAATAGAGAGAGAAAATCGTGTTACTGGAAGTTGAAAACGATATATTTTATAAAAATAATGAACTTAAAAATTATAAATGATGAACCTATAAATAATAAACCTGCAAGTTTTAAGCTATTAATTTGATAAATTTATAAATTTAAAATAATAAATTTACAAATTATAAATGATGAACTGTAAAATGTAAATGATAAAAATATAAATTCCAAACGATAAACCAATAGTTTCAAAATAATGAATTCTTTACAAGTTTAAAACGTTAAATTATAAGTGATGAAATAATAAATTGTAAATAATAAATTTATAATTTCTAAATGATTAACTTATAAATTTAAAATAATAAACTTGTAAATCTTAAATAATGAATTTTTAAATTGAAAATGATAAACTTGTAAATTATAACTGATAAATTTATTAGTTTTAAAAGATAAATTTTTAAATTATAACAGATAAATATATTTTATATTTATTAATTTTTCAAAATTCAATTCTTGAAAAACCTACATTTTATTTTTATTGAAAGAATAGGATCCGTAATCAAACATATCCGACCCAACCCTTAATGCTATCATTCTCCAAACTTATAAGGGTATTCACATTTTTGCAAACATTTCTTACGTGGAAGCCTTTCAAGATCGGTTGCAGAAAAACTATGATTTCTTGTTTGCAGAGAAACCATAGCTGACTTCAATGGCAATTGGCACCTAGATTTTCTGCTGCCGAAAGCTAGATCAAGGGTTTTAGTGGGGAGTGTCAGGGGTGTTGAAAGTCATAATTAGTTAGCTATAATCTTTGAATTTACTTTGCAAATTTAAGTGGCTACAATCTTTGAATTTGCTTTGCAAATGTAGGTGGCCACAATCTTTGAATTTAAGTTGTATTTTCTTGACTTTTAAGCACATGTATTTACCTATAAAAGACACACAATATTCTTCATATCTACATAGCAAAAATTGAGAAGCAATTGAGAGTTCTCAAATTTGTGAGAGAAAGGAAAAATAAAGATAGTTTATTTTTATTGTTCTCCTAATTTTTAAGAGAGAGTTTATTTGTTCTCTCCTTAATGATTAGAGAAACGTTGTAATCTCCTATTTTCTTTCATAGTGAATTCTTTTATTCTTGTCCGTGGTTTTTACCCTGATTTGTTTGGGGGTTTTCCACGTAAAATCTTTGTGTTCATTCTATCTTTAATTTTCTCAAATTATTAGCTATAATCCTACTCTATTCAGTCTTAATTTTCTCAACAACTGGTATCAGAGCCTAACTTGGGTATTAATATCTACTTATTGTATGCTCTGTGGTTGCCACTAATTAGTGGACCCTCCACATCAGAAAATAAGTTAGATTATTATTTACTCTTGAAGGTTGTTATAGAAGCAATGACGGCAAAATTTGAGATCGAAAAATTCAATGGGAGTAATTTCTCATTGTGGATATTAAAGATGAAGGCTGTCTTGAGAAAAGATAATTATCTTGCGGCTATCAGTGAAAAGCCGGCGGAATACAAAGATGATGCTAAATGGAACGATATGGATGAGAATACTATTGCAAATCTTCATCTTGCATTAGCAGATGGAGTGTTGTCAAGTATTGAGGAGAATAAAACTGCAAAGGAGATTTGGGATCATCTCACAAAGCTGTACGAGGCCAAATCACTTCACAACAAAAATTTTCTTAAAAGAAAATTATACACTCTGCGGATGTCAGAATCTACTTCGGTGACAGAGCACATCAATGTTTTGAATACTCTATTTTCTCAACTCACATCATTGGGTTATAAAATAGAGTCAACTGAACGTGCTGAACTTCTGCTTCAAAGTCTACCTGATTCATATGATCAACTCATCATCAATCTGACAAACAATATCATCACAGATCATCTAAATTTTGATGATGTTGCAGCTGTTATTCTTGAAGAAAAAAATCGGCGCAAAAACAAAGATGATAGGTTGGTTAGTTCGCAACAAGCGGAAGCCCTAATGGTGATGAGAGGAAGATCAACGGAACGTGGCTCAAGTGGGAGCCAAGATCAAGGTAGATCAAAGTCAAGAAGTAAGAAGATGAACCTTAAGTGCTACCACTGTGGCAAAAAGGGTCACTTGAAGAAGGATTGCTGGAGTTTAAACAAGAAAAACTCCAATCCTCAAGGAAATATTGCAAGCACATCCAATGTGGATGATGCTTTATGCTGTGAAGCAGCGACAACTAGTGAAGACAAAAAGACATTTGCTGATGTATGGTTTATTGACTCGGGAGCCACATTTCACATGACCTCTCAAAGAGAATTGTTCCATCAATATGAATCTATCTCTGAGGGATCTGTGTACAGTTGCAATTATTATGCCTTAAAGATTGTTGGTATTGGAACTATCAAGTTGAAGTTCCATGATGGCACAATACGCACTATTCAACAAGTGCGGCATGTGGAAGGCCTGAAAAAGAACTTGATGTCGTTAGGTCAATTGGATGACCTTAGCTGTAAAATTGAAGCCGAAAAAGGAATCATGAAAGTGATTCGAGGTGCGCTTGTACTAATGAAGGGAGAAAATGTGACTGTCAACTTGTATATGTTAAAGGGAGAAACTTTTCTAGAAGGAGAAGCATCAGTTGCTTCAAGTAGTTCAAGTGAAAGATATGCAATGGTGTGGCATCAGAAACTTGGACATATGTCTGAGCAAGGAATTAAAATTCTTGTAGAGCAAAATCTACTTCCAGGTCTCACTAAGGTGTCCTTACCTTTCTGTGAGCATTGTGTTACAAGTAAGCAGCACAGATTGAAGTTTAACACATCAAATTCTAGAAGTAAAGAAATTCTAGAATTGTTTCATTCTTATGTATGGCAAGCACCAGTTACGTCTCTGAGAGGAGCAAAGTATTTTGTATCCTTCATAGATGATTATTCCAGAAGATGTTGGGTGTATCCTATCAAGAAGAAGACAGATATGTTTCAAGTCTTCAAAGTAATCAAAACGCGGGTAGAGCTTGATTTTGGAAAGAAGATCAAATGTCCGAGGACAGATAATGGAGGAGAATATACCAACCATGAGTTTGCAGAATTTTGTAATAAAAAAGGTATCAAAAGACAGTTCACTACAGCATACACTCCATAACAAAATGGAGTGGCAGAGCGGATGAACAGAATCTTGTTAGAAAGAACAAGAGCAATGTTGGCAACTGCAGACTTGAAAAAATCTTTCTGGACAGAAGCAGTAAATACCGCCTGTTATGTGATAAATCGGACCCCATCAACATCAATTGAGTTGAAGACACCGATGGAGATGTGGACTAGCTGATTATTCAAACCTCCATATATTTGGAAGTTCTGTGTATGTAATGTACAATGCCCAAGAAACTACAAAGTTTGATCCAAAATCCAGAAAATGTTTATTCTTGGGGTATGCTGATGGAGTAAAGGGGTATCGCCTGTGGGATCCCACTACCCACAAGGTTGTAATCAGCAGAGATGTTATCTTTTTAGAAGATAAACAACAAAGAGAAGAAAGAGATAATAGCACGGTGAAAGAAAATTTAGAGACTACGGTAGTACACGTGGAAAATGAATATGAATAAAATAATTCTTCTGAAGCAGAATCAGAGCACGAGGAGCAAGAACCTATTGTTTCTGAAGTACCAGAATCTCAACGGTCAGATCGCTCCAGAAAACAACCAGGTTGGCACTCAGAGTATGTTATGGAGAGCAATGTTGCATATTGTCTTCTAACAGAGGATGGAGAGCCATCAACTCTCCAAGAAGCACTGAACAATTCAGATGCATCTCAGTGGATGACAACAATGCAAGAGGAAATAGAAGCTCTTCATAAAAATAAAACTTGGAATCTTGTTCCGCTACCACAAGGAAGAAAGTCTATTGGAAACAAATGGGTGTATAAGATCAAACGTGATGGCGAAAATCAAGTGGAGCGGTATCGTGCAAGATTGGTGGTGAAAGGATATGCTCAAAAAGAAGGCAATGACTTTAATGAGATATTTTCTCCAGTGGTACGACTAATAACAATCAGAGTAGTCCTGACAATGTGTGCTACATTTGACTTACATCTGGAGCAGTTAGATGTCAAAACTGCTTTTCTTCATGGTGATCTTGAAGAAGAAATTTACATGCTCCAACCAGAAGGATTCGAAGAAAAAGAAAAAGAGAACTTGGTTTGCAAGTTGAATAAATCTCTATACGGTCTCAAACAGACGCCAAGGTGTTGGTACAAGAGATTTGATTCCTTTATCATGAGCCTTGGATACAGTAGACTTAATGCAGACCCTTGTGCATATTTCAAGAGGTTTGATGGAAATGACTTTATCATTTTGCTACTGTATGTAGACGACAGGTTGGTAGCAGACCCCAACAAAGATCGTATTGTAGAATTGAAGGCACAGTTGGCTAGGGAGTTTGAAATGAAGGACATGGGACCAGCAAATAAGATTCTAGGGATGCAAATTCACCGAAACAGAAATAACAGGAAGATTTGGCTTTCTCAAAAGAACTATTTGAAGAAAATCTTGGGACGCTTCAATATGCAAGATTGTAAGCCAATTTCTACCCCACTTCCTGTTAATTTCAAGTTATCCTCTAGTATGAGTCCTAGCACAGAAGTAGAGAGGATGGAGATGTCTTGAGTACCGCATGCATCAGCAGTGGGAAGTTTAATGTTCGCTATGATTTGTACCAGACAAGACATTGCACAAGCAGAGGGAGTGGTTAGTCGATACATGGCAAATCCTGGTAAAGAGCATTGGAATGGAGTAAAAAGAGTCCTAAGATACATTAAGGGGACTACAGATGTTGCATTATGTTATAGGGGATCAAACTTTATTGTCAGAGGATATGTTGATTCAGATTATGCGGGTGATCTTGATAAAAGCAAATCCACCACCGGATATGTGTTTTTACTTGCTAGCGGAGCTGTAAGCTGGGTCTCAAAACTTCAGCCAGTTGTGGCTACCTCAACAACTGAAGCAGAATATGTAGTAGCTACACAAGCTAGTAAATAAGCAATTTGGTTGAAAATGACATTGGAGGAACTCGGGCATAAACAAGAGAAAATTTCTCTTTTTTGTGACAGTCAGAATGCTTTGCATCTTGCAAAGAATCCAGCATTTCATTCAAGGACAAAACACATTCTGGTCCAGTACCACTTCGTTCGTGAGAAAGTGGAGGAAGGAACAGTGGATATACAGAAAATTCATACAGAAGACAACTGAGCAGATTTCTTGACTAAAGCAGTCAATGCTGACAAGTTTATTTGGTATCGATCATCTAGCGGCCTAGTAGAAACATAAGCGACATGGAATGACAAGGAAGAAAGAATGGTGTGAAGATATGATTGACGCAATCAAATCTTCAAATGAGAGATTTGTTGAAAGTCATAATTAGGTAGCCATAATCTTTGAATTTACTTTGCAAATTTAGGTGGCCACAATCTTTGAATTTGCTTTGCAAATTTAGGTGGACACAATCTTTGAATTTAAGTTGTATTTTCTTAACTTTTAAGTACATGTATTTGTCTATAAAAGATACACAATATTTTTCATATCTACATAGCAAAAATTAAGAAGCAATTGAGAGTTCTCAAATTTGTGAGAGAAAGGAAAAATAGAGAGATAGAAAAATATTTGTTATTTTTGTTGTTCTCCTAATTTTTAAAAGAGTTTATTTGTTCTCTCCTTAATGATTAGAGAGACGTTGTAATCTCCTATTTTCTTTCATAGTGAATTCTTCTATTCTTGTCCGTGGTTTTTACCCTGATTTGTTTGGGGGTTTTATACGTAAAATCTTTGTATTCATTCTATTTTTAATTTTCTCAAATTATTAGCTGTAATCCTACTCTATTCAATCCTAATTTTCTCAACAAGGGGTTTTAGAGCTAAGATAGAGAAGGAGAGAATTCCTTGCTTGGAGATAGAGAAAAAGGATCTTACTTTTATATATAGAGAGAGAAATTATAAATTAAAGAGGGAAGCCTGTTGAGGAATGGAGAGTAACAATAGCTTTAGCAGTGGGGTTGATATTGGCTTTGGCAAGCCCATAAATTTGGGTAATTAACCATTTAAATCTGTCTTTCTTTTCTGTCTAATATTTCTCTGTTTGTCTCTCTCTATATATCTACTTATTTGGGAAGATGAATTTTGGGGAATTGTTTATGCCCGAGAATGGTCAAACCCTTCAGAAATATCTGGCTGCAAGATCATGTAATGAGAACAGTCAGTCGATGTGTATTTTCATTTTAATTTGTTTTCTTGAAGAAAGTTGGGCTCTGTCTCCTTGCCAAGGAAATGTGGAAAATGATTAGAAAGATTGTAACTTTAATTGAATATTTGGGTTGAGCGGGAGGATACTTGCACTGAGTATAAAATAACTTGTATCATTGGTTTATTTTCTTCTGTGATTAATATTAGTGTTGTGTGTTTGTTCTTCTGTTTTCTATGTCCAAATAAAATGTGGTTATTATTTTGAAGGGTGACTTGATTTGTTTAACATGTATTGTGCACTTCGTAGAATTAGCACAGAAAAGTAATTAATTGGAAGGTTGGATTTGTGTGGAATTTTGAAATTGATTTCTTTATTTGTGGTGCTAATATAGTCCCTTTGGAGTTGTTCAAGTAGAGACAGCCATAAAGTTTAGTATTTCTTATAATCTATAAATAATATTCAAAGAATTTTTTTTGCTTGTCAGCCTGTGAATGTCAACTAGAGAGAGAACTATGTGACTAGGTAGCCAGTCTGGAAATTCCTACATTTGAACATATCCTAAGCGAAGTCCTATAAATTGGCATGCAATTTTTCCACAACCGATTTCAAGTCATGCACAAACCTTTTTATTTTCTATTATGTAGGAAGTTTATGCTTATTTCAATTGTGCAGTCAATAATTTTAGGATATTTTCTAAAACAATGTATTTCAAATTTATATTACAGCTGCCAGTTTCTGTGAGCATTTTGTAACTCCCCCACCTTGTAAATGCAGGCTCATGGGGTATGAATCCATATGATGGATTATAGAGAATTCGCATGTATTATTCTACTAACTAGCCTAACCCCCTCCTTTCTACAGCAATTCAAGGATTGCTAAAATTAACTTTAGTTGGAACAGTATCACATGCAACATAGGTAAAGCAAATTGGCTAAGACCCTCTAGAATGGCATGCAGAACTTCATGAGAGAGCCCAGATTGCTTTCAAGTAGAATACATCTTGTTAGTATATATTGATAAACTAAAGTAGATCGTGAATCATTCATATTTTAAGTATTGCTAAAATAAATATGTTCACCAACCACTGGATGTTGTGCACAATTGGTTATGCTGAACTTGTGTACCATTCTAAACTCAAATAGTATTTTAAGATATAGGAAAAAGGGGAGAAAATGAAAATTATAGTGCAAGTCGTGGTTTTATTATCCAATGCTAGTGATGTTGGTATATGCGTATAACTTAGTTGTAAATCAACAATCTTCTTTTACATATTCGTGTGAATGATTTGGTGATTTATGTTGTTGGTCTACCATGAAGCGGGACTCATCTCAAGTGTGGGTACTGTGGACAGACTGGTGGTTGGACTAGATGAAGTGATATTGGGTATATAAATGAATAGAGGTTGATAATGATCCTTCAGCAGATGTCAATCTGGATGCTGTTGCATATCAATATTTCCAAATTATAAAATGGTTTACCATGGAATTCTATTTATATATGATGGAGAGTTTAGTTTGATTAACTCACCTTGTGATAGAAATATAATTAATAGTTTATTTATATTTCATTCTATATAAGACTGCTTTCATTGTTCATTTGCAAAGTTGATCGCACTAAATTTGAATTTTGCATGGCAGGTCTTGCTTTGAAACCTGGGGTGTGTAAAAAACACAAATCTGTCTCATGGGATGTGTTATCTCTCGAAATCTATATATGCAGTTTGTTGTTCATGTGTCTGAAATTTGAATGTCAAATTTGTTAGGAAGCGATTTGGAATCGATCCCAATTCATCAATTGCTCAAGGCACCCTTCCAAATCCATTATCTATGCAGAGTGGCTTGAGCACATTTAGTGGAGCCTCTATCCAAAACCCATTGGGAAGTATCACACAACTGTCAACTCAACTTCCAGACCAAACATCTCAAGGCATGGAAGGATATGGAAATATGAGACCCCATTCCAGCTACCGGAATGCCATATCAACAAGCAGTCTAGTTGACAATCCTTTTGGTAGTCGAACAGAAAAGGTCAATAGCACTTTTCTCCAGAATCCAATTCTGAATGAAGAGAACACCAACCTAAATGAAGTGGTATGCACGATAAAAACTTATTTCTCCCTCAAATCTGTTTGATTAGCAGATGTCCTTAGGTTACAACCATACCAATGGATGTTCTTCCTTGGGAACTTATCCATGGGTATTGTACAGCAACATTTCCATAGTTGGCTGGATTCTCTTCTGCTTATCATATTTTTCTTGTCTCTTTGTAATGTCATATTTTATATGTTTATTTTATAAACATAAGATACTTATGCAGACTAAATCTTTACTTGAATCTGAGGTGATATGTGCTCTGAAATAGTTCACATTCTTTGACAATGTCTTTACAGGCCGGACACTTGCAGTCTGGAAATAATTTGCTTCAAATGGTAATCTTTCACTTGTCCTCTACGTATTGCCATGAAAATTTGGATGGTCAATAAACATATATACTAGACATGCACGGGAAGCTATAAACTCTTGTATATGGTACTTGTTATAAATTTGTTGTTGATCAAACTTGCAATGTGTGCATAGGGTGTGAGCTTTTTCACTGTCAAACTAGTCTTAAGTGATGAAATTTGTTAAACTGTTACATTTCCTATGCATTCAGGTATTGAAACACCAGCAAGTCATTGAAAAGCTTATGTAGGAGAATGAGAAGCTTTGCCAAATATTGGTGGAAGACCTGAAAATATCACCGAGTAAGATCCAATCCAGTTTACTCAAGAAAATATAACTCTCCATGCGCAGATTGTTTCGAGTGCCGGAGAAAACAAAGAAGATAATTATAATTATTAAAAGAGAAGACGTTCAAGTTCTTCCCCGCTAAGATCTGAACTGATACCCAATTCGAGCTGTGGTTTTCGGTCTAGAGTGCAACCCTTGCAAGATAATTATCAGGAACCGTTGATTATGTTTTGAAAGATTAGATTAACTCACAGACAAATTGATTAAGTTTGTTCAATATCAAGTATACTCACAGTTGTAAAGCTTCTGAAGTTGAGCCAAAAGGTAATCTAACTTTTTATTTTACAGGTTTCCTTGATCACTTTGAACTCTGCAAGAATACTTCTCTTTCCCTTTTTGCCTTGACGCATATAAAATATAACATTAATTTCCTGCCTGCTTTCTGTTTCTCTTGGATGAGCATAGCTGACATATGATTGTTGGTGTTGGTCTTAATATAGATATGCAATGATATTTATGCATTTAAGAGGTAAAAATGTTCTTATTTATATAGTTTCAAATTTTTTCGCTTGTGTCATTCATCAACGTGGAGAGACAGAGGAGTTTCTGATCTGATGAGTAAAATCAAATCAAATGGCTAGGCCCTGAAAGAATAAATGAGTGAGCTCATTCTCTGATGGGTTGGTGGGTCAATGTTCTGACAGTTCTTTGTAAAATTTTGTGCTGTGGAAATTGAGTTGAGAACCAGAGCCCAGCTAGTGTACAATCAAAAATTTATTGTTGAAGGCTATTATTGTACGGTTAGACATCAGCTCTTTGAATAGCAGTTTTAACTTCGACAATGATGTTTTACCTCAACTCCTAAATACTTGGGGACCATGTTCTTGTTTGTGATACAGAAGACCTGTGTCTGTGGGAACTAATCTTTTTCTGACTCATTTGCATTCCGTTGGATAATAATCTCTTAACTAATGGATTTTGATCCGATGGTTCGTACGAGTATGCAAATAGTATCATTATCTTTCCTTTTTTTTTTTTTTCTAACTTGGCCTAACCCACATCTAACATCTGTAAAAGAATCTCTGGTTTGTCTCGTGAATTGATTTTTAGATCATTTATACTTCGATATTTAGTATAATTATTGTTTCATAGCATTTGAATAACTCTATAATTATTTGCTCTATTTTCAACACTTTATTAGATATTTGTTCTATAATTATTTCATATTATCAAATTTGATTTTGATAATTTGGACTAATTATAGAGCAAACGTCCAAAAAAATGTAGAAGTTAAAGTATTTGTAGCATTTTTTTTTCAAAATTTTAAAGCAGGAACAATACAAAAGTATTTAAATGGTAAAAAAAAAAAGACAAATATTTATATGTTTAAAAATAATAAATGTACATATTTAAAAAAAAAAAGGCTGGATATGATTTAAGCCATTTCAACTTACTTTTCAATCATGTTAAGATCCCACGTTGACGAGTACATGGTATAAGTGTTTAGCCTAATAGCTTGACAATCCCACTTAGATTTAAGACCTATTCTCAACATATCATGTAAACAGTAAGGCCAATATCTCCAAAAATTCGTGGCATATAATCGGTCTATCTCAATTTATTTGTTAAAATAGAAAAAAAAATATAAAAAAATTGCTAAATGTGAAATGGGCTCACAAACAGAGAAGAGGTGTAGGATCCTCGAAGACTGAGCGTTCAATGACTAGTAAAGCGGTTGTCTAATGATTTGGAAGAGGAAGTTTCTTTGACCTCAATGTGTGGTCTGGGATAGCATGTCGACGGACGACAATGACTTTTTAGCCCACAAGAAACCAAGTCCACAAGCATATAAAGTTGGCTACAAAAATCCTACTTTGCATTTAAAGTTGAATTTATTGAATATATGAATTTTATAAAGTTAATAATTTTCATATGCCTAAATTTATGAATATTTAAAATAAATTGTTATATGGTAATTATCAAAGTATTTGAAAATGCCAAAAAATTATTAACTTTATAAATTTAGGTGTTTGAGGAATTCCAATGTTTAATTTTGAGTATAGGAGGTTAATAGAGATCAATATAAATATCCATATATATTGGCGGAGAGACACTAGGAGGGCATTGGGCTCCCCTGAAATTTTTAAAATTTTTATGGGTAGTTTAGTAAATTTGGTATTCTTTTGATAAAGGAAAACCCAATCTATCTTATTATTTTGAATGATAGTGTATGTTCTTCTATTTTTTACCTTTTTTTTTCCTCATACATTCAATATTTTTTTTTTCTATATTTACTGTTTTTTCATTACATCCTCATAGAAAAAATCAATATTTAAGAGTTTAAAGTAAATTCTTTATATTTACACTTTATAATTTTTTATTAGATTTATTTTTATTTATTTATTTTTATTTTTATAACTGTTTGATTATTTATTATATAAAGAACTATAATTACTGATAATTTAATTATTTATTATTTTTATACTTTTCTAATTAGACTCATTGAATAAAATTTCTGGGTCCATTATATATATATATACTTTTTAAATTTTTATGTCATGGGTTTCACAAAGAATGCTTTTACTTTAATCTCCTTTTTGGAAGAAAAGGCCAAAGATAAAAGGTTTTTCATGATTTTTTACTTATTATTTCTTTTAAGAGGAATCCAATGCTTTTTATGCCACTTTTTTTTTTGGCATGAGATTCCAATTTCTTAGAATAATGTATTTATTGTCTATTATCTACTACTTATGATGAAATAAAGAATTGTGCTTGATCAATTATGTCATCATAGTGGATTAATAATTCACTTTTGAAATATAATTAAGTTCAAAGGTCTAAACTTTAACATTTCATCCCCCATTTACTAAATAGGAACAAATGATTAGTGTTTTTAATTCCTTTTACTTTTCAAAGAAAATTAATGCGTTAAGTCAAGCCCTTATTAATTTTCCATTAGGACAAAGAAATTTTGAGGAAGAGGAAGATTTTGGGGGTGATGTGGGGGGGCGGTAAGTTTGTGCCTTTGAGAAAAGAAAATGGAACAAAATAGGCAGAAAGGAATAATTGCATTCTTTTCACCATTTGTCTTATTGCCATTATCCTATGGAATGTTAGAATTATTGCTACTTACAATATTATAAACATAAAAATAACTTTTGGGAGCTTAAAGACGTGTGCTTCCTTTGTGGTATTTTTTTTTTCATTATAAGAGTTTTTTTTTTCTTAGTGCAAAAGAATTTCTAGAAGGCTACGGCTATTAAGATTTGAATAATCATGTGTTACGAAATAATATTATTAGAAATTAAAAACGTTATCAATTTATTATATTAGACTTAATGTGCTTTCCTCATTATGTATATGTCTCATTCATTGCTTAATATATATATATATTTATAAATTCACTTTTGTGTTAATTAGTTTAAAAAAAATTAAGACCCTTTAAACTTATTGAGAAATCAAATAGATATCTGAATTTGATAACTTTTATACAATTAAATTAATATTTGTTTATATATACTATAGACACTACTTTAATTTAATTTGATGCACTCCTAAATAAGACATTGTATGATATTTTAAGAGTACTTAAAAATGTACTAAATTTGTTAACTTTATAATTATGTTTGATAGAGTATTTAAAATAATCAAAAAGTCATTAGACGTTTATGGACAAACACACAAGTCTAAGTTATATATTAAGCATGTCTTTCACATCACATGGAAGGTGTAAATATAAAAATTACATGTATTAAGAATGTATGGCTAATTTTGAGAAACTAAAATTCTCTTGACATCTCTTTGTTTCTCTACCCATTTACACGTCTTTGTGGAGCAAACACCCCATGTGCCCATCACTTTCCTGTTTATATTCATTTGTCTCAACATATCCCCATTCCACTCCACCAACCTTACTCTCTACCTTATGCTTCCACCACTACTCACTAGTGGTACAACCCTATTCTCCTTTTCTTCTTCATCCCAATAAAAAATCAAAACATAGCTTCCCATTTTCCAAAAGCCAATAATTCACCTCATCTTTAATTTCCTCCGAATAATTCTACCCAAACTGCTAGCACTTAACCTTTTTCCTTTGCCCATATCCTTTCCCCTCACCATTACACACCTCTCTCTTCTTCGCTAGCCTCCATTGACCCCTAAAAGTAAACGGGCTACCTAGCTTTCTTTTTTCCCCATTTACAAAGGAGCTTAAGTAGAACATTAATCTATTCAAACCCATAAAAAAATGCTTAATTAAAAGAGTAATTTGCTATTGAAGTGATATTTTCTGCTTAATTCATAATACAAACATGTTAAGGTTTCAATCTTGATAATACCCATATAACATAATAATAATAATAATAATTTTTCTATCAGTAGTTCTATTAATTCATTTATGAAATCAAATTATTTTGAAAAATATGAATTTACTAATAATTACTTGCAATTTAAGAGGGAAGAGAGAGTGAGATCCTAGAACAGCATGAAAAATGTTAGCAAATAAAAACACAAAACAAGAATCACAGGTTCTCTCTTATTAAGTCAAAATGCTACAAATTTAAAGACCTGTAACATCCAACTCCAAAACATCAATCCAAGAATCAACCAAAACTGGAAAAATGAATGCACAAATAAAAATTCGATTATAATCTACATAAAGATAATTAAGGTTTAACTATATATATGATCAAATGATCAAATATATATATGATGTGGGTTTAAGCAAATAGTAATAGCGTAACTCCTCCAAGAGTCGACAACAAAGCTCCCATGCCGATGCTTTTATGAATAGCTCCGCCAGGTGGTGGCGCCATCACCCCTGTATGAGGTGTAGGACTCAATGGTGATGGTGCCGGGGGTCCAGGAGGCGACTCAGGTGCCATTCCCGGTGACTCAGTTGAACTTGGGCCCATTGCTGCTGGGCTCATTGAAGGAGGAGTGGTCATAGTTGGTGGGGTTGCCATTGGAGTGGCAGCAGGAGGTGTGGCGGCAGTGGGTGGAGGAATTGGGGTGGAAGCAGGAGGAGATGTGGCGGCAGTGGGGGGAGGAATTGGGGTGGCAGCAGGAGGAGGTGTGGCGGCAGTGGGGGGAGGAATTGGGGTGGCAGCAGGAGGAGGTGTGGCGGCAGTGGGGGGAGGAATTGGGGTGGCAGCAGGAGAAGGTGTGGCGGCCATGGGTGGAGGAGCACCGCTAGTTGGTGGGGATGGAGTAGTTGTGGGTGCCATTGTTGGGGATGATGCTGGCCCTGGGCCTTGTGCAATGGTGGATGATGCTATCATAGCCAGGATGAGGGCAGTCACGAGCATGGCACGTGAGAGAGCCATGTCTGTAAGATTTGTGTAGATCAACAGAGAGAAAGAGGGGATTTAATTTATGGTCAGTGAAGCAGTATTAAGAAGAAGAGTACTCTTGTTGGTATATAGAGTAAAGGCTAAGTAGAGGAAAGCTTGGAGAATCATAAAAGTATATGCTCACCAATTAGTGCATAGGCATTTTCATACTATTGGACACAATGGTTGACACGTAAGTGAATGATTGGGCACTATCTGTGGATTTTTCTTTTGTGCTTTAATTAAATGATTTTGAAAAATTCTATTTACTAATAGAATCAAAGCGCATGTCATGAATTCCAGTTTGATATTCTTTCCAAGAATGAGAAGAAACTATACATGCTTAGCCACCAAAATAGAAGAATGGAGAACTAATTACATAGTGAATCACTAAAAAGTTTTTATTTACTAAAATTTTTTAAAAGCAACAAAATAAATAATTTTAGATGTTTATATGGGTTTCAAAAAAAAATGAAGACGTACATATGATGAATAAATTTCTCAAATATGTCCATTTTATTTTCATTAATTAAGGGGGCTTGATTTGATAAATTTTCAAATTTTAGCAGTCCATTTGTTATTCTTAAGTAGGAAAATTATCAATCAATATTATCTTTTTGATGAGGTTATGAAATTAATAAATATATTATCTTCAATTACATAATGAAAGAAGAAGCAAATATCTTAGTTAAGTTTACTAAATGCATGCATACTATTGTCCATCAGGAAAAGCATGGAATATATATGCCTCAACAAGCATGAATGCTTTCTTTTATCATCAAAGACTGAAAGAAAAGGGACAACAAAGAGAAAAAAAACAGTGCCAAATAAGATGTGGAGGTGATTGAGTTAGTGTTAGTGTCGTATCAACATTCATATGTTGTCTTAAGAGATTAATGGCTCTCTCTCTCTCTCTCTCTCTTTGGATGCCAATTGTGTTAGGTCAATGGGCGTCGGCTTTTTACACAAACACAAACTTCTAAAATACTCAGGTCAGGAGCGTTAGCATTTAGTGATTTGTTGTGGTTGCACATAGCTGAGTGGATTTGCCCCACTAAATAAGTTAATTCACTAGAATCACAATCGCCACACCACACCAACCCACAAGCACTATATTAGTTTTTTTTTTTTAATTACATTAGATGCAAGGGGAGATTCGAAACTGGGATTTCTTATTTGCTTTCACAAAAAAAATTATTATTAATTAAAAATATAATTAATAAATAATAGATTATTAAGTGTATAAAATTGGCTTCTATAAATATATTTTTTTTAACACAGAGAACATTATAGAAAGAAACACATGGTACATTATAAGAAAGAGGTATATGTCAATATGATATGAGGTTGGAAATTGAAATATTCTACTCTATGAATTGAGAGTTTATCATTAGATCAAATTCTGCTTTAGATTTTTTGTATTGTTATTTTATTTGATAATTATGAATCTTGTATAAGATAATGGAAGCTGGAGACAAGGAGGACATGTTATAGTTATGGTTTATCAATCTTGGAAGAAGAATATAGAATATTAGAAAAATTGGATGAAATGGGGTCATTAGTGCTTCCTTCAAAACGTGCAATGCGAGATGGTGTGTTCTTTCTTTCTATTGCACTAATAAGTGCTTAAGAATATGATTCCAAGTGCTTGATGAAAATAATTGAAAGCTATCAACTAATCTTGGATTGCCAAATCAATGCTATTCTATAGTCATCAAAATTAATTTGTTATTTTGTTATTTTTCAATAATATAAAAGTATAATTACATTTATTAAAAAATAATAATTGATAAGGAAAAAAAGAAAAGAACATGACTTCATAGAATAGAACATGAGTAATCATCGATCTTCTCGAGAGTTGGGTATTATGAATTTATGACAGCAACTGCCTTCTCATCTCAGCCACACAATTAATCTGTGGGTCTTCTACCTTTTTTTTTTTTTTTTAAGAAATACAACTCATATTCATATATTATTAGGACCTTTATATATAGATTGGTCCCTTTCAATCTTTTCAAAAGAAAAAATTTGATCTTTCCCTTTTCAAATTTTAATTATTGAAAGAAAAGGGGCAAACTATAGATATATTATTTGTTGCTTTGTTGTTTATATATTAATTTATTTGTGCATAGGGAATGGGAGAGAGTTGTTATACTGAATTGGCATAAGATATTAAGATGATGATGATGATAAGGCATCTAAAAATTGCCTGAGGGAAATGTATGATGGAAAACAGCTAAAATGTTGAAGGAATGGTATGGGGCATTGCCTCTTCTATTTTTCATCTGTTGTCTAACATTGAGAATCCTATTTCACATGGACCACTCTCTATTTCAACCAAATTCTGCTTACTATTGTCTATATAGCAACCAACTTAATTAATTAGGCTATATTTGTGGTCACCCAAATTAGTTAGAGAGATTCCAAATGAAGATTTTGTTTAGTTTAATGGTTTTGGACAAGAGAGTAAAAGAATGCTAAATATTTGATAAAATTTTGGTAAAAATTGATGTTTATATGTTAAATGATCATTAATAATATAAAAGTTCCTTATTCAATTAAGGCTAGCTCAATTGATATACTTAGATGAAATAGTAATGATAAGAGCGAGAGATTATGGTTCAATATTCAGCTTATACATAAATGTATAAAAAATAAATAAAAATATATAAGTTGCTTAATTATTACATACCTAACACACACATTTATATATAAGAATTAAAAAAATAAAATATAAAAGTTCCTTAATTAACACATACATATAAGAATTAAAAGAAAATTTTTGTTAATAAAAAAGTTATTTTTATGTATAAATGCATTTAACTATATAAAATTAAATATCATGATTAATTAAGTTATTATTTACAATATTTATCCATTTTTTTTATAACTATAAAGAGTTTATTTATATATAAAAAAATTAATTTGAAGATACAACTACTGTGTAATTCTTAAGGCTTAAAAGGGTAATATAACTTACATAAAAGAAATAAAATCAATTTAGTTTCTAGCGGATAAGAAAAGATGAAAACAAAACTTTCAGCAATTATTAAACACTATATCACAAATTATTATTTTTTTCAACTTGTTAAACACTTTATACTTACTCGACTATTCACTGAACCAAATAGTTAAATTAAACTCATTAAATCATAAAATAAAATAAAATAAAAGACAATAAGGTTATATTTGCTAAAACTAGTTAATAATTTAGCTATTAATTTGATTGCATACTGATAATTTACTATATGAAAAATGTAAAATAACATATGTTTATATAAATAAAATATATTTAAATATATAATACAAGCCAATTATATATATCCACGAGATATTTCAGTCCAAATTAATAAAAAACATCAATTCAAAATAATAAAAGAATTATATATTCAATATTAAAAATTAAAAATTCCAATTTGAAATTAAAGGATATAACACGTTATATAACAAAAAAAAAATGTATAAAGGGAAAGAGTCATAATTTACCTTTTTTAATTATAATCTAATTTATATTATAAATATTATATTTTATTAAATACAATTTATTAATCAAACTAGATTATTTTTATGATTAAATTATATTAGTGTTACCGTACCTTTAGGCTACAAATTGTGTAAATTACATGAATTCCATCTTAATCACAATTTACAACGTCATTTTCCAAAATAAGTTTTAAATTACAATTTCTAAAAGCGAAAATGCAATTTAAACAAAAAAAAATTTATATTTTCTTTGAGTATGAAAACTATTTGTCCCCTTAATGATAATTTAGTCAATGGTAAACTGATTTCCATTAATTATTAATTACTATAAAGTTTTTTTTTTTAAACTTTACATTGAGCCAATAAGAATTATCTAAAATTGACATAACGATATCATGACGACAAGATGCCAGCCTTACTTTTAAGGGAAAAACTTATATTGCTTTCTAATTAAAAGAAATAGCTTAACCTCCTTTCCATCAATTAAACAAAATGTGCCACTGTCACATAAACTATACAGTTGGGCCTACTATGATATTCTATATTTTATATAATTGATAAATTTTATTTGCAAATATATGTTAAAATTTAATATAAAAATTAATACTCTTATTTTTTTTCATCTATATCTTTAAAAGGAGAAAAAAAAATGTAAATATAAGAGAAAAAGAATTACATTTTATTATTAAACTAAATTTTTGAAGAAATTTATAAATCTAAATATACCTTGGAAAAGGGCATGTAATGTAATATAGGAGGCGTTGGGATTGCTATTAAATGTCTAAAAAACAGATTTAGAATTTTTTTATTTAATTGACTGATTTTTTTTAATTTTTTTAAACTGTTTTTTCTCAAATCTGCTTTTGAGAAAAACATCTATTTACATAATTCTTTCTAAAAAGAGTTTTCAAAACTCAAAAAATTTAAAAATAATTTTTTTTTATAAAAGAGCTTTTGACAAATGTAATGTGAAACCGAAGTATATTCATTCCAAGGATATGGCTACAGAATATGAGAGGAAGCATCAGTTAATGCTTACATGTTAAAATTTTGAAAACGGCAATCGCACATAGGAACAGTTGTCAATAAAAGATGCGGTGGTCCAGATTTTAGACTAGAACAGAAAACAGCCCAGTAAGCAGTAACAACAGGTTGTCTGAAAACACCACGTTGTTGGTATGCAGAAGACACGACTAAGACGACATGGAAGCAGTGTTTCTCAAGGTTCCACATGCACTACAGATTACAGACAATTGAAATCCAGAAAACCCAGATTTTTGCATCCGCAAAAATCTTGACTTGCCCCACTGACTCTGAGCATTATAAGAGACCATTTAATGTAATTTGCATTTTGTTGTTAACGAAATTGCATAATCAAAAATAATAGCATGTGAAACTTAAGAAGAACTGGCTTAATTTTTGTTTGTATTTCAGCCAAAATTTGCATATAACCTTATTTTCAGCTCCCATATACGAAACCGTAAATTACCTGGCATGACAACAATTTATTTGAGAATCATCTTTCGGACTCCCACCATTACTGCAGACTTGAGAATGTATCATCCTAAGAGCTCATTTGGTCCGCCGCCCAACAAAAAGGAAACTAGGTAGAGGAACTGGAGCTGTCAATAATCTCATTAAAGAGGAACGTACACACTGTTATATTCTCTCACATGGCCAACACTGCATCTCAAATCAGGCAAAAAAGAAGCACTCCATGCCACCAAGTCTGATTTTAGTCGCTGGTTCAGAATTTGTCCTCAGGAAAACCACTTCACATTGAGAGTATTGTAACCAAACGCATTTCACAGAAAATGGACTAAATGGATGATAGACTGTGGCAACATCCATCAAATTTTCTTAACTAAAATCGCTTAACATTTGTAAGTCCTAATACCAAAATTGATAAACCCTACATATGGCATAATCAGTATATATAAATATATATGTACCAAGAAATGGAATAAATAAATAATACAAACTATGGCAACATCCATCAAATTTTACACAGCATACCTTTTCTGTTAGATATATCAGCCTACTATTTGAGTATTTTAGTCAGCCTATCCTAGAACTTTATTGTTGATTCTCTCATTTTTGTAAAGCTTCATAATGTGTTACCTGATTTTCACTTTTGGTCACTTAAAAGTGGTTGGGATCCACAAGCTGCAAAATTAAAACAGATGACACAAGTGAGTTCAAATTTGAGTAGTCATAGAAGACAGAGTATTTACAAAAATGAAATTGCAGCAGCAACAAGGGAGAGGGGGAGGGAAGGTTTGTAGAACCTAGATGCATAAACGTAAGGAATAATGCTGACGATAGAATGAGAATGATGGCAAGGATGCAGAAGTAACTACATTACCCATCATCTTACTGGCCAACAACTTGATCCTCCTAACAATAAAATGATTTAAATTTTTGTCCCTTTCACCTTCAGTCTCAATCATTTATTAAGTGATGCAGCTTCAATCTCTCTTGAAGGTTATATACCTTCAACTGAGACATTAATAAGGGTCATTCTAAAGCAAGAAAGCCAAAACCAATTGTTTGGACTACCTATATTCCCTAAAGCTATAACCATAATATATACATCAATTTCTCCACAGAATGAATGGAGATAAAGAAAGGGAAGAGTTGATGCATGATATATAATCAGTATCAGTCCAACCGACTTCAGGTTGTGGCACACAATGCTACTATATGTCTCAAATGATGGAAGGCATCGAAATGTATTCATAAAAAAATCGGCGGTAGATCTACTTGGAGGCTTAAAAGCCCATATAGGCTGTGTAAACCTTTTGAAACATTATCTTTTGGCTGAAATCATCGTATCAGTAATTTGTAAAGAGTACTTTGTTTTATCAATTTCATAAGGAGGATAAGATTCCACTAAGCATTCAACTCCAACAATCTATCCAACTCCATTACCACTGCCTATATAAATTATGTGTTCCTCAATGCAGTTCACTTCCTACCTTCATGATTTTGCCATCTGGTGGAAGGCCTCTGTTTACTAGTTTTCTCAGCAATTTCAGCTATGACCTGACGTGATAAAAAAAGCCCCGCAACAAAAGCACCAACCATCAGCATCCCAAAAACTGCATCCCATCCCATTGTTGAAAGGAACCCAGTGAAAAGAGGTCCAAGAGCTGCTCCAATTGAACCAGTACCATCAATAATAGCAGTCACTGTTGCCAGTGCTCGATAATCCCCTCTCAGAGAACTGTGTGTGCCCAGGTCAGCAGACACCGCAGTTGTGATGAGTGCATATGGCCCATTTACAAACAAGCCAGCAATCATCATAAGTAAAATGTTCATAGCCTTTGAGACACTACCGTACCATCGATATAAGAACAAGGAAGGAATTGCAGCATATGTAAAACTGGCCGCTGTTATAGCCCTAGCATTAAGTTTATCAGATAGGTATCCAGCAACAACCCCACCAATAATGCCCCCAACATCAAACAGAGTACACAGATTTCCAGCAGACTTCACAGACACATAATCTCCTCCAATTTCTGCAAAAGAAAGACGGAGAAAAAGCACTAGAGAAGCTGTGAAAAGCGCTTGGCAAAGAGGTTACATAACAATTTTCAAAACACAAGCTAAAATTATTATAGACTTGCAATTGTTTGAGCATGTCAACAGATCTAGTAAATGCAATCTATATAGAAAGAAAAACAAATGACTCCACGAAATATAAAAAAGAAAAAAGAAAAATTGTAACAGCCCTCAATTGTTAAAATAGAGTAAAAATTTAATTCAATTATGACAGAAATGACAGCTTCTATAACTTGTCAGGTCACTGGTAAAGAAATGATAATTAAATTGGAACATGTATTTAACAAAAGATATGTGCAAGGTACAGACTGCAAAAGCAAGGATATATACCATTTCTCAAGTCTACAACGTGAATTGAAAATGCAACCAATGCTGAAAATAAAACTTCAACTTTGGCCAGATTTACAAATATAACCAACGAAAATGAATGTTACATAGTATATACTTCATAATCAATTAATATTCCAGCTAAAGTGTAAAATTTATTTTATCAATGATGATGTTACCGCTAAAATAAAACCATCTCAATTGATACATACTTTTATTTTGACGTCCAAGTGTTCTCCATGAGATTTTAGATCAAATTGAAATATTAAGCTCATTGTCATCATAAAGCATTTCCAACAAATTGACAACAATCACAAATTTGGCTGAAATTCAAGCCATTTATGTCAAATATCATTTTGCATTTATGTCAAATATCATTTCTCCTAAGAGGCAAATAATTGTTCATATCCTAGAGCTACACCTAGTTTACAAATTTTAAGCCCTTCTACACCTGAACTTATTTGCAGCATTTTTATAAAAGGAAAGATACAGTACAGCTCATACCATCAACTAAAATCCAAAACTGATGGCAATAAAAGAAGGTACACATTTGTAATACGCAAAATTGAGAGGGTAGAAAACTAACCAGTCTGGCTTAGATAAAAAGGTAGCCAGTATAAAAATGTATACGCCACAAGCTTCGAGAAAAACAAGCACAACGCAAATGGAATAACCCCTGGAATCAAACATGCTTCACAAAGCCCTACACTTTTCTTACATGCAGATCCAGCCAGGATAATATCACTCTTCTCCTCTTGCTCTGGAATTTCTTTTGCTTTCATCTGCCTCTCTAAATCACTAGAGACTGCCTCTACCTTTGCTTGTGGGACATTTGCACAAGGAAATCCTACATCTTCAGGATAAGCAGCCAAGAACAAAAAAACTAATATCCCTCCCATTATAATAAATGCACCAGGAAGTATGAAAGACCAACCCCAACCATAATCCAAAACACTAGCAGCAAGAAGAGACCCACTTATATTTCCAACTGAAGTATGCGCATTCCAAATTCCCATTATCAATCCTCTCTTCCTTTTCCCAAACCAATTACCAATAACAGCCACAACAGAAGGCCATCCCGTGGCCTGAAATAACCCAGCAAGCATTTGCATAGCCAAAAAAAACCAAAAAACATGAACATTCCAAAAGTATCCCATACCAAATAATCCCACAAAAATGCCACTACCAATCATACCAGTCGTTAAGAACTACCTTAAATCCAATGTGTCACCTAAATGCCCAGCAACATACATACCCAAAGAGTAACAAGCAAGAAAAGCAACATCAATCTCACCCAATTTCGAAGTCCCATCCGGTCCATTAAATGGATACCAACCCGTTCTTCCCATTGCACCATTGTTCCTACCCATGAATTCCTCTTTGACAAAGACGTTCCCAATTGGCCAAGGGTACCCACCTGAGGATGTCTCGGGCTCAGGATCCAACACACTCTTGACTATGCTGGTGGGTTTTCTTGACGCATGATAACAAGTATACGCTACGAAAGTAACCAACAAAATTACGTACCTATATGAATTTAGACTCCAATCTCTACCTCTTATGCTTCTTAAGAGCAAAATCCCAGGCGGAGTTTTCCTTCTCGAATCCAAATTTGCATCCATATGTATCAAATTAAATGATTGAAAACCAAATAGAAGGCAATTCTTGAAAAGAGCGAAATGTAGAGGGAGTTCTGGGGAGAGGGAGAGGGAGAGGGAGAGAGGGCGATTAGGTGACAGAGACGAGGGAGAGAGAGAGACAGAATAGCGGGAGGGAAGAAGAAGGAGAGGACCGACGGAGCTGGCAAATAAGAGAACCAGACGTGGCGAGATGCTGGAATTTTTGGACTGCAATTTGCATGCTTAGATGCCACGCAGTCAATAATGACACTGTATCAGAATCGAGAATAACAGAGTCCAATGGTTGTCCCCCGTTATTTAGTAGACAAACATCAAAAGGTTGTTGGTAAATTATGATCTATACATAATTAATTTATTGCAATATAAATTATAAATTATGATCTTTCAAATTTTTAAATTTAATAAGTATTTAAATGAAATTAAATAAACATGTGTTGCACTTAAATATTATATAATTAAAATTTAAAATAATATAGCTAAAATTATATAGTCTAGTTCCAGTAATAGAAACATAGAGGACTAAACTCATATCATTTTTAAATAATACCAAATTCACACTCTAATTAAAATAATTATTTTAAAATACTCAACTTTAATATTATTACATCCTTATTGCATTGGAAATTACATGGTACGGAATTGATACTAAAACATGATATAATTTTTAAGAACTTAAAATTTTTGATTTTCGATAATATTAAAATATATAATCCCAAAATACAAAATC
The DNA here is from genome assembly GCA_023653625.1 of Triadica sebifera. Taxonomy (NCBI): domain Eukaryota; kingdom Viridiplantae; phylum Streptophyta; class Magnoliopsida; order Malpighiales; family Euphorbiaceae; genus Triadica; species Triadica sebifera. Next base: position 21,820,402 of record CM042893.1, read on the forward strand.
AAATCGAAAGCATAATTTTTTAAATAAAATAAATGCACAAAGTAGGGAAAAAAAAAAGATTTTTGTACTTCGAAGTGGCCTCATATTATTTACTGGAAGTGGCACATCTCGTCGTTTTCATTGGTTCATACATGAATTTGATAATGGCTCTCGCCCGTCAATTAAAAAAAATTCCTAACACCCTAAAATATTTTCAAAATTACTAAAAATAATTTTTTAAAATTTCAAATCTAATAAAAAACTGAAATATTTTTCAATATTTTTCTCCAAAACAAATTTGACATGATCTTTTATATACATATAAAAAAATATAGAATTTGTTCATCATTATTTTCAAATCACTCACAATTCTATAGAAAATCATTATTTTATCTCACAAATTTAACTGTTGCATTTATATTCATCTTCTTATAACAAACATCAACATTAAATCATAAATATATTGTTGTTTATATATTTAAAAAAGTTATTTGAAAAATTTTATATAAATAATGAGTAATTTTTAGTAAATATTGAGTATATATTTGCTTGATAGAAATAATAAAAAACAAATCTAATATGATATATATTTAGGTAAATGATAATTACAAAGATTTACTAAATATTTATCAAAAGTTTATTCAACATTTGTCCAACATTTATTTAATACTTACAAATACCAAACATTTATCCAACATTCATCTAAATTTTATCTAATATTTACATAGCATTTATCCAAATTTTATTCAATATTGACTCAACATTTACATATTGTTATATATATATATAATATACTTTTATTTTTTGATAAATAATATATTTACACAACATTTATTCAAAATTTATCCCAAATATTAACCCAATAATTACTCAATATTTACCAAATATTTTACCGAATATTTACCTATTTTTTATATAAATAATATACTTTTTTATATAAATAATGTATTTACACAATATTTACATCACATCTCTAAAAAATAAGACAAAAGGTAACAAACCTCAAAAAAAATTGAGGCAAATGATGAGTAAAAAATGACAAAAAATAATTAAACTATAGATTATATCTATGAATAATATGCTAGGTTAAAGATTTATTTGGATATAAAAAAGGAATTAAACTAGAGATTGTGAATTATAAATTTATGGCTCATAGTAGATGAGTTGTCAAACTTTGTAAAACAAAAAAAATTACATTAAAAATTAAAAGAATACATATGTTAACATAATGTTCATTCATCATTCTTTTCATTATGTTTTCTCAATTAACATTCATTCAGATAAAAAGTGATTGAGTTATCATTCCAGTATAAAAATTAATATTACATAAATCTTATAACTTGCAAAATGATTTATTACATCTAAATACACCTTTATATGTTTTAAAAAAATTCACTCTTTTTTTATTTGTCTTTTTGTTAGTATTTTGTGATGTATAGTCATTTTGTTCCTTGTAATAATAAATGGAAAATTTACAAAAATGTTACAAGATAAATTGAGAAAATAAGATAAAATGGTAAATTTGAAATATAAATAAGATAAAACTGAAAAGGCATTTTGGTAAAAATAATAAAAAATATTATAAGTATTTTTGAAATAAAAAGTTAAAAGTAGATAATAGATGAAAATTTCTCAAAAAAAAAAAAGCTCCATTTTTCTTGGATGGGCTTGAACCAATCCCAAAAAATTAGACTAAAAATAGGAATGGTAATTAGACTCATATTAGTAAATTTTTTATCCAAATATACTCTGAATGGGGCATTTTTCTATTATTTATATATTGCATCTCGAATTCAAAGACACCTATGGTTGAAACATGGCAAAAATAATATATATATATATATATTTTTTTTTTCAAAAACAAATATAGCGTGGAAATTAGTTTTTGAAAATAATATATATATTGTTTTTACCCTGTTTTTGAAAATATAATACTTGTTTTAAAATAAAGTAAAATTATTTAATAAATATAGTGTGGAAATGAGAATCAATAAATTTTTTTTGATTGAAAATGAGATGAGGTGAGAGATGGAATAAAATTTTCGGAAGTGTGGGGACGAGGATAGTAAAATCTGACCTGAATCCATTTGGTTGTTACTGAAACTTGGAAGCCCGGTAAATCCGAATATATGCATTTTATCGGGTCGAATATTGACTTCGTTCACGATAAAACGATATCGTTCGTTACTCTCACACGTGCGGATATGTACAGCGCGATCACTTCCTCTTCTGCATCGGATAAGCCTTCTTTTCTTTTCTTTTTCCCCCTGCTTACTTAAGCCTTAAAAACCAGTGCTAACCCTGTCCATCTTTCCCCCTTCTAGTTTCCTCCTGTGAAAAAATGGGCTCTAAAATTCTCCCTCAGGTACTCCCAATTTCTACATATGCAAATGTTTATGTTTTGTTTTCCTAGTATTCTGTTTACATTTGGGATTTGCAGGCGCTAGTTGGGATTCCGAGGAACCCCACCCAGTGTCCTCCTCCTAGGAAATTAGGGTTCTCTGCAACAATCAATCGCGGTTCCTCCCTCTTCAATTCGTCTCCTCGGGTTTCGGTTTCTCGGGGTTTGTCAAATTCGTCAAATCTCGACTCAGTCATCTTCGCATTTGCTAGACAGAGGTTTGTGGCTCGAGCAGAACCGGAGGAGTCCGCCGGTGGTGAGGTAGCGGAAGAGAGTGTAGATGTTGAAGGAGAGACAGAAGAAGTAGGAGGAAAAGTAATTGCTGTAGCTGATGAGGTGAAGGCCGAAGAGAAAACTAAAGAGCCAAGAAAGCCAATAATCAAACTTGGAGATATAATGGGGGTACTAAAATGATTCTCCGCTTTGTAGCTTTTGTGCCAGTCTGTTCTCTTTTTGTTTTTTGCTGAGCAAATTCTTCGTGTAGATATTGAACAAGAGAGCAATTGAGGCATCAGAGAAGGAAAGGCCGACTCCAGATATCAGGACTGGAGATATAGTGGAGATTAAATTGGTAATTGCATTTCCATTTTTTTTTTTTTTGGGTTTTTGTTGACAATGTGTTTCTCCAATACAAGTTTAATGCTTTTGAAATTTGATTTATGGGGTTCACTTGCAGGAAGTTCCAGAAAATAGGCGTAGGCTGTCCATCTACAAAGGAATTGTAATTTCAAAGCAAAATGCTGGTATTCACACCACAATTAGAGTTCGGAGGATTATTGCCGGTATAGGGGTTGAGATTGTATTCCCTCTGTAAGTATTTTAGTCACTCTCCTTTGTTTTGTTCATTTGCGAAGCAATTTATATTTGGTTGCTGTTCTCTGTGCATATGAGAGAGTTTTGGTCAGGAAATGGAAGATAAGTTTTTATTGTTGTTCATAATATAGGAATTTCATGAGCTGATTTTGTCATGCACTCTGCGGAGATTATGTTAACGCCCGTGATGACATTGCCAGTTGATGTCAATGAAATTGTTAACTATATCACAATATCTGATGATTATGTCCTGCTCATTCTTGGTCAGCATACTTCAGTATTTAGGCACACACGTAATATTAAGAGTACCAAATGCTCTTGAAGCATCAACTGTCCTAAGTTGGAAGTAGAATTTTGCAAGTTAGACTTCGACATATGACTTGCATGCATTCTGATACTGAGAATATAGGCTAAGCAAGTTTCATATTCATGACTCTGCCGCTGATGTTCCCAAAAGTTTTTTATTCAGTTGTTTCCTTTTTAGAGTGCCTAGGTTATTATACCATTATTAATATATTATATTGTTATGATTTTGCTTTATATATTACAGCTATTCTCCTAATATCAAGGAAATAAAAATAGTCAGTCACAGGAAGGTTAGGAGGGCAAGGCTATATTATCTAAGAGAAAAGCTTCCCAGGCTGTCCACATTTAAATGAAAAAAACATGGAGAGAGTTGGCTTGCGGTTCTTTTCTTCTCCAAAGTGGTATCCTGATCGAAGAGATGTAACTTGTAAGAACCAAGTTTCCATGTAACCATTTTAATTCTTTTTCATTTTTTGCAAATTGTTGAATGTGTAGATGGTTAATTCTTCATTTTGCCAAAATTACAGTGCATAATGTTTCAGTTTTTTGTATTTGTTAGTTCTGGCCATCAAAATATGCAATTTCAAGCATTTTGTTATTTTCGGTAACCTTGTCACGTTGGCTTTTACCCTTCTGAACAGGAGAATTATTCTCTCATTGTTTTGGTTAAAATGTTTCAATTTGTCGCATGTTGTAATAACTGATAACAGAATCAATTGCGAAAAGGTTGGTTTTTTCCCCCTCTACATGTGGTAATTAACCGATTAATATTTTGCTTATCCGAATTTTAAGTTTAAAGGACCAATGGGTTATATGTGTAATTATAATGTAAATAGTTCGTTCTATATATGAAAAATGATGTTGCCTCGCCGTTCCCCATTTTTCTTTTCTTCTCGTTTCTGAAATCCTGCTTGGTGCTCATCCTATTGGTTCTTATGTAAGCTCTACTTGTTTCCCAAACTAATCATTTTCCTTTTTCCGATGTTAGACGAGGATTGTCAACTAACAACAATTATTGGAAGGTAAAGTTAGATGTGGAATTAGTATTAAGTTACCACACATTGCTTATAAAACATAAGTGCCAATTTTAATAGCTCAAATCAAACAATTATATCTTTTTTGAATTAGATTTTAAAGTGAGTTGGGTTGATTTTCAAAATAATATCGAAGGCACGAGTCTTGGGGTATTGGACTGTTAGGGCAATTTTTTTTATAAAGGTTGGGAAAAAGTGGCAATGGTGTTGAGTCAAAATAAGTTAGCATAAAAAATAAATATATTTATAATGTTGGTTAACTATACTGAATATATATATATATATATATATATATATATATATATATATATATATATATATATATATATATATATATATGCGGGTTGTGAGGACTATGGATCGGTTTGTGCATGCGCATTAAAATATAAAAATTTTAATCAAATTCACAAAATGTGATTTAAAAAAAATACAAATTGATCCAATCTATAGCATTTACTAAACTATAATTTGATTGTAGATTGATTCGATTTAATCGGATTGAGCATTTTATAAACACCAGGTGTTTACTTTGAAGTGCAGATTCTTCTAGCTCTGGGTGAGTTTTGATGTGGGATCATGTAAAAAGCCATTGTGCCTGTGTAACTCTTCATGTTCAAGGGGGCCCTAAACTTGAAAGTTGCATTCAAGTGTCTCCATGTTCTATCTTATTTTAATCATAATGTCTTTATCATGTCTTAGTATTTGTATATATACCTTTTCTATATTTTATTTCCTTTTAAATTGTACTTAGCGTTTAAGTAACCATTTTAACTCTTTTTGTTTTTCCTTTTCGTGTCTTGTTAATCTTGAACTTGCAATTTGCATTCTTAATGTTGATGTTTCCAGGTCAGCACAGTTAGGTAAGCTGTGAAACCCACTGTTTAAACTTTAAAAAATTTAAATTTATATGCAAGTAAAATACCTGTTCTCACTCTAATTCCTTTTTTCTGAAAGAAAAAACAAATATATAAATTGAAAAGGTAATAAGGATTGAGGAAAACAGGAAAAGAAAAACACAGTTCAGCAATTTCTGTTGAGAAATTAGAATTGAAAGAGATTCCTACCCTTCTGATGCTATTGCCTATATAAGATAGCACATTTTTATTGCTAAAGCTTGAATTAGGTACTTTTAATTCATTATCTTTTTCACTAAATAAAAATCAATTGAAAATTTATCATTTATAAATGTGAATCAATAACCTTAATATGTGAAAAACAATAAAAATTGTTATCCATATATAAATCTCTGAAAATTATTGAAAATGGTCCAAATGGCTCTTAATTTCAACACTAAAAAATTTAAGAGAAAATTATATGATTTGCTACCTTTTAATTTTTTATTAAAAAAATATTCTACACTTTTTTAAAAGTTTAAAAAATATTTTATTTTAAATTTACTATTTAAAAAATATTACTTTATTTTAAAAAAATACATATTTTAGTCATAATTATATGTTTGATATTTGGAATAAATTCATATATCACAAATGTATATGTATGCACATAATATACTATATGTAAACTAACATATTCAATATATATTATGATAAAAGATATTTTTAAAGTAATAAATTTAAAATTTTATTTTTGAAATAGAATAAATAAGAAAGTGTACTTTATTTTTATAGTATTTATGGAGAAATCTCAAAATTTAACACCATTACACCCTGCTATTTTTTTTATTTTAAAATAAAAAGATTAAAAAATTTGTTGCTCCATTAAATGTAATTAGGTACCACCTATTAACCTGAATTATCCTCCCTCCAACTCTATTAGGGGGATTCAACCTTTAGGATAAATGGTTTCTTCCTTTGCAGAAAGAATAAAATTTTTGGATCTCATTTGTTGAACATAAAATACTTAGTAACTAATTAAGCCACTAAATATAATAATGACCATATCTGAACAAAATTGCAAGGCACTCTTTGCAAAATTTCATGAAAAATTATCAGCTTTCATCACCAACTTTCAACATTTTTTTTTAAAAAATTCAAATATAATTACTATTTTTTTTTATAGATACTTCATGCCTAAATGTTATTTTAAATTATTTCCGTACAATATAAAAAAATCAACCTCTTAAAAGAAAAGTAATTTTTATTAGATTTAAATATCATATATGAAAATGGCTCCGCTCCCACCTAATTTAGGTATGGATAGGATTGAAAAATTTTAAAATGCATATATTTCATAAAATCTATGGATTATAAAATATAAAATATATAGATTGATAAAGTAATTTTCATTGTATTCATGTGCTGGTTATTACAATTCATGGATTTAGTAATTAATTTTTAATTTTACTATTTACTAAATATTGATATTTTATCATTAATTTATCATTTTCTAATTTTTTTATTACATTTATATTTAATTATAAAATAATATAATTTAAAGTAAATTTTCTAATAAATGCAATTGATAAAATTATTATTATTGTCAACTTTGAAATAGTTACAATTTTGTTGCTCAAAAATTTATATAAACTCATTATATATACTATGCTTATGAACAAATTATTCCATTAATTTTTTTTCTGTTTTGAATAAAATTATTAATATTTTGTTAATTGATATTCAAATCAATATAAAAATGAAAAAAATGATTTTTACTGTATTTTGAAGCTGAATAATAATTTTAGAATATTATTAATTTATTATAGAATAAAAAAATCTGATAATAATTACTCATAGATAAAAAAAATAATGGTTTTTGGATTTTTCCAGAAAATCAAATCTTTCAAAAATAAAAAATTTTAGTAGGTGATAAATTTTCTAAAATTTATGAATTTTGATATTTTTTAAGTAGCCAAACAATTTGTAATGTTCTAATTCTCTCGTTCCAAATCCTTGAATCCAAACAGAGCCTTAGATTATTTATGTAGGTAATGAGTGGGTCCCACTCCCAGATAAATTCCAAATTCTAAAACTCCCACTTGAAGCGGGCGTCATCTCCCTACTTATTTCACACGTGTCATCAGCGTCTCATCTCTTCTCCGATTGAACAAGCTCTCTAGTCTCTACCATTCTCAATTTCCGGTAGCATAAAAGGACGAAACTACCATTTCTCCTCTCTCTCCCCATACCTGAAAGCCGGAACTCCATTTCTCGGTTTTTGGACACTTGCACCATTAAAACCGAAATACGCGCCTAGCATTTCGAGTCATTTAGTGCAGCGATTTTTATTTTTATTTTTTTGAAGTTTTTATCTGATCAAACATCAAATTCAATCCTTCGCATTCGTTTAACCACATGTTAGTGCTCTAATTTTATCACTCTTTCTTTTTCTCTTACTTTTACCCCTTCTTCCTTTCTCTTTCTGCAAGTCATTCGTTATTTGGGGAGCTTTGATTGGGTCTATTTTTCTAAGGGGTTGTGTTGTATTCTCGTTGTTTAGGGTTTTCTTTGTTTGTTTGGTTGATTTGTTTGTTTTGTGATTGCGTGAAGAACTTTTGAGATTGAGATTGAGATTGAGATTGATCTTCCTTTGTGGGTCCGACATGACTGCCGGTGGTGGCACTCAGTTGCTCTCCGTTCATCCTGATGAACTCAAGTTCGTTTGTAAGTTCTCTTTCGCGCTCTTTCTTCAGATACGTCTATTGTTTTATCCGTTTTATGCATTGGAGATGTGTCAATTTTGTGCCATTTGTTGATAATTTTACGATTCTCGCGTTTGATCAGGCTAGAAATCAGGAAAGCTTGACAAAACTATTGGTCTAATGGTAGATTTTTTTGTGAATTTTTGGATGGCGTAATCCATTTTGGTTCAGTGTTTATGTTCTTCGCTTTTTACTTTTATACTGAATCCTTCAAAAATCTAAATCCTTTCCATGATGTTATCATGGATCCATGTGATGGCTTTTCTTAGGCGAAGAGCTAAATCAGATGTCAGGTTTGTAGGTCCCCAGAATTGTAAATTTAGTTTGGTTTCATGTTGAAGGAACCTATCCAATTCTTCACCAGGAGCTGGTTCCATTGCCATTGCCTTGTTTTTTTGTTTGCCAGTAAATACCGCTTTCAAGTGTTTTAATATTTATACGAAGTTCTTTGGGGCTTAAAATTTTCTATTCGCATAAACAGGTGAACTGGGAAAGCAAAGTTATTGTGATCTTAAAGTTGTGAACAATACAGAGCACCATGTTGCTTTTAAGGTACAGTTTTTATTTTTTTTTACTGAACAGATATATATATATATATGACTCATTTTTAATGGATACACAATCAAGCCATTATTGAATTAATCCCCACATTTCCAGGTTAAAACCACTTCACCCAAGAAGTACTTTGTACGTCCTAACACTGGTGTTATACAGCCTTGGGACTCGTGTGTCATCAGAGGTGCTACTTTCAACTTTTCCACATTTTTTTACTGAAATTTCTCTAATTCTTAAGCTAGTTTTTTTTAGTTATTTATGAATAGATGTTTTAGGATACATGTTCACAAGAAGGTTATCGTGGCGTCAAAGATGTGAATGGCATGGATTCTGTTACTTTGTTAGATGCTAGTTTTGTGAGTCATGAAAAGCTGTACATTTCCATATATGAAATGTATCTGCTGGCTTGTCTATTAGACTTGAAAATTGCTTTCAACTATATACTAGACTGCTTTTACTGCTGATAATATTTTTATTGATTAAAATATTTTAATCTTGTTATAGCATTTTTAACTGCTGGATTTTCAGTTACTCTTCAAGCCCAACATGAATATCCTCCTGACATGCAATGCAAAGACAAATTTCTCTTGCTGAGTACAGTAGTACCACCACATCCTGATGTTGATGAGCTTCCACCAGATACTGTAAGAATGTTAACTTGGAGAAGAAAATTCTCTGTCGGGCTATCATTTTCAAGTGACATTAATTTTATGAAAATAATATATGATTTTTTTGTTAGTTTAATAAGGATGGTGGTGGAAAGGTAGTAGAGGAGTGCAAGCTTAGAGTTGTATATGTTGCTTCATCAACTCAAGGAAACTTAGAAGATGAGGCATTAAAGATTTCCTCTCACAGTCCTGAGACTAACTCTGTGAGTTCATTGCATTTGTATTTACTTTGTTCTTTTGGAGGGCTCGTGCAACTCAAATGTTTGACAGCTTAATTTAAGCATATGCGTATCTTGTTATATGGAAATTGTCAATTGGCATCTCAAGGTCTCAAAAGGTCAATGATGAGTTGAGGGTTTCTTATATTATCTGAGTAGTTGTTGCAAAACTATTTCAACTTAAGATAATAAATTAACCCCCTCTTGGTCGTGTCTAGAAGGTTATTAGCAATTTAGCATATCAAATATAGAAATGCATATAGTGATGTTTGGAACTGCTTTTTTGATGATTTACATCGCAAGTAATCTCTTGCAAAGAAATTTCTGCCCCATCTGTTGTTTCTTTTATTTTGAGGACTGTTGTTGATGCATACATTAGTAATTCCCATGCTTTGATTTAGAGTACCAGATGTGCTATTGCTATTTTTTTAAAAATATTGACAAATGCATAAATGCCTGCTTTTCTATGAAAAGGGTACATCTCTATACACATGTTATTATATGTAGAATGTACTATACAACTTGATGCTGTTTTCTATTTAGTTTGTCACGCCATCCGGCAAGATAGCTTTTCCTGCATCCTTCACAATCATATCTTAGAATTTCTGAATTGTCTTATTAACACATATCTAATAAAAATTTCATTTGCATGAACAATCAGACTATACAGCGCCTTAAAGATGAAAGGGATGCAGCTGTGAGACAAACACAGCAACTGCAACGTGATCTGGTTAGTGCTCATTTGATATTTCATCCTGCTATCTTTATTTGATTTATTTTTTTCCTTACCGGTACTTTGATATTATATATATATATATATATATATATATATATATATATTACCTCCTTGGGGTGAGCTTTAGTCTCAAAAAATAACTCTGGGAAGCCTATTCACAACTTGCTGATTTATTACGCATTTGCACCATTTTCAACATTCAATTCAACTGGCATCAAATCACTTTTATTGTATGGATGTTTGAAGAGTGTACATGTCAATATTTTACAAAATATGATGGTGATGAAGTAATCATTGGCATTGGCTGTATTAGATGCCTCCTACCATAAGAATGTCGAAAAAGACTTATTTTGAATAACCGCGACATATTTTTTTTCTTTAATCAGGACAAAGGTTCATAATAATTCTTTATAATTGTGAGATATGATCTCCTCATTCTAATGTCAAAGTTCCCATAAGCAGTGACACTTCGAACTTCGATTTGGTTGTTTGTGGGGGAGTTTGGTAACATGATGTATCAGGTAATATATTCTTCTTTGAAGGAAGTTTTCATAAAATCTTACACTAATCAAGATTTAGGTTTTGGAAAAAAAATTTATCAGTGTTTTATGTCTGACAGTTATATGAAAATTTATTAGTGAAGATAAATAAATCCAGATGAGATCAAAATTTACCACTATTTGATCACATAAACATATATCTATAAGGTTACTATTTTTCAATTAGCAAATTTGAAAAAAAATGGTTTTTTGGTGCCTAATCAACAATTACCTAATAAAAATCTTTACAGTTTTAGTTTTATATGCTATATATTACAAAATTTTGAAATTCTTTTTGGGGCCACAGTTACCCTGCCCTAAGAAAGCTCTGCATCTGAGCTGTTTTAATGGGTTGTTCTGCTCCTCTAGACTAGCATTCATTGCCATAATTGCGGCTGAAATGGTCTCGGATTCTGAAGTGCTAATAATCATTTGAAGGACTGTTCAATTGAGAGGGAAGAAAAATGAAGGGATAGGATGTTGTCATGATAAAAATAGATGAAAAGGGGTTTGTAGCTGCTTTTTAAGACAAGTAATCCCGTGTACAATTCTGTGAAATCACACATGATCCCTTCGTACAATTTATCTTACTATTCTTTCCTATAGGATATGATGAAGAGACGAAGATATCGGAAGAGTGATCCAGGCTTCTCCCTTATGTTTGCGTTTGTTGTGGGACTTATTGGAATCATGGCTGGCTTCCTATTGAACCTCTCATTATCTTCACCGGCACCGATTACAGAATGATTTAAAACCACAGAAACTCAGGAGACAAATTTGTTTGTCTGTTCTACTGTACAAGTTCTGGTTGGGCGAAAGGGGCATCTACTCTTGTCCTCCTGTACATTGGTCGCTGCGACTGTTGGTTTGCCAAATATAGTTTTATTTCATTTATATGTTAGCGAATATTTTCATTACATTGATATGTTACTGTTACTGTGAATCAGTAACTGGTTATTTTTGTTGCAATTTCTGAAATGTTATTCCCCTGCTTCTTCCAGCATATTGCTGTAGCTGGATTTTCCGCTTGAAAAAACACACGACATTTGAATCTCTTTAACAAGAGTAATTATGCAGAAGCTGTGTTTCCAAGCAGAAACGCTGGCATGCTTGATCAGGAGAATGTTCGTACAATCTAATTCTTCTTCTGGGTATTGTCACACTCATCCGAGACAAGTTTATTGGCATTCCCGCCAATTAGCATTATTTTCGGGGCCTGAAAACTGACTGTTCAGAATCTTCTGATAATTATTTTTGGTATCTATTATCCCTGAAGAATATTTGATTTTTTAAAACTGGTAGCATGGTTTTTTTTTAAATGATTTACTCATAGATTTTTTTTTCCTTTTCATTCTTATATGATTAGCTACATATTCGAAATTCTGTTTTACTCTATACATCCCTGTTTCATTTTGAAATATTTGAAAATTCGAAAAGACAGCGGTTATTTTTGCTTTAATTTTTATTTTTAAGTAAAATGCATTTTTGCAAAGATTAGAATGACCAAAATTTTTTTTCTGAAAGTCTCTAAATGCTCTATTTGATATTGTATTTGGGAAAAAAAAATTAGAAAAAAAATTAATTTTATTTATTATTGAATTTTAAAAATTACTTTTGGAGAAAATAAGTAAATAGATTTGTTTTGAAAACAAATTTGAAAAAAAAAAAGTTTATAAAAAACTAAACAAATTGGTCAATTAAATAAAAAATTTATCAACAATTTCAAACACTTATAAAGCTATGTTTGGTTTCTGAAATAGAATACAAAGAATGTAATAGTTATTCATAAGAAATATAATAGACTATGAATGAAATAATTATTCTTATTCCACAACTTGGTTCATGATCTATAGTTATTATTCTATTCTTTTTCTTTACAAGCATGGTTATGTGGGATAATTATATTCAAGCATAAATGACTTTGATATCCTTATAATGAATTTCATTATTACATAGTATCAAAATTAAATTGTCATACAATTTTAACATATTTTACTGAAAAAATAAACATATAATGTACAAAAAAATTAGCATATATATTTTATTCCTCTAAAATAATGTAAATGCATAATACAAAAAAAGTAGCATATATTCTATTCCTTACCTATTCCATGAAAATACAAAAAAGGTCTTAAGAATTGATTTTGCTAGAAGAAAATAGGAGAGATAAACCCAATAAGTTTTATCCATATAAGGAAAAACCTTAAGGTAAAGTGTTTTTCATCCTCTTTTTAGGTTTTTCTCTAAAAGAAAATAAGATTTTTAGTTATTTTAGAGCATATTTTAGAAGAAATATAAAGTTTAGAATTTTAAGGGAGATAAAATAGGATTTAGAGACGTGTGATAAAAGAGAGTATTTAATGATATTTTTATATGTTTTAAAATCTTAAGTGAATAAAGAATAAATTCAAATGAGCCAAAGAAAAAGAGAAAAAAAAAGTGAAGACAAATAAAGAAAGACAAAGAAGTAAATGTATAACTTAATACAATAGTCTATATTTTATTATCAAATTGTATGATTTGAACATTTAATATGTAAATGATTGTAAAATAGTATTATTTTGTATTAAAATTATAAAGATGCATATTTACTAACGATGATATTTGGTAAAAATTGAGTTATATTGATTGTGTGTGTTTTATATAGTAATCTGTATATATATTATTATAATTTAAGTAATAGAATTTAGATTAATATATATATTTTTTAATTTGAAACCTAAGATATAAGGATAATTCATGAACAACATAAAACTTAATTCTTTTTTAACTATGTTTTATTTGACCACAAATATTGGATCTGAAAACTCTCAAGAAAATTCTGGACAATGATTTTTTAATATTAATACGAGGATGGGAAGTACATTGGCGGGAAAATTCCACGTGCTAAATCTCAAAATCTTAAAGAGGCAAAATCCGCGCCTCTCCCTCCCTCTCTCCCTCTCTCTCCATTTCTGCAAGTGCAAATTATCAGTCTACAAGCCCTGACTCCTCTCTCAGAGACACTGACCGTCCTAATGCAAACTCACCTCTCCAACACTCAGCTCGCACTGGTCGACTCAGTCCCCACCGTCTCCACCGAATCGGAATCGGACTTACAAAAGGCATGGCATCTCCTCTCCCTCCTCCTCTCACTCGGCCGTCCAGCTTCCCCTTTCGATCTTGCTTTCCGCTGCACTCTCTTCCGTGCAACACCAGATTTTATCCGATCTCTCTGCTCCATTCCCAATTCACCCATCACCTTAACTACCAGCGAGAACAATGGCCGCTTAGTAACCATTTCTCCACGGGGACTTCTCTCTTTTCAACAATTTGTCTCCAACTTCAACTTGATAGATGCGTTTATGACTCAGATCAGGCTCCCGGTCCGAGCGCCAGGAATACCTTTAGAGAATGTTGTGAGGGTCTCCTTCAGGAAGCGGAAGCGGATTCAAGCAGATTTTGGAGAAGGCAAGTAAAATAGTTTTTTAATGTTTGTTTTTCAGAGTTACTTTACTTGCTTGGATAGTGATTCTAATTATGGTGTTTGTGCTCCAGTGGATAAGAAGCATCTATCAGTTTCTCCCTTTTTGAAAAGAATTCGAATTGATTGCCCCGAGGTATTCTTCAAATTAGCAATTGACTCTGATTTGTACTTCCTGCTGCCTAAGATTTCATGATATTTGAGGTTCCAATTTGAGGAATTTTGTGCTTTCTGTTTGTTAAGCATAGATGTTTCGGTAGCAAGTTTAGAGTTTTAGGTGGTATTGAATTGCCTTCTGCTCTGTCTTTGCGGAACTTTAAGAGTTTAAGTTAGGAACTTTTGTCTTTTGTAAAAATGTTCAGAAGGGGTATAATCATTTTCGCTTTAATTTTTTTAGACTCTAATTTTATGGAGATAGGCGAAATATATTGATTGCGCTGTTCTAGTAATATGCAATAAGTGCAAATAATCTTAGGAATTGTTAAATGGCGGAGTTATCTGTGCAGGTGCATTTTCATATGAACGAAGGTGTCAGCAGGAGTATAATTCAGCTAAACAACATGATTTTTCCACCTAGCCTGCTTATCAAAACCACAGGCAATGAATTAATGTACAACCTAAGTAGTGGAAAGCAAATTGAAAATGAATTAAACAAAAGTATGATTGCTGAAAGGAAGGAGCACAAAACCATCATGGCATCTGAGGCTGAAAAAGAATCTGCTCATTTGAGAACGATATTGGACAGTGACGATGCATGTCAAGACGCTAATGTAGTTCAGGAAGATCTTAAAAGTAGAATGGATATTGATGCTACTTTATGGAAGGAAGGTTCTAAACAGACCTGTATATTACCAGTGTTGTGTGCAAGTTCTAATGATGCTTGTAATTCTGACTGTTATATGCAAACAGTAGGAATCAAATCCTGGGAAAAGGAGCTGTCCGTTGGTTCTGGTACTTCAAAAGAAGCAGAAAACATTTCACAGACAATTAATTTTACTCTCTTGGGTATGCCAAGAAAAAGTGACTGCAAAAGGACGAATGAGCAGACATCTTTAAATAAGGAGCAAGTAACTAATCATGCAAAGAGCCAGGCTATCTCTCCATCAAATGGACACTATATAGTTCAGAAGCAGTTCAAACCCTCTGCTAAGATGAAGCTCACTTTCGGGGATGCAATAAGTCCAAGACAGCAAGCTACTGACCACACTTTAGAGGGAAGTAAGGCAGTCAGCACTCAGAAAGGGAATCGGCAAATTAAGAGAAATATCATGACAATGGGTATGCCTGAAAAGCCAAAGCAGAAACATGATAGTATGCAAATTAAAGAAGGCAGGATCGATCTTGCTTCTGTTTCTCCCACGGTAAGCTTCACTCCACCAATATCTCCTCGTTCACTTTGTATCTAACTGTGCAACTGGTGCCTTCTCACCAATTGTAAGTGGTGCTACAATTACATCATTTTCATTGCATGGGATCCGATGGTGGCTGCTTTGTAGGATCAAGTGGAAACCAAGGGCCTGCCGTACTTTGACTCTTATATTGTAGAAGAGGAAGAAGGATCGGGTATGAAAGCTTTTTGTTGTGGCATTTCTTATCACTTTCGTCCCACCAATTTATGTTATGCAGATTCGTTGACAGTTAACCCACATTGGCAGGTGGTTATGGCACTGTTTACAGAGCACGGAGGAAAAGTGATGGGACAACTGTTGCCATTAAATGTACGTGAGGGAAGTGATTTTGTTTGTTATGCTATTGCTTCTTCTAGTTTATGCCACCATATATTTTATCAGCATAGTCGTGTTTAGTCACTAGTCACATATATCTCATATTTGTCAATGTTGGAGATTTTTTAGTGTACAATCACTATAACTCTGGTTTTCAGCAACTAAATGCTGGAAAATTGTAGAGTGGTCCATTGCTTATTGCTCATCAATGGGCTATCTGAAGAAAATTCTTGATATATCTCCGTTTTACAGTCTTGTACAAAAAATACAAGTCATCAAATACTTCTGTAGGTTTGACTCACCGATAGTGAAGTTTAAATGATCACATGGAAAATATACTATTGATGAAAAAATTAATGCATGCAGTGATGAAGTGCATTCAGAAGATATATGTTCTTCTTTTCCTTCTGTTTGTGAGTACGCTTTGCCAGTACTGTTGAATTCTTGCCTTATGTCAAATTCAATCGTTTTTACTTTGCAGGCCCTCATGCAAATGCTCATAGGCACCATGTTAGCAATGAACTAAGGATGTTGGAGCGCTTTGGGTAAGCTTTTAACAAAGTTAAATCACCTATAAGAATTTGTCCTTCTTGTTGAATTAAAAATATCTTTAACATGCAAGTTAATTTGACTGATTCAGGGGTAAAAACTTCGTAATAAAATATGAAGGCTGTTTCAAGAGTGGCAATTCTGACTGCTTTGTTTTGGAGCATGTTGAGCATGATAGACCAGAGGTAATCATCTGATCATCAAATGGCTAATTATTGTTCTTTCATTTGTTGACATTGACTTTCTTCAAATTTTTAGATGTTGAAGAGAGAAATAGATATTTTTAAGCTACGTTGGTATGGATATTGTATGTTCAGAGCCCTCGCTAGTCTTCATAAGCAGGTAAGCAGCTCTGCTGCATTCAACATATGCTAATTTGCCTGTCTTTTATAGAAATAAAGAATCTAGACTTTCCTTCTTCTGTTGGCAGGGAGTAGTCCATAGAGATGTAAAACCTGGTAATTTTCTTTTCTCTCAGAAGGCCAACAAAGGTTATCTCATCGATTTTAACCTCGCTATGGTTAGTTTTATTTGCCTGAAAATTTTTCAAGCCTATTTAACTTTTTATCCTCTCAATTCATGCTTAGTTATCACTGAAGGTTCTTCATCTTATTCTTTATTTTGTTCTGACAGGATCTACGCCTAAAGTATGGAACAACCAGTAGGTTCCTATTCCCATCTAACCTACTATATTTTAATTTGATGTTGGCATAAAGTTAATTTGTTGAAGTGATCAATGCTGTCCAGAAGATTTGAGTTAGCTATCTGTTAATTAACTATAGCCTATTTGATGCTACTGAGTAAAATGCCTAGGCAAAGATCATGTCTTATAATCTGATGTTTGTCAGAAATTTGATGAAACTTTTTCCTGTACTCTTGCAGACAAATCAAAGGCAAGGAATGATGTAAGCTTCAATCATGTTACCCTTCCCAATACCAAATCTCTTCCTCCTACCAAAAATAGGAAGTTTCTGGGTGCTAAATCCTTTGATGCAGTCAATCAAGAAGCAACAAAAGGCTTGAAGGCAACTTTAGAAGTCAAGAACCAAAGAAAGAAAGCCGTTGACAGAACAAAGGCCCAAAATGAATTGAGTGGTTGGAACATAATGAAAAGTCAAGGACCAGATGGCTCTGGCATAACCTCAGTGAAAGATCCAACAAGTACTAGGACTCCTTCAGCTGAAAGGCTCAGAGAGCCCTTACCATGCCATGGCAGGAAGGAACTCATCAGCTTGTTACATGAAGCAATGCAGAGTTCAAATTATGAAGCATCAAGTGTTCCAGCTTATATGAGAAAGCGAATTGCTGCACCTCATGGAAAAGTGGATGAAAGACGTATTTATATTACTCCTATGCCTCTGCACTCTATGGGAACTGCTATTCCTGGTACCTCCTTACCTAAGAACAAAGATGTGTTTCTTATATTATTACCTTGATGATTTGGTTTATCAGAACTATTGTATTCAAGACTATTTATTGTTTTTTAATATTAGACGGGATGCACAAGAAAGAAGGTCCATGTGTTGGAACCAAAGGTTTCCGGGCCCCAGAGGTGAGAATGATTAGAAACGTCATAATTACACTAGTCACCATAATCTTGAGTATCTCGATAATTACTACCCAAGACCTTCTTCCAATGACCAAGATAATTAAAATATCAACTGGTTCGTGAGTTATTAGGGTAATTGCCATAGTTCTGAAATTTACATATGTTATAACGTTGCATGGCAGTTGGGAGTGTGAACAATTTTACTATCGAGAGGATGGTAAATTGTGGATTTGATATCATTTGCTCAGACGACTTTTTTTGTTATGGTTCTCAAAAAAAGATACAGAAAAGTCGGATAGACTTATTTTTTAAATAAGGTTGCAGTTGCTGATAGATAGTTCAGGTGTCATCTTTGTCATAAATAGATAGTTCAGGCGTAATCTTATTCGTAACTCATCAGATTATGTTTATTAATTAACATATTTCTCTGTTGATGTTCGTAGTCGCAGTAATGAAAGATTCCTTAGTTGTTTCTGTTTCCCAAGGAAAACTGCAAATACATTAAGAATCTAAACCTAGTATAAGCACATTCCTTTTTGATTTAGTTTGTCAAAATGGAACAAATAGAGCTTCATGTTGCGTGTTTCATCCAGGTGCTATTCAGGTCTCCCCATCAAGGACCCAAGGTTGACATTTGGTCCGCTGGGGTCGCCTTACTCTACCTAATGATTGGAAGAACACCCTTTTATGGTGATCCTGAACAGTAAGATTTACCTTTTAAGTCGAAAAGCATCTATTCCCATTTTATGTTTTATCCATACTAAATGTTGCCTACCACATTGTGCTACTATCAGGAACATAAAAGATATTGCAAAGCTAAGGGGCAGTGAAGATCTGTGGGAAGTTGCAAAGCTACACGATCGAGAATCTGCATTCCCATCGGTATTCATACATCATATTTGTGATAATAATCGGACGTATCAAAGAAGGAACTTCCATAAAAAAAGCTTCATTTCTGTGCAGGAATTATATAAAACAGAGTTTTTGCCATCTGTAGCTCTATCTGAATGGTGCAAAATAAACACAAAGAGACGGGATTTGCTCGATCTAATCCCAACTTCGCTCATTGATCTTGTGGACAAGTGTCTGACAGTGAACCCAAGGTTAAGGATCAGCGCAGAGGATGCATTAAAGCACGAGTTCTTTGGTCCATGCCGTGAAGTTCTAAGAAAGCAGAGGCTTCTCAGGCAGGGGCTTAGCATGGACTCTGGTACTAGTTGAATACCAGAGAAGATCTCTCATCACCAAACATGATCATATACATATGATTCTGTTGTTCTAATGCTGTAAATGTGCTAGTGTTCTTTTTAGCTCTCTTCTTTGATTTCTCGAAAGCTTTCCTAGAGCTCTCTCTGCCTTGGTAAGAAGAAACATATAGAACGGTAAAAAAATTCGCCTTATTCTCAAGAAAAGGAATGACTAACCTCAATTTAGAATTTCATGGCAAGAAAAATTCGAGCTTTTTTGCAAATTTGTACTATAATCCACTTTGTTTAAAGTTTTTGACAAATTTATCAGTTTCTTCGGATCAGTAGCATTTTTATTAGTGCCATGATGTTCAAATTCTGTCATTCATTTTGGTCAAATTCTTTGTGCAACTTCTCCCACGACGGTTTCATGGGCGAAATTTGGCACTTGGCCTAGTTATTTTCTCGTAACTTTTAAACATCTAATTTGCAAAATCGCACTCATTCAATGAAGTAGATAAAATTGTAATTTGTTAGGAGGTCTTTTTATCATCAAGCTTTTTCATTAGATTTTATTTTTATTGTTATTATTATAAAAAAATACGATACATTCCTGTGCACCATATCATTTCCCATTAACTAGTTACTTCCTAATCTACCACTACTAGTTTAGATTAGGAATTAAAAGAGCTAATCAAAGTTGATGGCTACGTGGGGTGATGCTATTGGTCTGAAGACGTAGCATTTGCGGTGTTGGCTTTGGGTCAGTAATTTACTAATTTCCATGAGGGATGAGGGTATCTTTCTTAGTGACAAAGCGTTGTTTTTGATGCAGCTAAATAGCATGAGATCTATTGCCTGTCAACTTCCTTCCCGCTGCCCAGCCATTCCACCAAATAATAAAATAACCAAGTTAATTACAAAATCAACTACTTCGTCAATATTAAACCCGAATTCTCCAGAATATTCTTTTTATTTCCATAAATGCCCCTCCTCCATTATTGGTATGCATTCCAGTTACCGGATCCAGATTTGCCTGCTGGATAACCCATTTTGCCAACTTCCGCCCGTCTTTCCTTCCTTTTTTTCAACCTTATCAATTCATAATCTCCTAAATTTGTAAAAATTTCAAGAAAGGAAAACTACTTAAAAATACTAAGATTAAATTTTAAATATTATTGTTCGCTCCGTTAATCAAATATCGATGGTGTGAGAAATTTGTCTACAGTTTATTATAAAAAGTAATATTATATGTGTGGTTAATTTTATGGAATGTTCATTTTCTTTTGCACTACTAAGCATTAAAGTATTCCACAAAATGCCATTAGCTGACTATTAAAATCCAGAAGATTAAGTTGTCAATGAATCCGGGTCGAGCCGGCTGGGATAGAATTGTCATTGTAACTACAAGTAAGGGTAATATCGTAATTTAGAAATGCCTAGAAATTTCCAAGAACCTATTCCCCAACTCTCATCTACCTAATTTATAAGGCATACATCACGCCTTAACAATCCCGATCATCCGGAAAACGTTTCTTTAACCGCTTTTGAGAAATCTTCTTGTTGCCTCTCTCACGATCTTCTTCTCGTGATTCCTTCTTTCCAAGCCATGGATGCTTTCGCTTCCTTCTTCGATTCCCAATCGCCTTCAAGGGATCGCTCGACTTACGATTCTCTCAAGAACTTCCGCCAGATCTCTCCTGTAGTCCAGACTCATCTCAAGCAGGTATTTTTTTCTTAGAAATAGTTTCGAGTTCTTTTTGGTTTGATGTCAATTTTAGTTTCATTAAAGATTTTGCATCTTGCGATGAATATAAATTTATAGCCATGTTTTTTTTTTAAATTATCATTATTTAATTGATTTAATTTTGGATCAGATATTTAGTGAAATGCGATTCCTATGGAAGAATATGATTTTCTTTCGAATATGTGTTGTAGTCGTAGCAGTTATGAGGGAATTCATGCTATCGTTTTGTGATTTTTTTCGGGGTTAAATTTTAAAAGGAAAAAAGAATTATCATTGCACGAACGTAAATTTGCAGTAGATATGGTTGTGTATGGGGTCGCATCTGAAGTTACAGTTTAAGGTGACGGTTACTTTTGGATTTTGTTAAAAGGAAAATTTTGAATTTACTCCTGTACGTTTCATTTACTGGATAATTCAATGGTTTTTAGTTCTAATTTAACATTTTCGCGATCCACCATTTCAACTCTCTAATAGGATTGTTATCTATTAATTTGCACTGGTTTTGATATACATCTTGATGACGCTTTTCCCCATTTGTTCCGATTGCTAGTTAAATTTAGGTCTAGGATAAAGTTAATGCTAGAAATTTTGATAGCAGGTCTCATTGCGATCAACTTCTTAATTTTGCAGGTTTACTTGACCTTATGTTGTGCATTGGTTGCATCGGCTGCTGGGGCTTACCTACATCTCTTGTGGAACATTGGTGGTCTTCTTACAACTTTTGCATGTTTGGGGTGCATGGCCTGGCTACTTTCTGTGCCTCCTTACGAAGAGGTAGAGTTATAGTCAGTCATTCATCATAGTTTGCTTTTTGCCTTGCTGTAGCAGCTTTTGGTATTCACCTCGTTTGTCTCTGTTTCTTGAGCAGCAAAAGAGAGTTGGTCTTTTGATGGCGGCTGCTATCTTTGAAGGGGCCTCTGTTGGTCCTCTGATTGATTTGGCCATTCAAATTGATTCAAGGTATGTACATGTCATTTATAATGTGTAATTATAACGTTGTATTTATAGCCTGGGTATTTTTTATGATTAATATTTTTTTTAATTTCTTTCTCATGATTGATATTTTTTTGAAGCTTGGGTATAATTTTTGAATTGGTTGGTAACAGAAGCTTCTTTTAGATTTTAATGGCAAATTGCGGAAGTTTAATTATTTGCTTTTGTGAGGAGAATGTTATTATTTTATAACTCGTATATGGAGAGTGAACATAGAGTTTCTCGCATAATACTCGTGGATGAAACCTTCTCTTTTAGCTTTCTTGTTGAATAGGGGTGCATAACCATTAAACAAAAACCAAATGAGCAGTATGAAATGGCGGTCAACTCAAATGAGTTTTAATTTTAGAATGTTTTTGGTATTTGATTTTGATTTTGATTTTGTGAAATTGGCGGCTAACTGAACCGACCAAAAAATAAATGTATATTTTGTGTTTTTCTAAGTAAATATTTTTTATTTAAGTATCTCATTAATGTTTTTTTAACAGTAACCTTAATTTTCTTTTAAAAAAAATGTGCTGTCATCTTTCATCATAATATATAATTACTCTAGAAATTAGCACGCCAAAAATGATAAGTATTATGAATAATAGAGTTTTACTATGAAAAACTTTTGTTCAAAGTCTTATAAGTAAAATATAGGTAGAAATCAATTAATGTAATGTAAGTTAATTTTGCTAATAAAAATAGTTAAACACATGGATCAAACTGTTCAAATTGAACACTCGATATTTAAAGGTTGGACATAAAAAATTTCTCATGGTGTGGGTAGCCAAACCTTGCATTTCCTTACTATTGAATCCCTTTTTACTTGATGTTGCAAGGTTGGGCTATTTAATGAATTAATTTTACCCTTGGGACGGTATTAATTTTGTGAAACCTATGTGACAGTGTTCTGATCACAGCATTTGTGGGAACATCCGTGGCCTTTGGTTGTTTCTCAGCAGCAGCTATGCTGGCAAGGCGTAGAGAGTATTTTTACCTTGGTGGCTTGCTTTCTTCTGGTCTGTCCATACTTCTTTGGTTGCAGTTTGCATCTTCCATCTTTGGAGGATCTGCAGCCCTTTTTAAGTTTGAGGTGAGGAGATATTTCTTTTTTACTATTTCCTATCATGTGCACCAATCAACTTCTTGGTTGTCGTTAGTCTTCTCTAGTTTGTTTTAGCATCATCTAACCTTGATAATTATTGCAGTTGTACTTTGGGCTTCTGGTGTTTGTGGGCTATGTTGTCGTTGATACCCAGGATATTATTGAGAAAGCTCACCTAGGCGATCTGGACTACGTGAAGCATGCTCTTAATCTCTTCACCGACTTTATTGCTGTCTTTGTGCGAATTCTCATTATTATGGTGAGTTTGAACTAAATGACAGGATAAGACTCCAATTTTTATGTGATATGTCCTTCACATCAAATGCATAACTAATAAAATATGAACCTGTTATACAGTTGAAGAATTCAGCTGAGAAGAATGAGAGGAAGAAGAGAAGGAGAGATTGAGCATAAGCTGCAAGAGTAATCGTGCGGTGCTCCTTCATCCCCCGGGCCACAGTAAAACAGAACCAGTTTATATATATATATATATATTTTTTTTTTGCATTTTTCTTTTTCTTTTCTTTTCTGAACCTGATGAATGTAACTACTAGTAGTTATGCTTGTGCAGGATATGTCTAGTTTTTTATAGTGTAACATGTAGAAAAACTTATGATATATGTATTTCTCCTTTCTGTATATTTCGAGATTTAAAGACTTTAAAAGTGTTGATTCAGCTGAACTTTCACTGGTTCCGTATATTGTTTGATGCTGGCCGCTTAAATTCTGTTTTGGCTCTGTTATTTTGATGGTTGTGTGATAAATGGTGGTGGATGTTGATGAGGACCACATACAGTTAAGGATTCTTGATGTGCTGTTTATGAGGTGGAGATGGAGATTTCCACCTTTCTGGTTATTGCGGTGGTTGAGCACCCACTCTTAAGGTTGGGAAACCCTCATATGTTGAGGGCTGTTAAGATTCGAAGCACTCCTAATGCTAGTGTGAGTTGCAAGCCACCGCCAACCTGTCAAATAGCAGAGAATTGTTGAACATGTTTACCTTATAAAATTTTCTAAGGCCATTTGAATATCTTTACGTTGCGATTCTTGTGAAGCTTGGAAAGGTTTGGAAAAAATTGACCCTTTTAACTTGATTTCATGGTGAATTCAATTTAAAAATGGATCATATTAATAAGAAAAAAAAAATGGTCAAATTAAAACACAGGTATCTTTTTCCTTGTTAAATAATGAATCATGCTACAAAAAATAACAATAATAATAATAAATATTGAATAATTGAAAAAGGATAACATAGTTAAAATTCTTATTCCAGCGTCGCTAACAGGAATTAACACTGAATTCATATGCCATAACTCACCATTATCATTAAACTGCAGCTTCCTCCTTTTGTTCTTCTTCATCAGTCTCCGTTTGGATTTTGTTTAGCGACTTTTTGTTGATCCATTTGTGAAGGTGGAAACTGAAATTAGTTTTACGAAAGAACAAGGAGTGAATATTTCTTGAAGAAAATGAAGAGACAAAACGAATGAACGAAAATGGAACACATAAATTAACATGGGTCTTACCCGAAGGGAAAAAAAAAAAAAAAATCAATCTCTGCAATATTGGGAATCACTGTTCAGCTCCCCTTCAGCGTTTTCTTAATTTGTGCTGACAAATGAATTGTGAGACACAATAATATATATTGTATCCGATTTGTGATTATTTCGAGTTGTCACCCTTTTCCTGAATAATAATTTTCCCTTATGCTCAAAAAAATAAAAAATAAAAAATTATCTGCCTTCTCATTAACAAATTCCATGAAATAACAAATTGCACAGCAAAGACAAAATGCATATAATTTAAATATTACACAGTAAATTTTGATATAAATCAATTCGATCAAATTAACAATCTACCAAAAAAATGTCAAAAAAAAATACAATGAATATGTATGATGTAACTTGATAATTAAGCAATAAATAAAAGTGTGATGCATCAAAGTGAGTTACACAAAGAGGAAAAAGGTGGGTTGGGACGGAGGTGGAGGAATTTGGTATCAGTATCCAATTCCAAACTTGATGCAACGCTTGTGGTATAAGGGCAGAAGAAAGACTAATTAATGGGAAACAAAACTCTCTTCTTCCTAATACCACAAGCGCCGCATAATGTTTGGAAGATACACTTTCTTACTCCTCATTGGAATAGAATAGAATTTGTAATTTGTATGTGTAAATCTTTCTTGATGAATTGGAATTTATAATCCCACCTCTCAACCACCATTCTTCCCTATACTAAATGCATTTCCTCCAAATTTGTCAACTACACATCTCTTATGATTTTATCAATTTATTATCATTTCCATCATTGGAATTTGTTAGATATTCATAATTTTCATTTTTTTTGGGTCAGATCATAGATATTATTAGTCAATCAATTAGAATCGCATTATTAATTTTGTTCGTATCAGGTATGACTTAAAGAGCGACAAAACATTCACATATGAGTTTTAAAGTATCTGCATGCACATGACTCGAATTCGAGACCTCGGATTAAGGTGAAAAAGATTTACGTCATCTTATTCATACCCTCATGGGTATATCCATTATTTTCATTAATATTCATTTGGAGTATTAGAAATATTAAATGTTTTTTTTTATATCTTTTTCTATTATATTTTTTATCATTTGAATAATACATTTTATTGCTATGAGATTCATATAAAAAAATAAAAAGGTACGTGGCACTCAACTTTTTTTAGAATATTGTCATGGATTTTCTATTACCTACATGGTGTTAATTTCACATGTATAACTGTTTTCTTAGGATATTTAAAATAAATCAATAGTGCGAGATTTGCTCATTTATCTTAGGTAAATTAAGAAATGAATTTTATTTGGTTTTACCAAAAATTTTCGTTAAACTAAGAAGGGTATGTGGAATTTATTTTGTGAATCAAGAAAATTCGAACCACTGCCAATGAACCAATAAAGTTGTCAAGTTATTTTCTACCCGTTTAAATGTAATTAATTAAAGTAATAAAATTAATTTAAGTTTGGATTAATGGGTAAATTGCATTTATAACTCCTGAATTTTGATATTTGTAACATTTTGATCTTCAATTTTCAATTTATAATAATAAAGTATCCAAACTTATCATAAATATAACATAAAAATCATGTCAGGTAATTGCAAGTAAAACTGTTACTTGAAATTGATATGATAGTTTTTTTTACTTCACATTAGTTTTTTTCTCTCTCTTCTCTATTTTCACTTTCTCTCAAACTTTACCATTATTCTACAATCCTCTATTATTTCAAGAACCTAGTTTGAATCGCGATTACTTGAATCCAATTTGCATCCATGCATTAATCCAATTTGAATTCATTAATAAATTCAATTATTAATTCTCTTAAAAAGATTTTTAAATTAAAAAAAAATCATAGATAGATTTTAAAATTATTATATCAATTTCAAATAACAATTTCATCTTCAACCTACTAACAAGATTTTTATATTACATTTATGATAAATTCAGGTATTTTATTATTACAAACTGAGATTCGATAACAAAAATGTTACAAGTATTAAAGTTTATTAACCGATAATACAATTAACATAATATCATTCAATAGATAAATAGTTATTTAAATCTTAATCGAATTAATGATAAAATTAGGTTGTTTCATTCGGACAAATCTTATCAATAAATGAGCTAATTGAGGAGACGATTAAATACAAGAAGCATATAGTATGTGAATAGCTAATAAGTGATCTGCAAATAAAAACAAACAAACGAAGTTACTCGACTAGAAACTATTAATTACACTTAGTTAATTAAGGTATCAAATTTAATTTGAGTATCAATCCAAATTATTTATTTGATGAAGAACTAATTACTCAAATTCAATCAAATTAATGACAAATATAAGTTCGTTCATCACTCATTAGTGTCAAACTACATATGCATAAAAAATAAATGATAATAAAGATGGACGGTGTATCTTTTGTTAAACTTATTAATAATTAGTTGACAAAATATTTGGTAGGTAAGATGATAGGTGAAGATTAATCTTAACCATTCATTTAGTAGACGATGATTAATTTTGACCATTTATTTGGTAGGTAAGACGGTATGTGAGAAATTATCTCAATCATCCATCAAAGTAGGTAAAAATTAATTTTAGCTGTCCATTGAGTAGATGTAGGTCTATATATAATCTTAGAAATTCATTTGTAATGTATTTTTTTCAAAAGTGAGAGAGAAAAATAAAAGCTTAGAAAAGCTTTAGTGAGAGGTTGTGAGTGTTTGTAAATATTTTGTGAATTTTTTTTCCTTCAATAAAAGATCTACAACAGTCCGAAGACGTAAGAATAATTGACCGAACTCCGTTATCAATTTGTGTGTCATATTATTCTGCATTTTCTTCACTTTCTCATAAATCTAATTATAAAAAATTTGGCGTTATTTCCCAATAACTGGTATCATAGCTTTGGTTGTGTTTTTCTTTTTTTTTTTCGGGCAATTATTATTCATGTGAATAGTGAATTTTTGTGAATAGTAAATTTTGGTCAGTTGTACCAAATTGTCCACGAAGGTGTTCTAATATACGGTGGTTCGTAAGAATTGTGAAAAACGATCCAAAGGAAGTCAGATACAAGTGGAAGCGATGACTATAGAAGAAGAAAATGTGAAAATTGAAAAGTTCGATGGAGCGGACTTTGACTTTTGAAAATGCAAATTGAGGATTATTTGTATCAAAGAAGTTTGTATCAACCTCTCTCAGGGAAGAAGCCAGAGGCTATGAAGACTGGAGTCCTCTCGACAGACAAGCTCTTGGCGTTGTCCCATTGACGTTATCCTGCAATATTGCTTTCAACATAGCAAAATAAAAGACCACAACAGGTCATATGACAATACTCTTTAGTATGTATGAGAAGCCTTTAGCCTCAAACAAAGTGCACCTCATGAGGCACTTGTTCAACTTGTGAATGATAGAAGACGCATTGGTAGCTCAACATCTCAATGAACTGAATATAGTCACAACCCAATTGAGTTCGGTTGGAATTGAATTTGATGAAGAAGTACAAGCATTAATATTTTTGTTTTCTCTACCAGAAAGCTGGAATGTTACTGTCACGACTGTGAGTAGCTCGTCGGGAAGTACTGAGTTGAAATTTGATGATGTTCGTGATTTGGTTCTCAGTGAAGAGATCCGACAGAGAGAGTCGGGTGAATCATCAACTTCTTCAGTTTTGCATACAGAGTCAAGAGAAAGAAATTCAATTAGAGGCAATGGACAAGGCAAATCGAACTACCAAGGTAGATTAAAGGACAGAAGGTCCAAATTCAGAAATCTCAGTAATTTTCATAGTTCGAAAGCTGTCGAATATTGGAATTGTGGAAAGACTGGGCACTACAAAAATCAGTGCAAGAGTGTACCGAAGAACCAGGAAGCAAAGGTAAAGGTAAATGTTGCTTCCACCTCTGAAGGCAACGACGCATTGATATGCTCTTTGGAAAGAAAAGAGGAGTCTTAGGTGTTAGACTCTGGAGCATCGTTCTATGCTACTTCACATAAATAATTTTTTAAAAGGTATATCCTTGGAAACCTTGGAAAGGTATATCTTGGTGATGATAAACCTTGTGCTATTATTAACAAAGGTGTAGTAAAGATTAATTTGAATGGATCTGTTTGGAAGTTGAAGGATGTCAGACATATTCCCGACCTGAGAAAAAACTTAATCTCAGTAGGGCAGTTGGCTAGCGAAGACTACACTATGATCTTCCATGGTGATAATTGGAAGATTTCAAAGGGAGCAATGACGGTTGCTCGAGGAAAAAAGAGTGACACTATTTAAATGACAATAGAAGCATGTTGTTCGATAACAGTTGCAGCTTGCAATGAAAATCCCAATCTATGGCACCATAGCTAAGCCATACGAGTGAAAAAGGGATGAAAATTATGCATTCGAAAGGAAAACTTCTATGTCTATAGTCAGTAAAGATAGGCATGTGCGAAAATTGCATACTTGAAAAACATAAAAGAGTCAGCTTTCAGACAAGTGGCAGAACCCCAAAGAAAGAAAGGTTAAAGCTTGTTCACTCTGATGTTTGGGGACCAACGACTGTCTCATCCATTGGTAGAAAATACTACTTCGTGACTTTCATCGATGATCACTTCGGAAGGTATGGGTTTACATTCTAAAATATAAATCCGAAGTGTTCGAGACTTTCAGAATTTCTTAACTGAGTTGGGATTCAAACAGGAGAAGAATATTTTGCATAATGATAGTCAAAGTGCGATACACTTGGCAAAAAATTCAGCATTTTATTTCAGAACCAAACATATTGAGCTTTGTTACCATTTCATAATATCTTTATTGGAAAATGATATATTAGTATTGGATAAGATCTAAGAAAGCAAGAATCAAGCAGATATGTTAATAAAGGCGGTGACTATCGACAAGCTGAAGTTGTGTACAACTTCAGTTGGTCTGCTAGAGTAACAAGACCAGAAAGGCTGCTGCATTGATCGAGATATGAAGACAGATTGAAACCAGTCTTCAAATGGGAGATTGTTGGTCAAACTATACATGCATCAAAAATAAATGACAATAAAGATAGACGGTGCATCTTTTGTTGAACTAATTAATAATTAGTTAACAAAATATTTGGTAGGTAAGATGGTAGGTGAAGATTAATCTTGACCGTTCGTTTGATTTGTGGGGATTAATCTTGACCATTTATTTGGTAGGTGAAAAATGATCTTAACCATCCATCAAAGTAGGTAAAAATTAATATTGGTCGTCCATTGAAGAGGTGTAGGTCTATATATAGCCTTAGGAATTCATTTGTAATGTATTCCTTCCAAAAGTGAGAGAGAAAAATAAAATTTTAGAAAAATTTTAGTGAGAGGTTATGAGTTGTGAGTATTTATAAACATTTTGTGAATTTTTCTTCATTCAGTAAAAGATCTGCATCAGTCCGGAGACGTAGACATAATTGGTCGAACTCCGTTATCAATTTGTATGTCTTATATTCTGCATTTTTTTTCGTTTTCTCATAAATTTGATTATAGAAAAATTGACGTTATTTCCCAACAAGTCTTCGACAACGTCATTAATATATATATATATATATATATATATATATATATATATATATATATATATATATATATATATATATATATTATTTAATGGAGCAAAAAATCAAATACAACATGAATAATTAAAAAAATGATCCGTAAAAAAAAAGTATCCAAGTTGAAACTAAAGATGTATAATACATAAATGTTTAATCATGTGAATTAAAAATGCTTTATTATGCAACAAAAGTTTACAACCAATTTTCAAATAATGTAAAATCTTTCATAGAATTTTAGGCATGTGAGATATAAAAATAAATATAATTTCTTGAATATTTGGTACCTGAATTTAAGTGCTTTAATATCAATTATGATTTTGAAATCAAAATCAAATATGACTAAAAATTTAAATATTTTAAATCTTAAAATTGCTCAATGATTTTTCTTTCATATATACATTATAATTCTCCTTTTGTAAGGAAAAATATTTAATAAAAATGGGAATTCATTATTTAATCTTCTAATATATTTTATAATGTAAAAAATTGAAAAATATATTTTTTTTAATTACTGAAATTTTTTAGTTACAATTAAGAGATTAGCATACAACCCAAAAATACATTATTATATATAGAATGACAGGATAATTTTTATCATACTTAGAGTTGGCAATTTTTGACACGACACAAAATGATATAAATTTAATTGTATATAAATTTGAACTAAACAAATATATATCATAATCATGTCAACATGTTTACGATAGAAAAAAATCGTATCATAAATAGATTTTATCTACATAATCTATTTAGACATGATTAGATACGTTTAAAAATATATAAAATATTTAATAATTTTAGTGATATTCAAAATTCAAAATATTCAAATATATATAATTATAATAAATATCTATAACATATATTTATATATAAATAAATTTATAATATATTTTGATAAATTTAATATATTTAATTATATTAGTATATTGTATATATAAATAAAGATTAATAAATTATTTTTGTTGAGTAATATATATATATATATATATATATATATATATTGTTTTAATTTTTTTTAATTATTTTTTTGTTACATATGATATTATATGCATTATAATTATAAATAAAAGTTAGTATAAATATTCTATAATACAAAAATTGTTAATAATTATTTTTAATTTTAATTCATATGAAAGCTTAGGAATATACAACTTTAAAATGGTAGAAAAAATTATCTTCTACTATCATGTATTTATCCTTTAGGAGATGCAGACTTTTTAATATTTTTAATTAATTTTATATTGAGTTGAACTTTTTATTTTATTAATATTAATATAACATAAAGCAAATTATTTTATTTTACAACCATCAATAATTCAATCTTATATTGTCATATGATTAACACTTTACAACGTGTATACTTTTTTTTTCTTTTGCAATAATTAATATCATATCGGTAAATATAATAAATTGACAAACTAAAGAATTCAATAAAAGAATAATTGTGAGTAATTAAAATTTAACTTATTCAATCAGACCGGTTAAAATTGATCAATTAAATTGATTAGTTTGTAAATAACTGGATGAATTAATTTTTATGTAGATTAATTATATAATTAGTTTAATTGACACAATTAGTTAATTGTATTAGATATAATCATATATAATTCGTTTAATAACACGACATTAAAATTCGTATTAACATAATACCTTACATTTAATTAATCGTGATGACACATAATTACCAACTCTAATCCTACTTTCCTAAAATAAGGCTATTGACCAACAAAAAAAAACTTAAAAGGTAGATGCTATAATTAATCTTGAATTTGTGTGCCTTTCCACATTTGGATAAATGCATTTAATTTAAGATATTTTTTCCCAGTTGGTCAATAGCATTGTTTTTGGAAAGTATGACAGGAATTGTATTGTCATTTGTTATTTTATATATATATATATATAAATATATATATATATTTATTTATTTATTTATTTTTGGGCTTTACTCTTTGTGATCTTCTTTTAATTATAATTAAAAAATTCAGTAATATTAAAAAAAATCTCTTTCAATGTTTCACACACAAAAATGTATTAAAAATTTCAATAAATAAAGTCCGGCATTTTTTATTTATTTTCTTCCTTACAAAAGGAGAATCATACATATATAATTTTCAAATATTGATCTAAACAACATGAATTGATTTTATCATATATGAGTGAAAATCATTAAGCAATTTTAAGATTAAAAAACTTTTAAATTTTTTTTGTCCAAATTAGTCAAATTTGAATTCAATTACTAAATACTCAAAGAAATTATCTTTATTTTCCATCCGGGGTACATATGTTTACTAAGTATGAACAAATTACGAAGTTTTAACTAATTATAATAAAAAAAATAAATTTTTAAAAAATTAACAGTGAATTTTTTTATATTTAAGATATTTTTACGTGAATTTTTTAGAATTTTATATACAGTGTAATGATATTTTTTAAGAATTTAGGATATCTGATCGTTACAGATGACTATAACTGCAGAGTAATCAATATATTAAAATCACAACTTTTCAAATTATTATCTCAAATAACATTTTTATCAAATGATAGGAGTTAAAAGTTAATTTTTAGTTGTAATTTATTAAACCTCAAAGGATTTTATGTAATTCTCTAAGTATTCACATCCTTTTTGTATGTCACATGCTTAATTTTTCCACTTTTAACATAAAATATGTGCTTTTTTAAATTAGTTGTATTTGAAATTTTGATTCTAAAACTTTTCTACATACTAAAGCACTTTAAATTCAAATTATTAAATAGTTAAGCATTTATCCATGTTTTCAAAAAAAAAAAGTGTGTATATATATAGTGAATTTGAGTTGCAAATCATCTGTGATCCAATTTGATGAAAATTCTAAGAATTTTCTAAGCAACTAATCCCATCATCATTATTCTTGAATATGCAATTGATCAAAATTTTGATTAATGACTAATTAGTGATGTGCCAACCTATATTTGTCATTAATTTGATTGAATTTGAGTAATTAGTTATTCATTAAATTAATAATTTGGATTGATACTCAAATTAGATTTGACACTCTAATTAATTAAGTTTAATAAATGGCACCTAGTGCATGGATGAACCTGAAATTTTACCTATGTAGGTAATTTGTTAGCCTACTACCTAGATGAATTTTATAATATAGAACATATATATTGGAAGTCGCCTATTAAATTATCTTAATTTTTTTAAATTATTCTTTAAATTTTATACTTTTTATGTAATCAATTAAATATTTATTAAATGTCATTAATTTTTAGACGATGTGTCGAACGTCCATATTGGAAATTATTTCATGATTTCCTTGTTTAAGAGGCTGGACAAGAGTAATTTTTTAGCTTTCTTCTCTATTATTCATCCATGGAAATCAAACATGAGAATAAACGGAAGAAATTCTATGTTGTTTTCAAAGGTAAGCAATCTAAAATATATTGCAGCGGGAAGATTGTGTAGCACAGGTGATTAGTTTTAGCTAGTGGAAGCTTGTAAAGATAATTTAAAACTGAGGAAGAAGCTACAGCACAGTATTATTCTTTCGTTCATAGAAGTGTGAATGAACAAACAAATATAGGTGATGTCGTGGATTCATAAATATATGCAGTCCAGTCTTGTGGATTTCGAATCCAATAAACCAATTAAAGAATGCAAGGAAATTCTATGTTGTTTTCAGAGGAAGTCAGCCTGGAATATATAATAGCTGGGAGGAATGTGCTCCATATGTAGTTGGTTTTAATTAATGGTTGTTTGATTATTATTCAGGTCATATGAGATGGAGGAAGAAGCTATTGAAAAATACAATGATTTCTTTGATGAAAGAGTCAATGAACATGCATTCTAGTATGTGATATATCAACTTTTTGCGACAAGGAGCATCCTACTTGCTATTTCAGCATGTTTAATAAGTTCATATTTGGATGTATTGTCGGAATCATTGTTTGGTTTCATTGTTAGAATAATGTTTTGAACCATTAATAATTTTAGCTTATGTTTAATTTTTTAAGTGCTCTCAAAATCATATTTGTGTTGATGTCCAGAAGAATATACTAAAAAATGTTGGTTGTTTGATTATTGTCACAGATCATTTAAGTGTCATTTTAAGGATTGAGAGTAGGATTAAATTTCAATTAATAATTTTAGCTTATGCTTTGTGACCTGTTTTGTTGCAATTGATCTCATTTGGATTTGGATCTGTTGCTATTTCAGCATTAGTAGGATTCCAAATGATTAGTAATCTTAAATTTCAATAATGTTTTGAACCATTAATAAATTTAGCTTAGGTTTAGTTTTCTTTTTTGTATTTGGTAATTCCTACTTACTAGTATGAAACTCTTCTGTTGAGTCGAAATGGTAACTTTTACATGGTAAATACAATAAATAATTGTAATAGAAATAGTAAAAAAATACTAAAAATATATGCATAATATAATTTTAAGAAAATAAAAAAATAATAAAAGTAAAACCAAGCATTTGATTGAAGGTTGCTTACACACAAAAATTGGCTTTGTTTATATCCACACCAAAAAGTCAGCACTTAACACAAAAGTTGCTCAAGATCTTACTGTCCTAATTGATTTCCCAAGTGACAATATACATGCTCCATAAATTTCCCTCTTGCTTTTGTTTTTCATGTTTGAAATGAAAAAAATAAAACTCGCTGATGGTTCATTCATCCAGCATTCAACTAATAATATGTAACAATGTTAAGTAATTTATAAGTTTCACTTGGCATAATATCATGGGGCAATTACAATGAACTTATATTTCCTATGATACATATGCATGGTAGTCCATACTAGGCTGCTTATGAAGTGATTTACAATTACTACTCGATTCAAATTCGTAGTAAGAAAAAAAAAAAAGAAGGGACAACTGTTAGGTCTTCAAAATAGATGATGTGAGGTAGAAGTCCAAATTGAGCCAGCCTTGCAATTAATTTACTTTGTTTCATCCTGAGAACCACGTACAAAATCCCTATTTACTCTGTGTAGCTCACTGACTCAGTGCCAAAGAAACTAAACCCATTGGAGATTAATTATTTTAAAATAGATCATAGAACGTTCACTGCAAGAAAAACATTCAATAGTGACGAAAGATTAATGGGATAGAACGTTTATATCTATGGCATTTAAGTAAGGTGTGGCTTTCTTAGATGTCATATCTACATGCATCTAAAAATGTAGGAAGGGTATTTCTCTGTTAATTTAGCAGTGAAACAGGAATAAATTAGTCTATCTAAAACCATTTGCTGATTTAATTGTAATTTGCTAGCCCAGTCTATAGTTCTTTTTGACCGTTGTTCTAAATCATAACTTAGTTTTTTAATTGTATCCCATGCATTTTGATCACATTCCCGAATTAAACTCTCAAGCTATAACGTAGACAAGTTTAAATTGTAGTAAACAAGCAACAATAGATGATTTCTGCAGAAAGAGTGAGATTTCTTACAACAGTTAGTATTGTTCATCTTGCGCTAAACCCAGTTTAACAAACACATCCATGTATGAGCAAAGCAATAATTTTCATTCTTTTCTCCATATAAGAAATTTTTGAAGGAGAAGATTCCAAAAGGTTGAGCATTTGACCTTCTGCACTAAGATGGAAGCACTCGACTGCAACTCCATCAGTCCACTGGTAACAAGGGGTTCAATTGACTTGGTTTTTCCTTCAAACAACCTTGACCTTTTAATCTTCACGAAACTTTTTAGACGACTCTACTCGTAAAATGTATCTATCATGGTGTTCTTCATTTCTGGTTCTTCATGTTCTCCATTTTTTTCTCATCTTCTCCTTCAGAAGTTGAAAGGAAATATTGTAGCAAAACCTGTAATTGACTATCTTTCCTTCATGTTGACCTTTAGAATTCAGCCGATTTCTCATATCCAAATGATTCATTGGATTATCCTAAATATATAATACCAAATAGTATTTAAAAAAACTAGCACAAAACAAATTAGCTAAAAGCCTAAAAATTGTATCACCATAACATTAAAAAAAACAACAAATTAAATTCTTACATTAGAAAGCCCGTGCTCGAACTCATCCTGTAACATTAGCTACCAGAACAAATGTCAGACTCATTAATGTAAACGTCCAGTAGCTACCATTAATCTTTACTACAAGGTTGCAAAAAATATATTTATTTCCTGATTACATTAGTTGAGATCAATTTGTCGCAAGGTGATATTAGAAAATTGCAAATCATGAAAATGAAGCAGTGAAACTACAGATAGAAGTTAAAGATCTACAGAAACGATCAAAAGAAATGTTCTCAGTACAAATTTGGAAAAGAAAATGGGAGTCTGAAGAGAGCGATATGAGTTACTGTAACAACATAACATGCAGAGCACCTGAGTCAACGGCTGAAACAACCACGAAGTCAAGATGGCAAATATAGTGACAACCCACACAGCTGATGACTCCACTATTTTCTTCTTCTCTTCTTAACGAAACTAAAGCTTTAACAGTATCTTCAGGGATGAGCTCTTTGGTTTTTCTAATCTCTTGAAGAAGAATAAGGCAGTTAGTGAAATGGCAGGCGAATGGCCATCCGGGTCGTCCTCCCTAGTGAGATATTGAGAGATAGAATTTTAGACACAGAGAGATTGAGAGAGAAAAAGTGGAGAAGAAAGAAATATAAGGGTAATGGTTCTTTAGAATTATTAAGCAGTTATCAATTACTTGATTTAATGGTTAAAATTAAAAATAAATGATCTAATAACCGTAAATTTTAAAGTTATTTATAAACTTCGTCTTCTATTCAATGGGTTGTTCGATTAACTAATTTATTAATCAGATTTGTCCCAATGAGAAAATTTAATTTTGTCATTATTTCAATCATATTTAAGTAGTTATTTAATTATAGAACAACTTCGATTCAAACTAATAAAATTAATTTTGTTACTTTAATCAATTAAATTTAAAAAAAATGGGAAAATTCCTTAAATCCTTCTTAGTTTAACGAAATTTTTGGCAAGACCAAATGAAAATCACTTCTCAATTTACATAAGAGAAACAAAACAAATATGGCACTATTGATTTATTTAAACTGTTGCAAATCCAAGAAATTCTTACGAGGATGGAAATAATAATAATAATAAATTAATGAAAAAATCATAAGAGATGTGTAGTTGACAAATTTGGAGAAAATGAATTAAGTGTAGGGATGAGAGGTAGTTGAGAGGTGGGATTATAAATTCCAATTCATGAGGAAAGATTTACACAGAAAACAAAATTCAAATTCTATTCTATTCTATTCTATTTTCTTCCAATGAGGAGTGGGAAAATGTATCTTCCAAACATTGTGCAGCGCTTGTGGTATTAGGAAGGAAGAGAGTTTTGTTTCCCATTAATTAGTCTTTCTTCTGCCCTTATACCACAAGCGTTGCATTAAGTTTGGAATTGGATACTGATACCAAATTCCTCCACCTCCATCCAACCCACCTTTTTCCTCTTAAATAACTCACTTTGATGCATTCCATTTTTATTTATTGCTTATTTATCAAGTTACATCACACATTCAATTCATTGTATTTTTTTTCTAATTTCTATTATATTATATTTAAAATTTAATTTTTAAGTCTATATTTATTTAGTTAAACAAGTAATTATATATATATAGATAATAAATAAGTAATGTTGATGCATAGATAATAACAAAAATAATTATAAATGGATTTGAAATATATATGGATAGTTCAAAATTAAATAAATATGAGAAAGATAAATTTAGGAAAAAATTATAGACAGTTCATAAGATTTTAATAAATTACAATGAGAAACAAACTTTTAAAAAATTAATAGTGCAACTTATATCGTTTAAAATAATATTTATTCATTTAATACTGTATAAATTTCAAATATTGCAGTATAATACAACACATCATTTTTTTTTATATTTGAAATATTTTTGTATAAATTTTGTAAAGTTTTATGTACAGATTCATGATTTTTATATTTGTTACTGTAACTATTTAACAACCAATATATTTAAATTTTAATATTTTTAATTGTTTTTTTAAATAATATTTTTTATTACAAGGTAATAAATAGGCTGTTATTTTTTAAAATCTTATTTATATCTGTCATAATTAACCCTTTGGAGCTTATTGTAATTTGCTCATAAATTTAGTGGGTGAGCAATTCTACGTTAAAACCGAATTAAGCGACCAAAAGATTGACCGACCGACTAGTAGTTTGGCGTCAGTCGTAGAGGTTTTTGGTAATTTTCTATTATCGGTTCGATTCAGTTAATTAACCGAAAAAACTACAATTAACCAAACCAAACCCACTTTACTCCAATACTCTGCTGTTTTACCCATGTTCTATTTGGCTTGGTCTCCTCTCCCAAAAACCAAAACGCAGGCATCTGTTAGAAGATTTCGGGATTGAAAGACAACCTAAGCATAACCCTTTCCTTCCTTCTAGGCTCTCTTCGTCCTTACTCGCACGCCTCTGAAGGCGGCGGATCTTCGCCGGCTTCTTTCTTTTCGCGGTCCCGCCTCTCTCGGCTTCGTCGAATGCTATTGCTGCCTCGCACCGCTCTTTGCTTTCAAATTGGATGACACTGACAATTAGACCAACCTTACTTCTTCAGTTGCTGTTGTCGCCTCGCGCAGGTATCAACGTTGTGATTATTTTTTTTTCAGAGACAGACTAGAATTTTATACTGTGATTTTTTTTTGGTTTAGTGAGATGATATTGGATTCTACTAGGGTTTTTTTGTTGATTTAGGTTGATATTGTAAAGGATTTTTCATAAGAGACTGATGCTTATTTACTCTAAAGCTCTGTTTGGTTTGATGGATTCTCTGTGCAACATGCAGCAACAATATAAGTCTACAATGTTGCTAATTGTTATAGCGTGCGAGATGAGTAAAGCTCATACATTTGTTTGGAGTTGAATTGCTTTGTTTAATTTTTGGGAAATTTTTATCCCCTATTAGATTAAGTTGTATTCTAATTGACAGAGTATTGTCATTCAATTGCTCTCCATGTTTGATATTGTTTTGAAATTATCATTACTTGTTATCTAGGACAGCTTTTCAATTGTGATTATTTATCCGTAATTGTAATTAAGATTAATTCAATGAATAGTGCCCAAATTGGGTTTAGTTGAGAAGTTGTAAGCTACACAACATAAAAATGCCATTTACTCAGTTTTGCAGCATAATATGAAATCTTAAAACTTTATGTTGGTATATTTTGGTTAATGCGGTTAATAAACCGAACCGACTGAAAAAAATTCAGTTAACCTACATTGGTTAACTGACTACTTTGTTGCGGTTAACAGTTAGCTTTTCTTCTTAATTTCGGTTCAGTTAACCTACTTTCTGTTCAGTTGGTTAACCGAACCAAACAATGCTCACCCTAATAGAGCAACTTTTGCTGCTTCTTTAGCGGCTGCCATTCCTTATACGAGTTTGTTCCCCCTTCACCAGCCAATTCTCCTAAATTTATAGTGGGATTATATTTGTATGGACCGGCCTTTTCATTGATATATATGGCCCACTCAGCTTTTCTGTTTAGCACTCAAACGGTGTTGTTTATCCTCTTACAGTGTTTCTACTGCAACCTTTCTATTCTTCAATGCACCAATGCTTCGCCATATCAGTTGTCTGCTCTATCTCAGTTCCTTTCTTCTCTCGCAATTTCTTCTTCCTCTTAACTTTCTTTTTATTCCTCTCCAAGTTTCTGTTCAGATACATATTTGTTCTTTCTTGTTTATTTCAATACCATCCATTCTGCTTAGTTGCCTTCAAAATTGAGGTGAAAATTTATGGATAGAGATATGAATACCTAATACTCCTAATAGTGTTCTTCGTTTAGCATTTAATTTAAATTCCATTCTGATGAGAGATTATTGAGCTTAATTCTAGGGTAAATTTTTGTTTTAATATCATGAACCATGTATTCTCTAATTTCAATCTTGTTGCTATATGATTTACTCGGCATCAGTTATAATTTAGTGAGATAATATGTGAATTTCCCCTTAATTAGGGAGATAGAGTGACCTAGTCTTTATTCTCCTATCCATCAGTGACTTGCTATACATTTTGAACATTTTTGGCTTTGGCTGTTTATGCTTAATGTTGTATTTAGCTTGATCATTTGAATTACTGTTTTTGAGTTGAGGAATTATTAATTATAGCTGTTTTTGCTAAAAAGAAAAAGATATTATCCAAGATGACAGCATCCCTGGAATTTTCTTTTAATTTTGACTTAAATTACAGCTGTGTTGTGGTCAGAACATGAAATAAAAAATGCTTCTTTTAAGTTGAGCCTTGTTTCTCAGTATTGGTAAGAGTTTCCCAAACCATTCTTGTTTCAAGACGAAAATTTAAAACATGCAGTGTTCTGAGAGCATAATGGCATTGACAGTGAGATGATGATCCTTTCTTGAGACTTTAGTGGAGTAGCTTTTGCTGGAAAGAGAGCTGAATTAGATTGGATGACAGCATGAGTATGCACAATTGGTGTGTAAGAAAATGTGAGATTCAGTTAAATGATGCTAGAATTGCATAAGTAACATTGATGTAACCTGAAATTCAAAGCTTCATATTGTTGTCTTATGTTCTTTTAAACTGAGAATTGTTTATAATTTAATCAGAGTAAAAATGTTCTTAGAAAGATCTGGTAAGAGTTACCCAGACCAGTGTTAGTTGCATGCAAGAACTTCTAAAAGATGCACCACCCTAAGAGCCTAGACATTTGAATCTTATCTTAGTCTTACCATATGCCTTTTCAAGTTATTGTTGCAAAATTTGTTGATTGTTTGATGTGGCATGCAGCATATCTTGAATGGCATTCTAGAATAGCGAAAGACTACCAAGTTCTGAAATAAATTATATGGCATGGCATTGCAAATTTTATACTTGTCTACTTGACCATTATTTGGGGATGGGTTTTCTTCCAAGTATAATGTGTTATTGGTGACTAAACTGATGTTAAATGATTCATTCTGATGTTATTGAACTGTGAAGGCATGTTTGTAGGTAACATTTGTTGCTTATAGCTGAATCAAAAAATGAGCAAATTATTGGAGTTCGGAAGGAAAGTCCTTTTCTACATGAGGGTTCTTTCTAGCTATGAAGAACATAGGATCCGTAATTATAGACTGCAGCTCGGGAGGCATCTTCAACAGGTTAGCTAAATAGTGTTTCTCTTCTTCTTATTCTTTTTTGATGTGCTGCTGTGATGTTACTTGTTTTAACTGCTACTAGTTTTTTTTTCCTTTTTTCTTTACAGTGTATTTTAAGGTTAGGAACCACAAAATCTTGTTTGAGAAATTGTTAATGTTTTATGGATATGTCCTTTCCTGAAACTCTTAAAACCCCCATTTTTTCAACCAACCAAACTAGTGGGTTGAGTAGGTAAGGTTACCTTCCTATACTTTACCTTTGAACAAAACAAACTAAGGACACCAAACCATCATTTAACATACTTTTATCCGGAACAAAATAATGTTAATTATCTACCTTGCATTACATTACTTTACTATCCACTCTACCGTCCATTTACTTCATCTCACTCTAGCATCCATTTCCCCAAACATCCTTTCAGAACGTGAATGTGTTTGCATTAAAAATAATGGTAAGCATATTATTATTTTGAAAGTTATGTTAGTGGTCTGCACTCTATTTTGGGCAGCAAAAGATGCCAGTCTCCTTGTTTACCTTATGTATGCATTTTTGGACACCACAAGCCAGTTATTAAATTATTGGAAAAACAGAACTTTAGTCTCATTAATGTTCAAATGAGAATTTCTCTAGCTACAATGTAGAAAGTTAATATTATTATCCATTTTTGTTTACTTTATGTATGCATTTTTATTCAATTTTTCTAACATCTAAAGCCCATAATGTCTTATATGCGTTATTTTGGATTGTGGTTTTGAATTCATGATGTTGTTTCCTGTATACTTCTCATTTTTGTGAGCTCTTGCTATCTGTGCAGGCACAAGAAAGAAAATTAGCCTTGAGAAAGATCCCTGAGCAGACTATATTGGCAGAGGTCCGCCGAATGGTTGAGGAGATGCAGAATTTAAACCAAAAACTGGAAGAAACTGTAAGTATTAGTCAGCTATAACTGCACTTGACTCCATCTAGAAAATAACTATTCTCCATTCTTTATTTCTATATTAAACTTCACTTTCAATGTGAAATTGGACTGTGAAAACCAAATAGTGATGTGGAAAACAAAACCATATTAGAAGAATGTTGGCCCCAAGCTTTTTCCAGGTTTAAATGCTTTTGGAAAATTATGTATACTGCTAGAATATCTGAGGGATTGTTGATATGTTGTTGAAGGAAAGCTTTTTCTGTAACGTTGTGTCTGCTTCATGAGAAATGCCAGCTAATGCAAAATTTTGATCGATCTGTTTGGTTCATTATAATGCCCAAGCTTAGAAGAGAGAACAAGAAAGAATAAATTGTGGGCAGTGGGCAACATGGGATCCAAATAATTGAAGTTTAACACTCTTTAGGATAATCTAAGCCATTCTATTTCAAATGAAAATCTAATAATTTCTGTT
The DNA here is from genome assembly GCA_023653625.1 of Triadica sebifera. Lineage (NCBI taxonomy): Eukaryota > Viridiplantae > Streptophyta > Magnoliopsida > Malpighiales > Euphorbiaceae > Triadica > Triadica sebifera. The sequence continues at coordinate 21,863,164 of CM042893.1, forward strand.
TTTTTTTTCCATGCTAGTGCTCATTCCTTCGGTGTTTCTCTTCCCCTTTTCTTTTCCTCTATCCATCAATGCAAAGTTGGTAGTCTTACATTGATGCTATTTTTAAAATGTTCTGTTCTCGAATCTCACAGCTTTATCTGGAATCTCTGCCGGTCCTATATGTTGTCCGTTTTGGAATATTTACTTATTAATGGACAACATTTTAACAGAAACAAATGCTTTTCTTGGGAACTTATCCCTCAACCATTTCATATTCAAACTTCTCCTAAATTATGGCATGGGAGTTCAGTTCTTCACATCACAACTTCATGAGCAGGAATTTTGGCCTCCACTTCTACCTAGTGCATAGGAATTAGTAGCATGGGCCAGTTTTTTTGTTTAAAATGGAAAAGCTAATTATTTCCATGGACCCGAGTCTCTCTCAGAATTAGTATTCAAAGGTCCCCCAAGAACCCTGGAGTAAATGATAAGTTAGCTAGTCTCAAAGACTGAATTTTTGCACTCTTCCCTATTTTTTGTCTCATTTTCTTCTGTTAAAAATTGTAAAGATCTCGTTGAACTGAAAATCGAATGTTTTTCTCTTATAATATAGTTAATTATTGAGAGAAACAGGATAATTTCGCAATTGTATATGATGTTGAAATACATATGATCATTTTTACACACAGGGGGCTGCTATTGAAGAGTATTTCAAGCCAATTGACAAGGAAGCTGAGATTGTAATGAAGATGCAGCTTGAGGGGGAGGAAAAGACAATGAAGGAGATGATGAAGACAATGCAAACACAGGCTTTACTTGAAAAAGCTGAAGCAGAAAAAAATACAAATGCACATCATGTGGACAGAAACCAACATACCCAAGTGACAGAATTCACTTCTAAGCAGCAAGCACAAGTGAGATGATTCCATATTGTACGAGTGTCTACAACCTCTGATTCAATCTTTTTAGGCTTGCTTTCTGAAATATGATTTTCACAAATATCATTCATCCTCTTGAGCCATTTCAATAATCGACGCAACAATTTGTGAAATTTATATCAGAAAATATAAATGTTTACTATACAACAGTGATTTGTACTGAAAAAAAAAGTAGTTATGTTGGGACTTGTGATTGCAGCAAAGGACTTCTTAGTTATTTACTTATTTTGTCATTTATACCATTCCAAGAGTGATGAATAGTGAGTGATATTGAACAAGCAATCAAGTATACTCTGCATATTCAGTTGTAAAAATTATGGGATTATAAACAAATTAACGAATCTAAGCTCCTCGAGTGAGTAACTCCGTCCTTTCCACCTTGAAGTTCAGAAATTGTCAAAAAATGAAAACTCGGATCACTTGGATGTTGGGGCCATGGTTGATTATGCTCCGAAGATCCCTTCTGTTGAGTGAAATACAGGTCAATGTCTCTTCTTCTTTAGCCTTTTTTTTTTTTGTTGGAGCTGCCCAAAGGATTTGATATCATAATCTCGTAATGGTAGAGAAAAGCACAACGGGTCCAGACAAAGAATCAATAAAGACAGAATCCCAGATTAATAAGAAAATTATTTTAAAGTAGCACGTTTAAATTTATATCAGATATATTTATAATTTCTCTTATTTAATATATATAAGTAATTTAAAAAATAATTTTAAGAAATTTATAGAACATAACAATACTTGTCTCTTAAATTAATATATTTTGTTATTTTTAAACATTTTTAATTGACATGACATCAATATGATGCTCACGTGAGAGGAGATAGGGAAATTGCAAAATTGACTGACCACCAAATTAATTAACGGTGTCTAAAAATAGTAAAATAATAAAATTTAATAGTTAATATAATTTTTTAAAAAAAATAAAAATTGAAATGATATTTTATTAAATTTATATGGCTCCGTATAAATTAGGCGAATAGAAGGTGGTGCAAATCAATCAGGCGGATAATGCGTTGGCTGATACATTTCGCGGATAGGATAGGGGCTGGCTAGCTAAAGCTAAATTGGACAAAGGTTCATCAAAAATTAGAATGGAGTTGCCAACATTGGTCCCATTATTTCAAACCGACCATAACACAAGTAGTGTGAGTGTGACATTGCCTTTTCTACTTTCTATCATTTCTCCCCATCTTTTCTTGTATAAATATCCTACCCAATCTTGGAATTTTTTCCATTATGATTTTCCCCATTTAACCCATAATCATACTTCAATACCACACCCTATCCTAATAATAATTTATTCGCATCATACATGTGACTCCCTGTATATGGGTATGAAATGGTTGTTTATTTGTTTATTTTTAAAAACAGTTTTTAAAATTTTAAAAAATTAAAAATAGTTTTTTTCAAAAACAATACTAAAAGTTTTTCACTTTTATCTCATATATTCGTCTAGTTTCCTGTTAAAATCAGTTTCTAAATTTTTTATTTTAATGTTTAATTAGAATCATTAGTCTGATATGTCATGTGATTTGCTGACCATTCAATTTTTGCTATATCATATTAATGGAGCTAATTAAAGCCTAAAATGAGAAATTGATAGTTTATTATAAATAAATAAATAAAAGTATGGATGGCAATTCGTATAAAAAATAACTACCAAAAACAAAACATAATAAGTATAAAAGGGCTACACATGTTTTAAGCTTAATAGATTCTAAACTATTACAAAAACTAATTTAATTTATGTTGATGAAGTCCTCAAAGTCTCAACTTTCATTTTCTCATTTATAAATATATATAACTAAAAAAAATGTTGCTTTTAATATTTTTTTAGCAACTCGATCCAAAACGTTTGAAATTTTGCAATTAGATTTTTCTGTCTATTTCTTTAATTAAAAACATAATCAATTCTGACATGTCACTTAGCAATAGGGCCTACTATATCTACTCGAATTATTATGTAATTGAAGTTTATAACAGATTTTATTCTAGTAAATTTATCCCTAACTTGAAAAATAAAAATTCAAATTTCTATTGATATATGTGAAAATTTAGAAATAAATTTATCAATTGAAACTACATAATTTTTTTTAATAGTACGAGCAAATGTGAAACCACATGAGCCCTACAATTAAGTGATGTGTCAAAATTTTCTATGTTTTTTATATTAAAAAAAACAGATGAAACAACCTAATTAATTATAGAATTTTAAAACATTTTAAATTCAATTATAATAAAAAAATTAGAAAGGAAAATTGTTAATTAAATGATGGGTCACAGCTTTTGTCACAGTTTATGCCCAAAAAGCATTTATACTTCTAACAGTAAATAATCTGTAAACTTTTTTGCTGCATATATTAATCAAATAAATCCATTTTAAACTTTTTTGCTTTATTAGTCTATCCACTTGAAAATCAAATTATTTTAAAATTTAATTCCTGAATCTGATTATGAATAATTGTATCCGAAATGAAGTTGAAAATTTAATAGATAAAACAAAATCAATGTTTGAGATAGAAGGTATTTTATTTATTATTTGTAGAATTAAAAAATTTAAATATAAATGGGTAGAGATGGGGTGAGTATCTAGGTTGGGACTGAACTTTCTTTTTTTTTTTAAGAAAAATATCTGAATTGAATAAATGTTTTATATAATTTAATTAAGTTCGATTTGATAAAATAATAAAAGAAATTATTAATTAATCAAACCGAATTATGATGGATTAAATTGGAAAAAGAAAAAAGGAGGAATCAATTGAGTTGACAAATGTCTACGTCTCTATAGTGATAGTTGAAGGAAGATATATCTTATATTTACCAATATGTTTCCTCACTATTTATTATGATATTATTTATATATATATATATATATATATATATATATATATAATTAAAGAGAAGGTACATAAACAATAAATATAAAAATAAATAAATAAATCATTACAATTTTCCGACCTTCTTGATGTTGGTTAGTACCCATCATACTTGAGACAGACCCAAGGCCCAATAAAAAGGTGGAATTGTGGTGTTACCCTTTACATTTACAAATTAGCCGAATTACAAGCTGAAGACCATCCTCATATCTTTTCAAGATTGTGTCCAATAATTTACTTAAAATATCCAATAAATAATAAATTATTATATAAACAATAATTTTCTATTCATGTATATTTAAATTTATAAATTTGATTCAAATAAAAATAAAAATATATGTATTTTTTTTCAAATTATAAGAACTCCTAACCTCTCTTATAAGCTTCTTTTGATGTAATTAGTAAAATGCTATACTCTCTTTTTTTTAACTATAATTCAAAATTAAAAAAAGTCATAATATCGGTGTTTAAATATTTAGATTTGCATGGTTATGAATTTAATAATTTTAATACTAATTCAGGATAAATCTATTAAAAATTAATTTAATAATTTGAGTTTTTTATTTTATAAAAATGTTCCCAAAGATAGTTTAAGGGATGATGGATGTTCCAATCATTATAAGGAGTATTTGTATCTTTTAATTAATTGATGTAATATATCTTAACATACCACCTCCCGATGAATATATACAAAAAATCTGAAGCGTGAAGTTTGTAAGACCTGCGGATAGTCCAATATCAAAAAATAATTTGACTTTAATACCATATTAAATAAAAGAGATTTGAATCTAACTCATCCTAAAAAGCTAATTTAAACAACAACATTTAAATATTTTAATTAGCAAAAGTGGGATATCTTAACAAAAATTATGAAAATTTTAATTTGAATCACAATTGAAACTCCATAACCATATATATATATATATATATACTGAAAATTCATATTATCTAATACATTCATAAAAGACACCAAAAATTCATAAGATAAAAAAAATTAAAAAAATAGCTAATACTTCTCACTGAATTAACATTGAAAATGCTGGCCTATAATTTAATTTTTTTTAATATATATATTTAAAAAAGAAAGAAAGAAAGAGATCCAAAAATTAAAAAGTGAAGGTAGCCCACCAAAATTGGGCTGGGTCAATTGAATTTGGCCTTAATTCACAATTGAATTTGAATAATTATCAAATTTCATTTTCAGCTGACACTCACAACACAAAGGAAATAACTAATAAAATTATTCCTAGTAATCATCTTCCAGTGGTCCGAAGGACTTTAATCAAATAATTTAGTCAGCTTAAAAGCTGACTTTGGGTGTCTATTTCCGAGAGGGAGAGAGGGAAATGCATCCTTACAATTTTGACTTTTTGTGCTTTATTTTTTTTTTTTTGTGAAATGTTAAAAAAAATTCTTCTTATCTTGTGTATTACTCTTTTTTTTTTAATCAAAGATATATCTTCACTTTAATATTGTGAAAAAATACAGATTACATATTATTAAAAGAACGAAAAAAGTAATAAAGAAAAAAATATAGAAAAAATAGCTATTTTTTTACTACATCAAATAGAAATAGATATAGATTATATGCATTTACTCCACATAATTAGAGGTAATTATCCCTATTACATTTTCTCATATTTTCTCTATCAATATATATATATATATATATATATATATATATATATATATATATATATATATATATATATATATTGTTAATGTTATAGAATTCATATGAAAAAAATATATATATATCACTCGAAAAATAGAAAAAATAATAAATATTTTTTACCATTAATTTATAATTAATTCGACCGATTACTATTTAGTTTTGAAGTTTTATATAATATACTAGTATTTAAAATTATATTATTTGTCTTCTTAATTTTATTTCTATTAGAATATATAGTTTTTTCATCAATTTTAATAATTTTACTTTAATAAAAAACTACATAATTAAAAAATTTCAAAACTACCATTAATCTTAAGGAACAAATAATATAAATTTTAAAATTTTAAAAGATACTGGTGTAATAAGTAGAAAAAATTACTATAAAAAGATTTTTTTGCCGTTTCACAAAAGAATTAATATTTTTTCTAATAAAAAATTTAATGAAACGATCTATATAAGATAATCAAATAGAGAATAAATAGTATAATTTTAAAATTTTATATTATTATATAAAATTTTAGAAGTAAATAGTAATTAACCTTAATGTAAATTCCTAACCACATGTTGAAGGCTTATTAAAGCGCAGGAGGAGATTGTTTCAATTTCAACGCTCCGTAATGGACCAATCATATTGAATGAAACTTAAAAATCAAAGAAAAATAAAGATTTAAAATGAAAAAGTTCAATATTAATTAAAATTTTAAATAACAATCTTTCTTCCAATTGACATGTTTCCACTACTGATATCTTATATAATAAATCCAAATGTTTTTACCAATAACTACAGTGGAATGCCAATCAAACTGGGATGATATTTGCATTTTTTTATTTGTAGTGTAAAATTTTTTGTTCAATTTCTAGTTAAATATATTATTTGTAGTGAATAATTACATCATTAAATCATACTTTAAAATATTTCAATTTATTATTTAAATTAAATATCCATCATATGCTTGTAAAAATGGAATGCTGTTTTTAAAAAAATTATAATTTCAATTAATTGTGATTTTTTTTCTTTTAATATTTTATAGAATTTTCAAATTCCTGTATTTGATTGTACTGAATTGAATTGTTTTAAAAGGATTAAATTCTCAAGTTGCATTTGACCAAAATCTTAAAAGCAATTTAATTTCAAAATTTTATTTATTTCAATTCAATTTTTTTTGGAGATTAATTTTATTGATAACTTTGCCTTAGTTGGTTTCACAGCAAACTTGTGAAAATGTAGAAATTGCTTTCTTTTTTCTTATTTTTTTTAATAATTTTTTGAGTTATTTTCCCATATTTATAGAAAATGAATAGAGAGTAATTCATAACATAGTTTAATAATTGTAGTTAGAATACTGCATTTATCTTTTAGATTTTTTTTAAGAATACTAAATTATGTTTTGGCCCTATTAGACATGTGTTTTCATTTTAGCAAATCCTTATCAGAGCCACCATCCTTTCATCTCTTTTGGGTCTTTTTATAATTTTTATAAGGAGTGCTTGAAATTAGAATTTTTTTTTTAATTTACTGATTTTTTATTTTTTTATAAAAAAAATATTTATTTTTTTATTTTCTCCAAAAATAGTTTTAAAATTTAAAAAAAATAATTATTTTTTTAAGAAGCGTTTTTCCCAATAGCAATGCTAACCAGATATAATAAGATTATCCTTTTTTTATTTTATAGGGACAAAGCTTTCAATTAATCACCTAATCAATCACAATCCCATTTACGTTTAATGAGTGGTTAGAGAAGTAATGTCGTCTCTTATCTGTTTAAACTTATTCAAATATTATAATTTAATTTGGTTTTGTTTTGTTTGTATTTGGCTTTAAAAAAAAGTATATTATTACATTTTTGACTTATGTTAAGTGCACCCTTCTACAACATGTATTATGCGGTTCCATTGTATGAAAGATAACATAATCAAATTTGCTTTCTATTTCCTTTTAATAATATTTGTATATATTATATTTCAGTTTTTCAATTTTTAATGAAATAAAATTTTAATAATCAAATTAATTTGAACAAAATATATAATTAATCCAAATTATATATTGTATAAACATATGCAGACAATATTCGGAATCAAAACATTATGTCATGAAATATATTTATGATACATAAAAGATACAAAATGGTCCTTAAACTTTTTCCCAATGTCCAATTTATTCAGATTTCAACTTTAGGGTCAAATTAGCCTATTCATGTAGGATCAAATTAGCCTACAAAGTTTTTAAACTTTCTTTGCGTTAAAGTCCTGAAAATTTTTCTTTTAATACCTATACTTTTAGCTATTCTAAATAGAATTAGAAGTATGTTAAAGCTGGTCGACCAAATTCTTTTAATTACAATATAAAGGCATTGATCAAATTTTAATTTCCAAGTTTCTTCTCCTAAAAATATACAGTGTTGTAAGAGTAACAGAGATGAGATTCTAATAATCGTCCAGGATTGACTGTATTTTATAATTTACATGATTATTCTAAATAACTAAAAGTCTAGGTACTAAAATGAAAAGAGTTCTTCTAACCAGTTAATTTGACCCTAAATGAATAGCCCATGAATTAAATTCTAAACAATTTGGACATTGAGAAAGAATGTTTATGTAGGTTTCTATCTGGCTTCTTCTACCAATTTGTATTCTATTCAAAAGCATAAAGACAAATATCTTAACAAAAAAAAAAAAAAAAAGGTACAAGCTTTTGAAAAGAGATTGAGCAAAAACCCATTTTTGTAAAATAGTGAGGAGATTTCGGTATTATTTGGTAGATTCATAAAAATAATATAATTTAACTAATAATTTTTATTTAGTAAAGTAGTTTACTTATAATAAAAATATATTATAATTTCTATAATAAAAAACTAGTAGAATTAGCTTTTTTTTAAAGTTAATAGATTGTGTTTTTTTTTCATGTTTTCTTTTTCTTTTTAGCATTTTATAATAATAATAATAATAATAATAATATAATTATTTAATTATTTAATAATAATAATAATAATAATAATAATAATCAAATATTATATAATAAAGATAGAAGTATTTATTATTTTGGAATTAGATATTTAATATAATTTTTATATTATTTAATATACATATATATTATATAATTCGTTTGTATTATGTATTTAAATATATTTTACATAATATTTTTAAATAATATAAACATGTCATTATATGTCATTTTACATTTTTTAGTTACATTTTCAATTACTTTTATCAAATATTTTTAATTGAATTAACTGCTAAATTATTAGCTTAAAATTAGATTATTAATTAGCAGTTAGATTATCAGTTAGTTTTACTAAATATAACTTTCATATATTAATTTGTTTTATTTTTAAGAAAATTAGGATTTTTTTAGATCACTTGAAAACACTAATTAATCAAAATGAATTACTCGAATTAATACTTTATTAAATGGGTAGATTTCTCATTAGACAATTGCTTTATTATTGAACATAAAGCATCAACATCCCGATTTGATTTTTTATTATTCAAAACTGAACATATAAAAATCTCGATTTGATTTGATCTATTTGATTTTAGATAAACATATACACATTCACAGTTCATTTGATTTCTTAAAAATTTTCCTGCTTCAACAATATATATTTTTGTAATTAAAATGATACTTTTATAGTTTCATTGTGTAAAAAAATTTCCCTAACAATGTTAGAGATTGTAACCACAATTTGTCAATTTTGATGCATAATTTTTTTTTTGGGTCAAACTAACATCATGGGTTTCTGAAAAAATTTTATTTGCTTTTTATGTATTAAAAACGAAAATCACATGATATTTTTATATTCAAATTTCTTATAATTTTAAATTCATCATTGGTGTTAGAATCTATTAATTTAATAGAACGAAACCACAAATTATTATTATTATTATAAAAAGAAGAAAAAAAAACTCGATTATATATTAAAGTGCGAGAGAAATCAAAGAAATATTTTTGTAAACTTTTCCCAATAATAAAATATATAAAATAATGAAGGCAAAGTGGTCTAGCTAGGGACAAATGTTGATGGGTTGGCGTGCATGATGCAAGATAGTGGAGTGAATAAAGGAGTTTTAGAGTATTTATGAGATGAGTGATGAGGATGGTCAGGTGGCTGGCTCAGCAATCTCTACAAAGCTTATTTCTGAATCAGCCCTCCCCTCCAATTACGTGAAATTCTTCATACCGGAGTCTGTGTGCTAAATTAATGAAAAATATTATATAAATAAAATAATTTACGTGATATTTTTATTAATTTAATCGATATAAATTAAGTTTATGTAAAAATTTCTCCCCAGTTGCGCCCATAACTTTTGTCCAATTGGCTTTTTATTGTGGCCTATCTAATTAGCTATTTAATCATGTTTTTTTTGAATATATATATATATATATACATATATATTTATCTTAAAAATAAATAAATAAATAAATCCTTACATGAATTAAGCCAAATTGTGAATTTAAATTTAGTATTTATCTAAAATTTCAGAGGTGGACTTAAACACAAAACTTTGTTAAAAAAATGTATTCGGTGAGATCATGAAACTCAGGAAAATGATATTACATATTTGTATGAAATCCCACATTGTTTTTGGAATTTTCTTAAATGAATTTAATTCAGAAAAAATCTGTCTTTAAACTAAAACTGAAACATTTGATTTTTCAAATGAATTGAGTGAATGGTTGCATTCATATGATAGCTTCAAATTATTCTGTTCAAAAACACACACAAAAAAAAGGATAGTTTCAAATTGACCCCAGAATTTAAAAATATCTAACTGCACACAACATTCTATTTTTATTTTTCTCTACACTGTCCTTTTCATGATAAAATTTTAAGCAAAGGATAATGTGGAAAAGAGTTAAAGAGTTAAGTTAACTATGGATTTTGTTTTTTGTTAGTTTGGAACAGAAGATAGATCCAAAAATATAAGCTACTCTCTTTGTTTCATTTCTAATGTTTATTTTAAATTTTTTACACAGATTTAAAAAATAATTAATCACTGTCTATTTTATAAAATTTTCATTGCAATTTATCACAATAATCTTTTACCTTTTTTTAAAAAAAAATTATAAAAAGAAAGAGTATGTAATTTTAATTAAAAAATGTGAAATGAAAAATATGTATTAAATATTATCTTGATTTGTGAAATAAGCATATACAAAAAAGGAAAAAAATCAAAATGAAGATTTGAAGTGAAATGAAGAAAGATTATCAATTTATAATCTGAAAATTTTCAAATATAATTTTCAAATTTAAATAACGAAATAAAAAGAAAGAAAATCCTCTCACTAAGTTTGGGATTATAACATCCAACAAATGCAAGCTTCAAGAATCAAACGTATTTTTCGTATTTTTTTTTTAATATTTCATATAGTTGTACATTGTAAAATTATCAATTAAAATTGACAAATGCAATATTAAATCTTCGAATTATCTCTCTTTTTTTCTTTATTAATTGGATTAATTTTAATTTTATTTTGACTAATTGAGTCTTTTTTTGACCCTATTACATAATTTTTGAAAAATCTAATAATCAAAAGAAAAAGGACACAGATGCAATGAATATTACATTTTGTTTATTGAAAATTTATAATATCTATAAGCTCATAATTCTTAAAACATTTTTCTAAAAAAAAAAATCAGAAACCATGTAAATATATATGCATTGTTTTATGCTCAAAATGTTTTTTCACAACAAATCTATAAGCAAAAATAAAATTTCTCTAATTTGAAAGGTAAAATCAAAGGATTTTTATAGATTTAAATCAAGTCCAAAAATTAAAAAAAAAATTGAGCTACTCACAAAATACACCATTTCAATGAAATATGTATTTGTAACCTAAAAATGTGAATTAAGAAAAGGTAGAAATGGCTAATTCTAATTAGAAGGAGATTTGTTTCTGCTAATATTCCATTACTAGTGTGAGATAATGGCTAAAACCCAAAAAGAAAATTAAATTTTTTTTTTTAAAAAGTTGATTTGTGCATAATCCCCCTCTAAGTGAGATTATAAAATAAGGTATAATCCAAGTGACTAATGGGCACTCATAAACCTACATATTGAAACATCACTTATTTTCATATAGGATTTGTCTTTCTCTTTCCCATCCCTTTTGTTAGTATTAATCATTAAACAATATTTGATTAATGTTTAATAAAATAATAAGATAGACAATTCCCATGACTCATTGATTCACAAATCAACATGCCCTGTGTATTATGGAAGTTTTATTTTTTTATTTTTGCTAATGTGGTCATGATAATTTAATTTTATTCACAACTCCACACACACACATTTATATATATATATATGAGATCCGCCAACTGATTTCAATTATGCTTTATTATTATCTTGGCTGCCTGTGACTTGTCAAACTATAATTTGCTCATTTTTATATGGCAAAATGCATACAACTAAAACTAATTAATCTTTTTATTAAATACGTGTGTCTTTTATTGGGTATTATTGGAGTTTTAAATTTTTATTTAATATAATTAAATTCCTATTTTTTAATATTTTTTTTATTATTATGTGACTATAATTTTTCTTGACATCAGATCCCTAATTTTTTTTTTTACTGAAGTAATTGTAAATTTTTTTACATGTAGGGTAGCTTGAACTTTTATGTTGGTGTAGGAGTCAAAAAGGATCGAATCAGAAGGCATTTGAGAAAAAAAAAAAAAAATACCCCTTTACACTTTTAGGTTTCACATTTTGATTTGGCTCAGTCATTTTAGAATTTTTATCATTAAAATCCAACTAAATTGAACTAAATAAATTTTTGAGAAACATAATTTACATGAATAAAAGTATAAACTAAATCAATTATATATCTAATTCTACCTGGTTCAATTTCTCACCAAAAAATAACATAACTCCTAGGAACTCAATGTTAGAAAATAATAATAATAGAGACCCAATTATATATACCAAAATTATATATACCAAATAAAGTACAAGTACTTCATAAAGAAAATTGATTAATAAACATTCTATCAAACGGATGGCAAAGGTCTTTCAATCAATAAAATGCTATTTCAAGCTAAGTGATGAAATTAAAATTTGTTCTCCTCAACGAAATCCTTGTAAAACAAGCCAAAATAAAATTACATAATTACAAAATTTATTTAAAAGTATCATGCATGCTTAATGGCTAAGTCTACACATTAATGGAGTACAATGAGTAATTTCTCTTTAATTTGTTTTATTTCCTAATCTTTGTGACATGTTGAATTTGCTAGCAGCTATATAAAATTTTCTAATGCAAATTATATTCTTAATAATAATAAAAAATAGTATATAGTCAAAAATATAAATAAAATTATATAATTTTAAAATATACAAAATGTACAAAAATAATTAAGTTAAAGGAATATGAATTTTTTTTTTAATGAGAACTGTGTATAGTATTAATGTCATGGACAATCCGACTTTTAATGGTATACTTAGGTGTAATAAAAAAATCAAGACGAAAAATAAAAAATCTCTCATAGAAGAATGTCAATTTTACATAATAAAAAACTTAATTTGCATCCAAACAAATTGACAAAAAAAAGGTTTAAATATAAAAAAAAAAAACTACTACAAAAAAAAAAGCATTGTCAGTTATTTATACAAATTTTAAAAAAATATCATCAGAAGGGTCATTTACCCATTCAAATTGTACAGGAGAGAGTTGATGAGATAAATGTCGCATTCTGTTATATTGTTCACAGAATGAAGGCACCACAACTTAGTCTAGATCTCGCTTACCTAGATGTGTTAACTATGCCTAGGTTTGGTACGGGGAGGATTATTTATGGACTAGGTCAGGGACTCTTGAGCAAACCCAAACTGGCGATTTGCAAAGTTAGGACAAAATTACTCCATCCCGGTCTTATTGTTCAACCTGTAGCTAGTGCCAAATTGAAGGTCACATGCCAGAAAGTAGAGCTACTAGGTAAAGTTCCAGACCAGCGTGGTCTATCAATGAATCTTGAGGGATGTCAGATGACTGAGCCCTGTCAGGACCAAAAATATCTGAGAATAGAGGGTGGAATTGGTTGAGGTCCTGATGGGTAATGAAGTGAAAAAATTGGCAAAGGCAATTGGTATAGTTGCCCAAAATCCTCCACGTTATCACCCAGTGGACATAGCAGCTGCAAACTTTTGGGGTAGGTTGAGGGGTGATATTCATATATTACCCATTTAGGATTGCAACCGTTTAATTTCTAAAAGTGTTATTATATTATTCAATATTTATTTACCTTTTCTTTACCTTTTTTAGTTCTTTTAATTACGTGATAGTTGTCAGTTATGACTGTAAACTGCTTCCACGCTATTAATCTTCTTGATGTCTCTAGATTTGAATGTGTGACTATGATTACTCTACCAATTAGAACCAACTTGGATCGATTGTTTATTTAACTAAGATCTTGTACCAGCGAACCTAGAACCCACACTTTCAAAACTTAATTTTATTTGGGCTTTGGTGAACATTCTCTTTATATATTATTTGATTGGGGAATCCTATCGTGGATCACACTATTTAACACTAATATCTGCGACATTAAGGATGTTTTTGAGATTGCTGTTAGTTATTTAAAAAACAGATTTAAAATTTTTTTAATTTTATTGACTGATTTTTTTAATTTTTTATAAACCACTTTTTCCAAACCTGCCAAAAACATTTTGGACTCAATGTGAAATGGATTCAAAGTCACCACTAATTAGTAAACAGTCATTATGTATGATTGTTGCTGAAGGATTATTATTGGAATTACCCAAAAAGAATGAAAAAGGTGAAGGGCATTTTGGACATTTTGGTATGATCGAAAATGTCCAATTTTTGCATTAAATTAATGAGCAAGTGTTCATTGGTTGTACCGGCGGATAGGTTTTTCCTCTTCGACTTTCAATTTTTCTACCCTATTAAAGACGGCTTCTGTTTTATTTTCTCTACTAAACTACACACGGAGTGATCCCTGTGGTACATCACATGGATTTTATCATGCACCTTATCATCGTATCTGTACATGTGTCCTCGACTGGGTCATGTCTTGATGTACCCACATGAGCCAGTCAAATATTTAGTTAATCTTGTTGGACCCTGTATCATATAATCAATTGTAATTTGCTAGTGTATGACACTGAAAATGAAAATGAAAATGGGGGTGTTCTAGAGGTTTTAGTGTGCGAATGTTCGCATATGATATTTTCACCTTAAAAGGAAAGACTTTAAAAATAAAAAGGAAGGAAACAAAAGAAGAAGAAATGGTAAAATGAAGAACCTGCGGTCATACTCATAAGTTCTTTTTGGGACCCACCAAGGAGACTGACTAATTTTATTTTTCCAATAATAATTTTTTTTTAGTTTCCAATTAATTATCCTTTCCAAATGAAACAATATATGGAATATTTTCTACAATCTTGGGCTGCTGCATAATGTGGACCAATCTCAACCCTACATCTCCATCTTCTTTTTCTTCGCTTGATCAATAAACTACTGACCCCATAACCATATATAGTCACCATTTTTAATTTTAAAAATTAATTTTCCCAATAAATATAAATAAATTGCATGCAGATTTGTAAAAAAAGAAAAGAAAAGAAAGGTAAACGGTACATATAACTATAATGCTTTTCTTAATAAAATTTTCTGTTAGGATCTAAATTTGAAATTTCACATTTCTAATTATTGATAAAAATAATTATTACATTGAATATACTATTTTATACTTTTTGTTACAAAGAATTAGTTATTTAAAATAAGCGAATTCTCTTCTTCTTGTTTTTCTTTTGATACATTGAAAATTTAGAAATTAACAAGAATTGAAACCTTAATTTGTTGCTCTTTACTAAAAATTACTAATCCAATGACTAAATTCTCAAGTGATATATTTGGTATACCAAAACAATAAAATTTCATGAAAAATAAAATTTTATTTCCAAATTGGTATTTTGAAATTCTAATATTTCTTTTAGGTATATATGTTCATAAAATAGGAACTAAAATCTTATTTTTATATTTAGTTTAATTCTGTTCATAATATTTTTGGAATATAAAATATTTTATTTAAAAAATATAGATAAAATTTCAAATACCAATAAATTTGAGATATTATAAATTCTTATACAAAAATTAAAAAAATTCTCAAATATTTTAAATATCAAACTCAAATTTGGAATAAAAATTTTATTTATATTCTAAAATTTAGAATACCAAATATGCCCTTAATATGTATATATTTTTTTTCATAGCATTGACATTGAAGAGGATGCTAAATTGTTCCATCCAAATAAAATTTTCAATTGGGCATCAAAATTTTTTTAATATGTACATATAAATATATGTAAAGAAAGGTATAAATTATGTTAAAAGAACTGCATAAAGTCTCATGTAATGCCGTGACCTTTGGTTTTATTGACCAAACATTTATGTGAATTCCAAAAGATTGATGATCGTGAGCCGTTGGATTGGAACATGGTTTTTCATGATGTTAATGAGTTAGCTTTAGGTCAAAATCTTTTGATGAAAGAACTGGCCAAAACTAATGGTTATAATGCCCAAGTCACGAAAATTCCCAATTATCTCAATTTGATAATTAAAAAAAAATATTCACAAAAAGGCCAAATTCATGGATACCCACTATGCACTATGAACATGACTATTTTGTCCTTTTATTTTTTTTATATTTTTTTTATAATTTCTCATTTTATTTTAAAAGAGAATTCTGAATTTCAGAAATAACATTTTTCGTAAATAAATTAGTAAAAGTAAATGAAGCATTGGCTTTTCATTTCTTGGCCTTTATTAACTGTATTAAATATTAATGATAAACTAACTTGGTAATGAAATTCCAGCAAAAGACAGGCTTCATGATCACCATTGGCTCCTGATTAAAAATTGAGCTATACGTACGACTATGTTAGTGGGTCCCATTTTGACATTAAGTAAGCAATTCAACGGTGATACATGCGTTTGTGAGCACAAATCATGACGCTGGGCGGTGATTTTAAGGCCTATACTTTTATTTATTTATTTATTTTAAACAAGACCACTTAATATTTATCAACATCATGTCATCACATACCCATTATTATTAGAATTATAGTAATACATTAAAAAAAAAGAAAGAAAAAGAGAAGGGAAGAAACCAAGCAAAATCCTGTGTCTTTTTCTCGTTTCTGGGTTGTTTTCTAGCTATTTTTTTTCCTTTTTCCTTCTCTAAAAAATTACATTGTTTCTTTCTTCTTTCTTTCCTTTTTTAAAATTTTCAAAAAATAAATATTTTATGGGATTTTGAAAATTTACACAGGTAGAAAAGTCTACAGTCAACAAGGATATGTGCAAATAATATTCCCAAACTCATCACAAACTATTGAAGGTAAATAATAATAATAATAATAATAATAAAACTTACTCACTAATAAAATATATGAAAAGTAAAAGGAATTGAAATCTTTCAATAACATCAAAATAAAGCAAAGCTGAGGAAAGCCCCAACATTCACTTAATAATATTCAATACAACAATAAGAGGTCATATACACACACATATACCCTCTCTTCTCCTCTTTCTCTCCCTTTCTCATTCTCTCTCTCTTTTCTCACATTTCACCTTCTTTAAGGTCTTTTATCTTCTCCATTGGATTGTATAGATTCCCAGCTGAAAATACCCACCAAAATAGTTTAATTTCTTGTTGATTTAATTTGTTATTGGGTACTTTTTCTCTAATTTTATTGAACTCTAAGCCATCAACTCTTCTGGGTTTCTTTGCTCCTGCTCTATTTTGCAAATTCCGTTTCTGGGTTTGTTGCAGAAGAGCCTGATATACCCAGTAGTATATGTGCGACATAAGCTTTCAAGATAAACAAAATTTTATAGAATTTTTATTTGTTTTAGAAAAAAGTAATCTGCGGACTTTTTGTTAATAAATTTTAGTTTTTATTTCTTTTTCCTCCTCTCTCTGTAAATTTTACTTTAATTTCAATTTCCTTCACTCAAGGAAAAGAGAGACATGGGCAAGCAAGGACCTTGCTGTCACTGTGGAGTTACAAGTGAGTTCTTGTTTCTCCATTTTTTCCGCGTTCCCTATAGCCAAGAAAAGGAATTTGTCGGTTCTTAAATTGCTTTACTGGTTTTGAATAAATATTCTTTTGATTGATTTTATATGCTTCGGAAGTATAATTTCCTCATTGAACTATACGCAACAAGGAAGAGATTAACTGGACAGCGATATAAATTGAGAATTTGTGATGTTCTTCTGTGATATTCTGTTTGTATATGAAATTGAACTACATGTGTCTCTGGTTCTTTGAATATATCAGATACTGGTTTTCCTTGAGCTGGCTATTTTATTTATAGAAATTTCATCTCTTGGTTGGTGTTTTCTTCTTTGTCCTTTTAACAAAATCTGAGCATATCTCTCCAGTGCCAATTCAGTTTTGAGTCTGTTGAATATGGGGCAACACGGTATAAATTTGATTACTATGAACTCATGTTTCTCCTCAGGATTTTAGTGGACCCTAATACTGAGTCAAACTGCACTTGCTCTTTGTGCTTTCAATGAAGAAAGAATGATTCAATGAAAAGATGTACCAATTCATGCGTTCTATTAGGTTCCTAGAATTCTTTCCCATAAAAATCTTGTCTTTATATTTTATCTCCTGGCAATCTTTGCTGCAGAAAGCATTACTCTCCAATGCAATTTTAAATATTCTATTGGGGTTTGTGGCTGCTAATAAAGCCTCTTAGCTATTCTATTCAGCTCCTTTGAGGGATTCTTTCAATTGTCAAACTCTTGAATCAACTCTGAACTTTGAAGTGTTCACAGAACTCCTTTCATAAATCCAATGAAGTTTGGTCAAAGAAGTGGTTAGTTGTGAGTATGCTGGTCATAAATCTGAACTCATAGAATCATTTCACTTCAGTATACTGCCCCTTCTTAATTCTTAGCAACTTAATTATGTGCCCCCTTCTTAATTCTAAGCAACTTAGTTATGTGCTGCTCATAGTCATGATCACAAGGTAAATATATTATGCCTCATGAAACAAGCAGGCGCATTGCCAATAGGTTATATATTCTGGTGTGCCTTCTCCAGAATTTGGATGATAGAATTGAGAAGTGAAGTGAGGCAAATATCTGGCAACATCAAGTAACTTTTAGAAGATTCTTGGCATTACTAAATGCTTCTGGATTTGACAGAAAACTCTAGAGAATAATGCTTGTTTCTTTATATTGTTCTGGCTCGAATGTTGCACTCAATCTTGACGATGTACCAGTTGGAGGGTTTCAGCTGGTATATCAATTAAGATAGCCAATTTTTATCTCTTTTCCATTCAAGTTTTCAATTAGATATTATGCCCTTGAGCCTAGGCAATAGATAGCCTTTGTGTTTACTGTTCATCCTTCCTGGATTGGTATGGCGAGCCCATGCACGGGAGCATTTGCTGCATAAACTATTGCCAATTTAGTGGCTGAGGGAGTTGTGTACTTATGCATTGACATTTAGCTCGTTTTTGTAGCGAAGACTGGAGTGTCAATTCAAAGATTTTGTTGTATGAAGTAGAGAGAGAATGAAAACGTTTGTGTTTGCTGACTCAAAATGAATGATCATTATAAATCTTTTAAATGATATACAAATTTCCTCCTCTAGCTTGAAATGTCACTTAAAGAAGGACTTCCTGACAAACTTCTGATACACATTCTCATCTTCTTCCTGAATTCTTTCCTTTTCCATGTCCACATTAAGAACTCCTTACTTTGATCTTCCTTCTGTGGAACTGTAACCAATATGTCATGACTAACAGCTCTTTTTGTGTGCTCATATTACCTTCTCTTCTTTTTGTGTATGAATATATTAAAGCATTCATGGAATAGATATTTATTGGGTCTTTAAACAGAAAAATGAGCATTCCTCATGAGCCTAGGTTTGAATTGGGAGGCTGGGGTTGCATCTTCCTCTCAGCAGTGTCCTTCAATAATTTTACTTGAATACAAAATTTCACATGATTGGAAAAAAAATCATTAATGCTTATATTAAACCTTTTTTTTGTGTGTGTGTAAAAGTTTAGATGATCAGTATTTCCAGTTGTTTGGCAACAAATTGTTTGTTTTTATTATAGCTGACAACAAATCTCTCTCTAGGTACCCCTCTTTGGCGCAATGGGCCTCCTGAGAAGCCAGTGCTATGCAATGCTTGTGGATCTAGATGGAGAACAAAAGGAACTTTAGCTAACTATACACCTCTACATGCCCGAGCTGACCCAGATGACTATGAGGATCACAGGGTCTCAAGGATGAAGAGTGTATCAGTAAACAAAAACAAAGACATGAAGCCACTCAAAAGAAAGGCAAATCATGATAATAGGGTGGTGGGGGGGATTCTCCCTGATTATAACCAGGGTTACCGAAAAGTTTTTGATGAAGATGCTAGTAATAGATCAAGTTCTGGTTCGGCCATATCCAATTCCGAGAGCTGTGCACAATTTGGAAGTGCTGATGCAAGTGATTTGACAGGTTGGCTCTCACTGAAATTATTCTCAGTCTTCTTCTTTTGATTTAGGGAAAAACACTTTAGAAGAGTGTGATAATTGAGCATGTATTGAATGGAATTGTCATTTGTGTATCTTGGTCACAACGCTTGAATGTCAATGCAAGTTTGTGGATATGCTTGGTGAAAGGGATAAAATTATCCAGGAAAATTGTGCTAAATTGCATGGAAGGAATGAAGGAAAGAACGGAGACACTTACGTTATTGTTGTGGCAACTACAGATTGTAATTCATTAACAAAAAAGTCCATGATCTTCTTAAGAACAAGTTTCAGCATTACTTTTTCTTGGATTTTGCTATCCAAGAAGTTGGCTGCATTCTTAGTTTTCTTTATCCTAAATTACAATAATATTGTTACGACCTCATTAAATGTATCTAGAAAAGCCTGGGAGTAAGATCTAGAGTGAAAATCTTGCTCAAAGACTTAGTTTCCCTAGATTGAAGCTCTAGATATACAAGAATCTGATAAATTCCATATTTATTTTTTGATGGGTGATATATCTTCGTATGGCGTATTAATACATGCCCTGGTACTTTTACTTCTTTATCATTTTAAGAGTTTATGGAGTTCTGTGACTCAATTGTAGAAATCTGTGTGCAAATTTTGTGGTCTCATTGTGCTCAGTGATGCTGATACAAGGACCTTGCTTTTCTTTAGGTCCAGCCCAATCAATTGTGTGGGAAACCATGGTACCTTCTAAGAAAAGGACCTGTGTCAATCGACCAAAGCAATCTCCAGTTGAGAAACTGACAAAAGATTTATATACTATCTGGCATGAACAGCAGTCTTCTTGCTTCTCTGGGTCTTCTGAAGAGGATTTGCTTTTTGAGAGTGAAACACCTATGGTTTCTGTTGAGATAGGACATGGAACTGTCCTCATTAGACATCCAAGCTCAATAGCTCGAGACGAGGAATCTGAAGCTAGCTCCCTGTCTGTTGAGAACAAACAATATGCTTTAAATGAAGCTTATTCACATTCTATGGTCCTTCCTGTATATAATGAGAACAAAAATGTTAATATACAAAGTCCTGGGATTGAAAAAGTTAAGAACCCTACTGGACAAGGGGTGCAGCAAGAGCAACTAAAGAGGTAATTTTTCCTTGGATATGTTCAGGAAATGCAAAGGTCAATCTTTGCAAATGTCATTTCTTTTTCCGGTTTTTGCTAGTTATCCCTCGAAGATATAAACCTGATGGATCATTTAACTTGCACAAGAAATCCCTGTTCTAATCACCCTCTAAAGATTAAATGAGAGCATAATACTGACTTGGGTTTGGTCTTCAACATGAATAATTAGTCTTTAACAAGGGTTGGAAAAAAATATAGGCATTTCTTTTATCTCATTTTCAGGATCAGTGATTGTCAATTATTATTGTGAGTATTCATGCAACAGGCTAGTGGCTGAATGGATTGAAGGTAAAGGGCATGGAAGTACGTTTGGAAAAACACATGCTCCATAATTAGAGAAGCAACACGAAAATCTTACTCTTATTGTGTATGATGTATTCTGCTGTTTGGAATTTCAGGGACAAGTCTCAGCATGAAAGGGCACAAGTCTTGGCAAATCATAATTCACCACTGTGTAATGTTGATTTGAATGTAAGTCACAATGTCATAGTTTTAAAGTGCCAATAATTACAAACTCAATCCTTATCTAAGTATTGCAATCCTAAATTGCACATGGTATTTTTATGAAGCACGATGATCATATGCTTTATTGCATATGCTCTTATAAATGTTGAATAACTTGTATATGTTATATTATTCTCCAATTCCCAAAGTTTTAGATTTTTCCTTATTTTTATCCACTTCCATGGTTTTCCTGAATAATCTGTGAAATTCTTCTATAGTATCTGTTTCCTCTAATTTATGAACGGATACTAGTCTTGCACTTTTAGTTTTCTTCGCAATTGTCTTAATTGTTGAACATGTATAATGGTGTCCTTTTTGTTTATCACAGGATATTCTTAATTTTGAGGAGTTTGCAAGATGCTTGACAAATGAAGAGCAACAGCAGTTACTAAAATATTTACCTCCTGTTGATACTGCCAGGCTTCCTGATAGGTCAGTGTTGCTCTTATTAGCATGTCATAGTATGGCAGGACCGAATAATATTTTATGTTTAGGACCTAAAGTTCGGATATATGCCATTGTGTCAAGACTACCAAATTGCATTTGTTAGCGGATCAAAGCAGTATATACTTTATTTCAATAAGCGTGAACCCAAAACAGCTCCATTTCAATCCCATCTCGTTTGGCTTGTGAAGTATATGTTAGCTTGGAGGTGCATACTGAAAATCAAATGATCTATTTCGCAGTTGGACATTATTTGATTCTCTGTTTATGTGTGTTATACATAGAGTTGAACCATGATCTGAAATTGGTATGGTTTACTGTTCTGCAGTATCAAAAGCATGTTTGACAGCCCTCTATTTAAGGAGAACATATCTTGCTATCAAAATCTGCTTGCGGTAGGGGTCTTTGATCTCTCCTTCTCAGAAGTGAAAACTGAAGACTGTAATACTCTGAAAAGGCTGACACTATCCAATCTTTCAAAATCCAAATGGATAGTGCATTATCATCAACTCAAGGTTTGAATTTGGTCTTCTAAAGCAGAAATATACAAGAATGCTATGCGTGACTTAAATCATAGGACAGTATGTCCTCAAATATAGCTACTTATAACCTATCCTTTGTTGCAGGAGTCCAAAAATAACACTGGAAAGACTCTTGTTGGAAGAGAATCAAATGTTGTTACATCTACTAATTTGGTTAGTGCCAAGAGGTCACGTGACAACCTGGGTCAAAAAATGCCAGGTGAGTGAATGGTTGCTAATCCTAGATATTTTATATTTCTCTTTAAAAGGCAAATACTACTGATTTTTGGTAATGGCTCGACTGAGGTTAGATAAATTATTAATTAGAATATTTTGCTTCAAACTGGTTAGAATATTTTGCTTCAAACTGGTGAGAGAAATTTTGTTGCTAATGAGAATGACATGTACTAATACAAACTGGAAAACTAAATCAATTATTTCCAACCTGATCTTCAATGTGTATCTGAACTGTGAAAATAGAGATGTATCCATACTTCTCTCATCATATTAGTTCAAGTTCTAAATCATAAAGATCACATGCGAGATAAATGGAGTACATTTATTGTTCACGTAACAGGACATGTTAACTACAATTAGCACACTTCCCTGGACATAATCCTGATAATTCTTATGGAGAGAATTATCAGTTTCCTCTTCAAATTATGAAGTGGTCTCTCTTTCTATCGTCCTTGCCATATGAATACATGAAATGACATGAGTTTCATTATGGTATGGGCACTAAACCATTTTCACAATATGAGATGGAACTAACTTTTTTTTTTTGGTGTGCCAGAAGTAGAGATGATGAAGAGTCCTAAAAGGATTAACTTGAAGGCTGGCTATGAAAATAAAGAAATGGACAATGATGGCTGTTGCTTTAGTCCAAGAAGCTTATTTGCCTTGCCTCCCGATGGAGGCTCCCTCATGTTGGATTCTTTACATTATGTTGATGAGAGCTCTGATCAGGATTTGCTGGTGGATGTGCCACACAACGGCTCATTTCCACAGGCAGAGCTTCTTCACCCAGCTTTAAATTTTGGGCAACAGGCAAGCGCTAGCAGTAGTTCAACATACCCACATCTAGTCCGTCCCTGACAATGCCAAGTCCTTTTGATCCCTAGGGCTATGTAGATTCATCTTTTGCCACATTCTGCAACTAGGTTACGATCTGTGAATGAGGTTTGATGGTTGCTGCTTTTTTTTTTTTGGTCCTTTATCCTTTTGATCTTTTCAAACTTGGTATGCTAAGGGACGAATTGGGATGGGGCTTTTTTGTATAGGTTGACAACAGTTTGTAATATATCGCTCAAATTGCACAAGAGATGGTGCTTTCAAGAGTCATGTATGCAGTTTTAGTCCTATGTGTTGCTAAATAACTTTAGAGTTACTTTTTTCACGGGCTATTTTTGGTGAAATCCACAGAATTTTGAAGTGACGAAAAGATAAAAAGAGAGGAAATGAAAAATATAAAAGAATTAATAAAGGATAGATTAGCTTTGGCTGAAAAGTTGACATCAGCTTTTGTTTCTGCCTTTCGGAGGATACCAAATTAGTTTGTATCCTATCTTTAAGATCATCTTCCCCGGACCACCGAGGATAACAAGAGAGATATAATTATCTGAAGAAAAGGATTTTTAAAATATTGAGGGTATCATATGAAAGAGTTGTGAATTTTGATGGTTGAATAAGACAACTAGGTTGAAGATTAATTTCTTCAAAGACCAAATTTTGATCTCTAGGGCTGGTTTTTTAGTGAAAATTTCTCTCTTTGATCTTTGCTGTGGCCGGAAAAGCAAAATAGAGTTTTTATGGTAATCATCTGAGTTTTCAACCAAAATTTTACTTGTTTGTCTCCTGCTTATTGATGATTTTGTTAATGTCTTAATGGCTATATAAAAGGTTAAAATTCATACAAGTATAATGCGATTTCGTATTTTGACAAAGGGAACTGTATATATTTGTGTTAGAATGGTACCTTATGGTTTCATTCCTTCAAGTTTCTAACACGTTTAATGAATTTAAGTTGCAAGTTGTCACCCTGACACATAAGGGGCATATAAACATACATATTTTTGTCAAAGTGGTACCGGGTGATTTTTGGGAATTTTAAATTCTTTTATTCCATATGTGTCAAAATATGAAATTACATTATATTTTATATAAAAATAGTGTCCTATAATTGCAGTTCATTAACAAAATGGTGTCCTATAATTGCAATTCAATAACGATACTCTCTAATGAAATGAAACCATAATATTTCCCTATGACAAAAATATATCTCTAACTGAGAAAACACTCTTACTTTTTTGAATTTTACCTTGTAAAAATGTAGAGGTCTATCAATTTTTCAAAGCAGACTCTCATTTGATCAAAGTTTGAAAACTCTTGTTGAAATGCTATTATGACTTTTAATGGCGTTCGACTGATGTATGTTAAATGGGGTTCTGTTTAAAAAAGTTGACCATTAATAGGTCATCATAACCAGTCTACATGCAATATCCAAAAAGGCAGATTTTTGGGCAAGTATGTAGATATGTGATTTTATAAATCACAAACAAAAACATTAATGAGACAATCTTGTTGAGAACAATTCAAATGTGGCCAAAGTAGTTCACATGGATGATATCTTCCAATTTGGGGAATGGTGAATGCCTAAATCATATCTGATTCAGATAATTTCTCCCCGTGGGACAGGTTAGACAATTATTCATCTCATAATGTTGACATTTTCAAAATATGTTCAGATATGGGTCAAGGATCAAAAAATACATGTATCTTAAAGCTTTCCTCTAATGGGGTCTATGTACACTTATATTTTAGAAGTTAAGCCAAGTAAATATAACAGTTCCTAAACAAGAAAAAGACTGATGACCTAAATTTTATATTAAGAATTAAGGCCTTATCTATTGAAAAGTTGCTCATATACATTCGAAGGTACCATTAATTATTAAGCAAATGAAAGCCCTAGAAGTAAATATTGTACATCCCACCATATAGCAGAAGCTCTTAGGCATGCGTCATAGCCGGCCAACCATACTGCTGATATTCTAATCAAGGAAGCCAAGATTTTTGCTTTTGGAAAATGTAACATCATACATCATTAATTTTCCTTTGATTTAGGGGGAAACAAGGGGAAAGAGGAGCACCCTTCACCTTACCTCCTATAACAACTAGTCTTAGTCATCCAAGCCCTTTGTTCAACGCCTTATGTATATGTTAAGTTACTAGTTAAGGCTTGACTTTCAACAACTAATAATTCCAAAAGGATGCTTACTCTATGAAGAGAAAATTAGAAAAAGGTAAAGAAGTAACCTATTTTAAGGTACAAAAGTGATTGCACAAAAGTTCTAGAGATTGCAGTACAAAACTATAAACAAGACTTAATAGTTTTTATGCTATACTACATTCCTTTTATTAGAACCCTTCATAGCAATCTTCAAAAGCCCAATAGACATCTCCTAGCATACAATTTTTGCCCAACAAATAAGTGAAGCACTCTAATGATTTGGTACTCACGTCTTACTGAATATTTTCCTTTTCTAGTTTGCAGGTTCAAATTTGTTCCATTATGGACCAAGATATTTAAGAAATAAGCAACTAATGTCTCAAACATTTCAACCCAACTGGCCATGCCAATTCCCCTAAAAGACCAGTTTCCTCTTTTCATCATCTCCCACTTTATTTCCCTCTTCAGGTCTGGTAACCGCATCTAAGGAAAAGTCATGCCACGCCTCTTCGCAGCTTCTAAGACACCTAAATTTGCCAGAATAGGATCATGGGCATACTCCTCAGCAAGCTTCCTTAGCACATTCAATAGTGTCACCACTTTATAGTTACTTGTGCACAAAACCTCGTTAGAAACCACTTTCCCTCTTGCATTTCCATTATTTCCCCACAATGACGCTGGCAATGCACGCTTTGCTTGCTTTTCAGAAGAATTAGCACCAGTAGGACCGACATATTCAAACTTGTTGATATCATCAATGCTCTTTGCTTCCCTGTTTTTCTGCCTTCCATGAGAATTTGCATCAGAGGATTTCTCAGTAGTGTTGCATAATGTATTAAATTCATCCTCTTCAATCTCTTCGCTTTCACTTTCTACTGCCGAAACTACATTATTGTCTTCCAGATTGGATTCTGAGGCCTCAAAATAAAATTGTAGCTTTCTCTTTGCAGAGGTATCTCCTTGGGATTCCCTATCTCCACCATTAACTTGTTCTTTAATTTGATGATTTTGAAGTGAATTTAAGCAGTTGGGCGGACTAATGTCCTCAAAGCTCAATTTTTTAGCAGTTTTCGTAAGATTCCCTGTATTAGTGCCTGAAGCAACTCCTGAAATCTCCAATACCACATTTTTTTTGAATTTTTAGATGAAGATTTCAATGTCTCACGAGATTTCGCAGCGTCAGCGCCTGAACAAGGTTCTGGAGTCGCCAAACCCAAGTTTTTATCGACAATTTTCAATTTTTTCGCTCGAGGCTCGAATAAACCAACATTTGCATCTAATTCTCTCTTTAATCGTAAAGTTGACAGGTTAATAGCGAATCATTAACTTGATTCACAGCAAGGGATGATTGCGAACCTGAATCAATTTCAATCTCCTCGGTCAGCTCCACTCTAGCAGAAAACCCTAGATCCGTATCCCTCCCAAAATCAACTGCTCTTGAATCATCAGTGCAATTACCATCAACAGATGCAAAATTTCCATTGTCTGCGACTTCCTCTACAGTTGGACCGTCTTGGTAATCGACGGCGACCGTCTGTTGCTGCTCCTGAGAGGCGGGAAGAGCGGCAGAGTAAGGAAAAACGTCATTATTCGGAGGAATGCTAACGTCAAATCGCGAGAGGAAACAATCCTGATTGCGGTAGAGGCCACGGGGATATCGCCGGACTCATCGGCGGAAAAGGAATAATCTTCTGGCTCTCCTGCGAACCGGCAGCGACTTAAGTATTCTTCTTGAGAGGAAGAAATGTGACAGTGGTCTGCTATTGAAGCAAAAAGATCCTCGCTCTTCATCTTTGGGAGGCTTTACTGCTTAAAAAAGGAGTTGATTTGAAAGAGGAACAGGAAGAAGAGAGAGTGGGCGAGTCTTGCGCGCGCGCGCTCCCTCCACGTATGATCTATTAGGGCTAGGGATTTAAATTTTAATTTGGGGCTCTTTTAATCGTTGGTTCATTTTCCCGCCCTTTTTTAATGAACGTTGGATGATGAAATAAACGGTGGATAGGAGTTCAGTCGATTTCCTTTTTTCTTTTTTATTTTAAGAAATTACTTTTGAGCTATTCTAGTATTATTTTATTAATAATTAATTTTTTAAAGGGGTTTGATATTATATACTATTATTCTTTTGAAATTTTAAAATTATGCTATTTGTCTTTTTAATTTTATTTTCATTAGACTATATAATATTTCCATTAATTTTAATGGTTTTACTGTTCTCACTAATTAAAAAATTTCAAAAATGTTTTTAACTTCGGAAGATAAATAGTATAAATTTAAAAATTTCGGTGAGAATATTAGTGTAATACGGCAAATTTCAATAATAATTTTTTCTTATCAACAAAAATTACTATAAAAATGATTTTTTATCATTTCATTACAATTTTATGTTTTTTCAAATATAAAATCTAATGACCTATTAATATAATACAATAAAATAGATGAAACAAATAACATAATTTTAAAGTTTTAGAGTTACTAGTGTATTATATCAAATCTCATACGATAAATAATAATTAACCATTTTTATTATAAAATTATTTTTATGTTCAATTTAAATTCAATATAATATGAATTGAAGTTTATAATTTACAAATTGTTATTAATTGAATTACATATTATAAAATTTATTTTATATTACATTCAATTTAAACAGAAAAAAATATAATTTTATATTAGCAAACTAATCAATAGCGGATCCAGAATTGAAGGTTTGAGAGAGCCAATTAATAAAACATATGACTATAAAATAAATAATTTTATTTTGAAGGGCAAAAAAATATTTATAAAAAATGAAAAAAATATAAAAAACTAAATAGGCTAAATTTTTTTCTTGGAGGGGGCAGTTGCCACCGCTAGCCCCTCCTAAATTCGCCAGTGAAACTAATAAACTATCAAAATGGATTTTATTATTGATAAAGTAATAGTACATTACTACATTAGCTCAAATCATCAAAGTATATATATCGTATTGAAAGAAGTCAGAAGTAGAAGGACCAAATTGTGTGCTTTTTTTTTTTTTTTTTTTTTTTTTTTCCAAAAATGACTTGCCGTTTATTTTGCAATCATTGTCAACTTTTCAAACGACAAGTCGTGTTAGCTTATTTTTTTGGTTACGAAGGAATCCAAAATTTTTAGAAGATTATTTTATACCTAATTATGTAAAAATCTATTAAATAATATTTAATAATGGACTTCATAAATAAGAAAAGTAATTGCGGTTGAGTATTTTTCTTAAAGAAAAATTCTTATGTTATTTTCTTGCTTTTGGGTCTTTCATTATATGAAATAGTATGATGGATTATCTTTCTTTTTTTTTTTTTAATTATTATACAGAGAAAATGATGCATTATCATCTATACATAAACTAAAACATTTCCCATATATGTAATATTTTTCTTTGATTTATAAATGCAACTGCCAGATTGGATATATTAAAGTATACAGATACCCATACATATATCTATTTTTTTTAAGAAAAAATTGAGCTTCCCTCGAAATTTTAAATATAAAATAATTTAATCAATAATTAAGTGGATAACTGGGTATATTCTTTACAATTTCTTTTTAGTGTTCACTGCAAATCTTTTAACTCTGCCTCTAATTAAAAACTAAGGAGATGGATATATATCTTGATCACTTTAATTAATGAAATACAAACAATGCAGAATACAATTTCTTAGGATATATACCCTCAATGAATATTGCAAAACATACATGCAAAAGGGCATTCGCATTCAATCATAAAGATGGAAATTTAACGTCATCGGTTAAGCTGTACCCTTCGCATGAAAAGCTAGTCATTAGGAGAATTGTTTTTGAGGAATATTAAGTATATTCTTATTTTTAATTAATACATTTTCCAATACTCACTTTAATCTATCGGTGAGGATAAAGAAATTTCATCTCTATTTATTTTTAAATTTTTCTCTCTATTTACCAATCAATTAAAAGAAAAATATTAGAAAACATCTTAAAAAAATAGTGCCCTTAGTATTCTTTATTTTTTCCCCTTAAAAAGGAAACACATTTAATTTAAGGATTGCCATTCACTGCCAAGAATAAGACTGAATAACAATCTTATTGTTCCTTCAGAAAAGAAAAGAAAAATCCTCATTGTATAAGCAATATTTATTGGCTTCTTTGCCAATAAGAAAAAAAATTGTATTTCCTGAATATCAAGGAACCCACCAGCCAGCAGCTATAGTTAACAATCTTCGCTTCAAATCCATGCAC
Organism: Triadica sebifera; assembly: GCA_023653625.1. Classification (NCBI taxonomy): domain Eukaryota; kingdom Viridiplantae; phylum Streptophyta; class Magnoliopsida; order Malpighiales; family Euphorbiaceae; genus Triadica; species Triadica sebifera. Next base: position 21,893,222 of record CM042893.1, read on the forward strand.
AAAAAAGGAACCACTCTTGAGTAATTAATTAACTCTTATCTTCATTTCTTTTTCTTGAGTAAAGACTCTTAATTAATATTAAAACATATATTTTTAGTTAGTTATAATGTCCCATGGATATTATAATGCTAAACATCGACACAAAAGTGACAACTTCTAAAAAGTTTTATTCATGAGCTAAATGAATAATCTTCTATGTAATTAAATATTTCATTTAACTTGTGTTAAAATAATAATTTTTATATTGCTATCAATAAGCTAGTAGTTTAGTGATAATGATATGCTGGTGAGTACAGTATATATAACAAAAAAAAAACATTTTCAATATGAGAAATACTAAAAAATATTCTCCAATACTCACCTTCTGATTGGTTGGTAAAAAGAGAAAAAATTTTTAAAATAATTTTTTTCTCTCCTTATTCTCTGTTCTTATTAACTGATCAAAAAGTGAATGTTAGAAAGTGTTAAAAAATAGAAAAATATTTTTAATATTCCTCTTGCCAATATATAAAAAATAAGGAAATAAATTTTGGTGGAAGGTCTAATTCAAAATATTTACAACTTACACCGAATCTTTATATAATTTTGGTGTTTCTCCTTTGTTAGGCTTGGCTTCACTGAAAGAAAAGAAGATGGAGAGCTCTTTACAATCTCGTTTGGTTTGTGTTTCAGTAGTGTGCTTGATGATCAGCCTTGTAATTTGCCCCATTGTGAGCGCAGGGTCTGATTCCGCCGGTGAAATCATAGACAAATTAGGAGACATCAACGGAACCAAAACCATCCTCAACAACACCAAAAATACAATCGATAACAGCAAGAATGAAGTGGAGAATGTCATCCAAAATACCTCAAATGCTGTCAACAACACCATGCACGCTGCAGAAAACCTTTTCAATGGCCCCAAAATTATTTACGATAGCGTCAAAAGCGTCGCTAATGGGGTCGACGTTGCCAATGGTCCCAATATAATACTGATATCACTCTGTCATTGCTTTATTACTATGCTTGCCTTGTCCCTTTTCAATCTTTAACTCCAATATTGCATGCTTGTGTTCTTGAATTCTGGTATTCTTTGTTTTTTCTTTTCTTTTCTTTTAAAAAAAAAAAAGTTTCCATTGCGTTATTATCTTTAATTGTTGTATTCTTCCTTCCGTATGAATAAAAGAAATTATATATCTTGTCGGGGTTTTAATTATTTTCTTTACATAATAAATGCATTTTCTCGTATACACATATGAAATAATATGATATATTATGTATACATAACATAAAACATTTCTGATATATATAATATTTTCTCTGATTTGTGTATGCATATGCAAGTGAAGGAGAACAATCTCATTGTATTTGGCTGCGAGCTATAAATAATAGACTTTGCCAAGAACAAGAAATGAATTTCCTGTATATCAAGTAACCCACCAATAACAGCAGCTACATTTAGCAATCTTCGCTTCAAATCCATGTATAAAAACTAATCACTCTTCAGTAGTTACTTTTTATCTTCAATTCTCTGAATATTGATTATTTAAGGCTCTGTCTCATAATTGAATAAAGATATATTTTTTTTAATTTAGCTTGCTATAATGTCTATTATTGTTATTATAATGTATGGGACAACATTGAAAATGGATGTAACAACCTTTAAAATAAAACCCGGTTAGTTACTCATGGTAATTAATAATTTTATACTCTTATCTATTTTCAAAAGAAAGACTCACTTCTATTTTTATACTGTTTAACAAAATTATTTAATAAAGTTGAAATTATAAATTTCACCTAAAATGGGTTGAAAGGCCTAAATCTAATGGGTTAAACAATATGGATGATTTGGTGGAGATTTTGTCCAAGTTGAATCCCATGTCGGAATAATTTGCCCCTGCTAACAGTCATGGCTATTTGGGCTACTGTAAAGATTTTGTGGTGCAGACTATTCATGGGAATGCCAGGTGTGTTTGATTTTCCTTTTTTGTTCTTATTAATTCTTTAGCTACTAGGAATGACAACTGAATGGGTTCGGAACATGGTTCTTCATTTCTGTCTCTGTCTCTGAATCTCCCCAATTCCTGCCGAAAAAAATTTTAAGGTCTCCGTCCCCACCCCACACGGAGACTGAGATTTCCAGCTCTACCCCGTTTCTCCGATTTTTATTAATTTTTTTAATTAATTTTAATATTAATTTTTTTATTTTATTTAATTAGTTAAATATATAATTATTTAAGTAAAAAAATATTTTTTATTTTAAATGAGTATTATATTTTTATTTTATTTTTTTAAAATATTAATTATATTAAAATATAAATAATTGTTTTTATATATATAAATAAAAATATATAAATTAGTGCAGGTTGAGTCCAAATTGCTATCTCCACTAGCTACAATATTGTTGAGAAAATAGAGAGGATTACAAAATTGCCAATTTTATATGGCTATAGAGAAATGACCATAATGATTACTTTTTATTTTTTGTAGATTTTTATGGAAATTCACAATAAATTATGCAAAAAAATAAAAAAAAGGACAATTTGGTTCGAGATAAACAATTTCTTTAGTGGAACAAAGGAAATAGGGATTCAAATGAGTTTGATCAAAAGTTAAAAGGTCTAACTGTATTGAATTATATTTTTAAGAGATTTGATTGTATTAAGTCATATTTAGAGATCCGAGTTGTACATGAGCTAATAAATTTTGGACATTTAGTATTTAGTAAGTGAAATCATCATATAAATCTTGTTTCTTCTTCTTTTTTAAGGCTTGGCTTAATTGAAAGAAAAAAAGATGATTGGAAAACTCTCTACAATCTGATTTGGTCTATGTGCATCACTAGTGTGCTTCATGATCACCATCACCCTTGTAATTTGTCCCTGTTTGAGCGTGAGGTCCGATCCGCCGGATTCCGCGACCCTGATTGAATGGTGGACAAAGATGTCGTCAACGGAACAAAATCCATCTTCAACTACACCAAAAACGCTACAGAAAATACCATATAGATCACGGCAAGGATGCATTGGAACATGTCTTAAAAAATACCTCAAATACATTCGAGAACACTGAAAATGCTGTAAAAGGTCATTTCAATGGCACCAAAGGCAAAGGTTTTTCTCATTAGTTACTCTGTCCCTTATTTTTCACCATTCTTGTCTTGTCCCTTTTCAATCTTTAAACCCATACGTCCATGATATAACTACATGCTTGAGTTCTTGATTTTCGGTTTTCTTATTCTTTTCTTTATTTAAAATGAAATTTCCATTTTGTTATTATCTTTAATTGTCGTATAAGTCTCAAAAGGGGTATGAATAAAGGAAATTATCTTAATTATAGTAGAATTCTTATTAGCTTTGAATTCCAATTAGGTTAGAATTTTCTTAATACCTATATAAATGTTGTTTATGCAATTTGGTATATATGAGCAGAATTAAGAGCAACCTAAATGAATTTGCTTTGGTCTTGTGTATCTCAATTTCATGGGTGGAGTCTACACATCCTTCGCCGCCTATCGCCAGCCCGCTGCATACAAACTTCTGATTACTTGGGGCGAATCCCACGGATCTCATCCTCAAGGCCCATTTCCATGCATAGACTCTAGTGTTTACTTCAGGGATTGGTATACAAAGAATGAAAATATGGAAAAGCGATACTCCTTTCTTCTGATATAAATTTTCAGGGTTTGCTTCTCTATTTATACGTTGTAATTCCATTAATGTGTATTTTTTTTTTATAATATAGATCAAAATATAAAATTAGTGTGTGTATATATAGTTTTAGGGGAACACACATTATACATATGTATAAATTTTTCTCTATACACATTATTTTGTGGGTGCCTCTGCATATAAATTTTTTTTTTGGGTACATATAACACACCGTTGAATCATTGATGCAAATAAAAGAGAGAGGATAAAAGCATTATGCTCCCCCCGTCATGTCATTGCAACAGAGCCTACTCAGTAGTTGCCCCCATACGACACCGTGTGGTGGCATAAAACGACAACACACAAAATCCAATGCCTTTGGGCTTTTCCCCTTTCAGCTCTACATTGTTATGGCCTTCCCTCTTCTCAGTTCACTCGCATGGTTTCTTTCAATGATTTCATCCACCGTTGTCTCTTCCACTCTTTCTGATCGTTCCCGGCTGTGGATTTTGCAGAACTGAAGGCAACACTCTCTTGCTGTTCTGTTAGTTTTCAGCTAAACTCCCGATCGTGTCTTTCTTTTTGGATTTTAGATTTATTCTAATATCGTATCTGATTGATCAACTTTCTTAGTGACTGGTTTTTTGGTTACCTGATGGCGGTTTTGTTTTTGTTTTTGTCATGCATGTGGACTTAAGTGGTTCAGATATTTGGTTTTACCATTCAAATGCTTGTTTGTTTCCTGTGAAAATTTAGGAGACTTATGTGAATGGAGGATTAGGTTTTTCATTTCCTTTGTGATTATATGCCAAATTCCTGATATGTGTAACTATCTTTCATTTCTTGTCCTTGATTGCGTTCGACGGACCATTTGGCCTTCGGTTATACCCTATACGTGTAGCTTATTTGATTTCGTAAAATCTGCTCATTCCATCCACATGTGAAATTGCAGTTTTGGATAGATTTCTGCGTTGTTGAATTTCATTATGCGTGGTTATGGATTTTGTTTTCTCTCCCGCTTTATAATTTTGTTAATAGGTTGATGATAAGAGTTGTTCCTTCATTCCCTCTGGTATTTCATAAGCCTCTGGTGGTTTTTTGGGAAAACAAAGAGGATTTGCTGTTTTAAAGCACCCTAGATTTTGATTTTTATCCTAATTCATGACTTTTTTGTTTTTTATGATTTTTAAGATCCAGTATTCTTGGTCATGAACAGAGGGTTACTTTCATGTCTGATCTCTAAGTTCCTTTTGATTAACTTTGTGTAAATGATCATCGTTATTATTTAGGTTGTTTTTGAGTGGTTCATCAATTGTTTGATGTGCTGGAACGAGTTTTGTGGACAACACACTGCAAAAAGAGTCAACAAGGGTGGTAATAATGAGAAACTGCTGTCACTCTGAGGGGAAATTGGGAAAACTACCAATGGAAAATGGTTATTGTGATGTTGTTGATGGTCTGCCCAAGTATAAGCGGCGCAGCGTTTCAGCTGTTAGGGATTTTCCACCTGGATGTGGGCGGCATGCCCCAAGAATCTGTTCTGGACTGAAGAAAGAGGCTGTCCATGTTGGTAGAGTTGAGAATTATGGAGATCAGGAGAGGAATGCCGATGCAGTAGGAGATTGTCTTATTCCTTTTAGAAATGGGATTGAGTCCCAACATCTGGAGTTACTGGAAAGTTTGGATCCTGCAGAGACACCTGGGCAAATTAATCATGTGGAATCCAAGGTAGAAAATGAGCTCAATTCAGTTAATGCGGAACCTGCCAAGATGCCGTTGCTAGGAGTCACTTTGAGTAATGGTGGGGATATTGAATTATTGGAACCTTTGAAACATGAAAAAGTTAATATGTACAAGGATTTCCATAAAAACGTCACTTCTCCAAGAGAATGCATTGTCCCACCAAAATATCCTTCTCGTAGAAGAATTTCAGCTGTCAGAGATTTCCCTCCCTTTTGTGGTCGAAATGCTGCACGTCTTGTACATGGAACTAAAAATGTACGTACTTGTACAGATGGAAAGAGTTTGGGTCAAGAGAAGTGTGGCACTGGAGAAGAGCTGATGAAACAGGCAGTGAAGAAAAAGGTTGCTCAAGCTGAAGACAACGTTCTGAAAAAAATGGGAGACAATGTTCAAAATGAAGGAGATCAAAAGCACCAACTGGAGATGAATGTTTTTACTCAATGTGGACAGATTGTTCATTCTGAATCTGAAGGACAAAATAGTAAAGATAGGAGGAATCAGGATGAATTTGGAGCTTACTCTGTGAATGATATGAAGGTGATCCGGCAAGATTTCTTGGAACAAAGCACCAAAGGTCTCCAGGGAAGAATTCAAAATAAGTGGGAGTTAAAGTCTCGGGCAGCCCTTAAATCAGGCAGGAGGAACATTGAAGTTTTGGAGGACATTGAGGGTTTGAGTCTTGAGTCAGAAAGGATAGTTGTGCTGGGTCTTAAGGCTGCAGCAAATGGTCTTAGGATGGAGGAAGAAAGGGCCCATGAACCTAACCGATTGTCTGCTAGCACAAATGAAAGGAAAAAGAAAAATGATCTCATTTTGCAAGAACATCTCGAAGCTTCTGTCAAGACAAAGAAAAACGATAAGGAGAACCTGGGAGGAATGTATATAAAGGAGGAGGAGGAGGAGGAGGAGGAGGAGGAGGAGAAGAAGAAGAAAAAGAAAAAGAAGAAGAATTCGTCATCTGGTGGTAAGGATCACCAAGGTATGGAGATGGTTGTATGGGGTTTGGAGGATAATCTTGAACATGGTGGGGAATCTGATAATTTTCAGTTGGTTAGTAGATCACATGATGTTGATGTGACCCTTCCTCCTTCCTGTCCCATCAGTTCAAGTGGTAAAGTTGATTGTAATTATGCTTCTGTCACCAGAAGCAAAGTTAGGGAAATACTGCGATTGTTCCAGGTTGTCTATAGGAAGCTTGTTAAACAAGAAGAGGCAAACTTGAAGAATACTAAGAGGCCTGATATTGTGGCGGCAAATGTTCTTAAAAATAAAGGAAGATTAATCAACACAGGCAAAATTATTGGTTCTGTTCCAGGTGTCGAAATTGGTGACGAGTTTCAGTACAGGGTGGAGCTTAATATTGTTGGCCTTCATCGTGTACTTCAGGGAGGTATAGATTATGTGAAGGAAGGTGGACGTGTAATTGCAACCAGTATTGTAGCATCTGGAGGCTATGATGATGATATGGATGATTCAGATGTCATGATATATACAGGTTCAGGAGGGAACATGATGAAAGGGGATAAGGAACCTGAAGACCAGAAACTTGAACGGGGAAATCTTGCTTTGAAGAATAGTATGGTTGCAAAGATGCCTGTGAGGGTCATTCGCGGTGATACAAGAGTGTCTGAATCATCCAGTGCAAAGAAAAGGATATATGTATATGATGGGCTATATTTAGTGGAGCAGTATTGGCAGGAATTGGGGCCACATGGTAAACTGGTATTTAAGTTTAGGTTGGTTCGAATTCCAGGTCAACCAGAGCTTGCTTGGAAGGTCATAAAAAAGTGTAAAAAATTTAAAGTACGGGAGGGCCTTTGTGTGGATGATATATCCAACGGGAAAGAGTTAATACCTATATGTGCTGTGAACACCATTGATGATGAGAAGCCTCCGCCATTTGAATATATCACTCATGTGATATATCCTGACTGGTGCCGCCCTATTCCTCCTAGAGGTTGTGATTGTACTAAAGGGTGCTCTGAAACTCGTAAATGCCCTTGTGTGGCAAAGAATGGAGGAGAGATCCCTTATAACAATGATGGGGCTATTGTTCATGCAAAGCCCTTAGTATATGAGTGTAGCCCTTCTTGTAAATGCCCCCCTTCTTGCCACAATAGAGTCAGCCAGCATGGTATCAAGTTTCAGCTTGAAATTTTTAAAACTAAGTCAAGAGGATGGGGTGTGAGATCTTTAAATTCAATCCCTTCAGGGAGTTTCATTTGTGAGTATGTAGGAGAGCTTCTTGAGGAGAAGGAAGCTGAGGAGCGAATGGGTAATGATGAGTATCTATTTGATATAGGAAATAACTACACTGATAATTCTTTGTGGAATGGACTTTCAAATCTCACATCTGAGACACATTCAAGTTCTTGTGAAGTTGTGGAGGAAAGTTGCTTCACCATTGATGCTGCTAAGTATGGCAATGTGGGCAGATTCATAAACCACAGTTGCTCTCCTAATCTCTATGCACAAAATATTCTCTATGATCATGAGGACAAGAGAATTTCTCATGTTATGCTGTTTGCTGTCGACAATATTCCTCCCTTGGAAGAGCTCACTTACCATTACAATTATGCTATAGATCAGGTTCGTGACTCTGATGGAAATATAAGGAAGAAAAGCTGCTATTGTGGGTCTATGGAGTGCACTGGAAGGATGTATTGAGGCTATCCATGTAGAAGGAGCCGCATCATGATAGTTCTCAAAGTGAGTTGTTTTAGCAAAGCAGGAGCATCGTGAACTCGCTTTTTTTTTTTTTTCTCCCTAATAGGATCTTTATCTTTCTGCTTTGATTAACCATATAAGGAACTTCATATTTTTTTTCCTCTTCTTACGTGTGCACACACACACCTCTGTTATTATTTTATCAACAATTGAATATTTTTTTTGACAGTTTTTTGAAAATTAAGACTAATGTCATTAGTTAGCTAATATAAAATTATCTTTTGAATGTGATACCAAGAACAGTCTATAAATTATACACTTCAATCCGTATCTTATTCAATTTAAACTATATGCAGACACATAGTATTCTTGATACATTAATAGGAATTTTACAAGTGGCTTTTTTTTGACACTTAAGTCTTTTACATGTCTTTTTTTGACATGTAGGGTTATTTATATGCATATTTGTCTCTTATTTTCTTCACTGATCAACAGTCAACTTTTCATTATGTTCTTAAATTCTAGACAATACTTGGCAAATCAGTTTTTTGACAATTGGCTTCCTAATTGGCATGTCACTCTTTTTCAACAATTCGTCAGTTGCCACATCTAGATTCATCGTGTCTGTTACAAAATGACACGTCCCTTGACCCGTACATTTACTTCCATTCCAAAAAGATCTATCCTTTAGCCATGCATTATGTCCATTATAAAAGGATATCATTTTATCATGCAATGTATTTATTACAAAATTAATCAGTTTTTCCCTATATAAATCGATTACATTCTTCTTATTTGGAAAAGAAGTATTTTGACAATTGACAATTGGCTTCCTAACTAACTGACAGGTGACGTTTTCAACCATCCATAAGTTGCCACATGTATGTGCGTTATGTCAATTACAAAAGGATGTGTCCTTCAAAGCTATTTATTGCTCTCATTTCAAAATATGTATCCTTTATCCATGTATTGTATCCATTACAAAAGGACATATCATTTTGTCATGCAATGTGCTCTTTATAAAAGGAATCAACTTTTTCCCATGTTAATGGGTTGCATCTTTTTCTATTTGGAAAAGAAATGAGCAATCTTCTAGTTATTATTTTTCTTTCTTCTCTTGCTGTCATCTTTTAATTATTCAACTTTTTATATTTTTCTATTAGTTCATGTTCAGTTTTTGGGTAAAAGAAATGAAGAAATGCTATTTGGATTTTTTAGGCATTATATTATTATTATCCAAGAAATGGAATTTCTATTAACCATTTGCACTTAGTTGGAAAGTTAAAATCAAAAATAGTTTTCTGGAAACTCTTTACTTAAAATTAGTTCTTCTGTTTCTTACAAAAGATTATCTACATTTAGAATTTTTTACAATTCCACTATGGTTATTGAAGATTACTTATTGTTATTTCTCCTTTTCTTTTTTCCTTAAGCTATAATCAATGTGCATATGCATAAATAATCTCTCTATATTTAAACTTAATTTATGGTTCTATTTGTTTAAATATGTATATACATTATACAATCATGATACTTTATTCTATATCTATTTAACATTTTTTGAATTTAGCCTGATAAATTTACAATTTTTTTAATTTACAAAAATGTCTTGGGAATTTAGACCTTGGATGTGATAGTTTAGTAGCAGAAGGTAGGAAGAAGGTTAGAGATAGGCCTGGGATCACGCAGAGAAAGAAAATGTCTAAGGATCTAAAATCACTCGATATTTGGATAGATTTAGCCTTGGATGGAGAGATTTGGAGATAGGATCCATATAGCTGATTCCAGTGTAGCATGAAATTAAGACTTAGTTGTTGTTGTTATCATAAGAATGTACTATGCTCTTTAGTTTTTATATTCCTTCAATCTATGTTGGTAATAATTTTCATTACATTTCTGTTAAAAAGGCTCGCGTAAAGTACAAGTGTGCAACCAGTTTTATTTATTATCTGTAACGTTTCAGACATCTTTGAAAATTCTGGGATTATAATTGATAAAGTTTTGTAATTGCTTTTTCAGAACACTTGCTTTCAAAGACATTGTATGGAAGCATTTGATATCTTGAGTCTAGATGCACAAAGAAGTGTGTGTGAAATCTAGGTCTTATATTTTTCATTCATGCAAGTTTAAATGGAGGACAAAGTTTCTTAAATAAAATCCTTGGTTTTACTTCTTTTTTGTTCTTTGTGCTATTTAATGTATTATCTTACTCATGCCTCTTATAGGCTGCAGATGTTTTTCATCTCCACCAAGGATGCTAAATTTGACATTTATGCTATACATCATAGTCTTTCTATAGGGAAAACTTAAACCGAGTTGATGAGAAAGATGGTATGAACCATGGATAGTTTTGTTGCTGGATGGGCACCATCAGCTAGTGCATCAATTCAGTGTTTTCATAGTGAATTAGTTTGTCTATATTAAAAATTATTGAGCTGTTACTTCAATTGACACAGGGATTCTGACACTTGGAGACCACTGGCATCTCAGATATAGTTCTTGTTTGTTCTCTTGTGATGCAGTCTGTTGCAATTCCGAGCCTACTCGTAACGACAACCAGATTATGCTTTAGATGTGTTTGAGAATGTTATTTGCTAACAGTTTTGTAGTATTGTTACCTTAGTGCTCAAGAAATGTTGTTTGTTATGAGTTGCTCTGTTCTGTATCCGCCTTGTAATTCATATATTGTCAAAATAGTCCAAAATAGATGTGAGAAAATGCTAAATTTCAAATTTTCAAATCCTTTCTTGATATATCTATTTCTTGTTTATTTATATATATATATATATATATATTAAATCATAGTATAAATCATTCTATACAAATTGTATATCTTAGAATTTTCTTGCTAAAATAATAAAACATGAATTATGTAATTTTATTCATATAAAAACTTAACAGTAACCATATAACATCACTTTTTTTTAGACTAGGGGCAACTTGTGCCTATTGATTCACAATGCATAAGTGAATAATAAGCTAATAGGTGGAATTGTGAAATGGAGGGTTAAATTAAGTGAGCTGAATCTGAGAATCATAAGCAACCCCAGCTTTCCAATCTTCAGGGATAGCATTAGTTGCCTGAACCCATGTGAGTCCTGCACTTCCACTCACTTGAAACCTCAATGTTATATAACCTTTTGGGGGATTAGGCATGTCCCAAACAGCTCCGAATGCATTCCTCATGCTTATCCATTCTTTGCAATCTTCCTGTAATCCCAATCCAAAGCTTCATTATAAATTTGTCATATTTTGTTAATTTTCAACAACTTGAAATATATGAAGGCGGGCCAGGCTTGACTTTGCCTTAACCTCGCTTAGTTATACATTTGTAGTTCCACAGATTTGGCAGGGAACACAGAAATTACTTATTTTGTTATTCTCTAACACTTTATATTTGAAGTAATATAAAGCAAATATGGATGGAAAAAGGGTACCTGCCATATTTGAACATCTAAGACGTCATTTTTGCCACCTTGATACAAAATTACAATAGCCAAGTAATGTGGGAATCTGCTATACTCATGAATTTTGAACATGAGGTTGTAACCAGCATATCGGCAAGGAATCCTTCGGAATTCTACATCAACAACACCGTATGCGAACAATTCTGCGGCCTTGTTTGCACGTCCCATTCTTGCATACGCACGTGTACTCATTATAAAGTCTGTTCTGTCTCCTTCACCATAGTCAGTTACCACTACGTTCACCCCATCCTCTGTGCAAACTTGTGGTGCTTTACATCTAACCTGTATATAATTTTATCAAAAATCATATCATTCTCAACTCTCATAACTATTTCTTACAAATCTATATTTTTATTAGCTTAATCCCTTTTTTTTTCTTTTTTTTGGTATTTCGTAGTTATCAGTATTTGAACCGTTGTATTACGAGGTAGAAATTCAACCATCAGACCCCATGCTCAATTACACTATTAATTTATTGGTTATCTTTATAATTCTAATCACTCGGGAACAAGTATTTTTTTATTTAATAAGACTATAAATTTTATGAGAAAAGAGTGTACTTTCCTTTCAATCACATGAATACTTTCCCAATATGTGTAAAAAAAAAAAGAAAAAAAAGAAAGAGGAATGGGAATAATTTGATAAAGCTTCTTCCATGCACAGAGAGTACACTTAGAAGCTTCAAAAGTTTGTATTTTTTTTAATAATTATAATGATTGCTGGTATGTTCAATCTATATATATATCGTCACTTTCATAGCATAGTGATTCTTATAACTATATATCGCAGTATATAATACACTATATAATTAATTCGAAAGTATTTAAGTAATTTATTCACCTGATAGCAAGCACCGCAGCCAGTGCCATTGTAATACAACCTGGAAACTCCAGCCACATTAGCACCATTTACTGTCCTTCCATATTCGCCAAACCCACAAGCTCCAGCTAAATTACATCAAAAAAATTTGATAAATTAGCGTCATATAAAACAGAAAAAAAATAACATTTTCATCACTAAACAAACTAGATATAAATTAATAAATCTCTTTACATTCATTATCGCATAAAATAGATAAGCAGAGAGAGTACATACTTGGCGTCCCTAAGCAATCAGGGCTACCATAATAAGTTGCCCTGGAGGAAGTGAAATATTGAGAATAACTTGTTGCTGGCAGTAGCAATATAAAACAAACAAGGCAATAACCATATCTAAAACCCATAGTTTAGTAGTTAGTAGCAAATTATGATATAAGGCTGAATGAAAATTATGGGATGGCAAGATATGGAATCACAATCCCCTATTTATAGGCAAATTTTTTTGTCACCTTTTGTCTTTCATTGGGACTAAGGGGATGATGAGGAAGGATTAGATTAGTGATGTGTCCATTCCATGTAGACTCCTTTATTGACCCTAGAAGAGACCTTTTTCCATGGTTTTAGTAAGCAGGATACATTTGCTAAATTAAAATCTTCCCAACTTAAGTTTCTTTTTTCTATTATTTTAATTTTCTTGTCTGTCTATAATAAAATAAGATTTCTCTACCATTTGTACAATTTTTTTTCTTTACACACATTTTGAATAGGTATAATTCTGTGCTTATTGTATTTTTCAAATATGAAATTTATCATTTAGTTATTTGATAGTGTTCTTTTTGGCATTAATATTTCAGATTTTTACCATAAGTAAATCTCCAATAGAGGAAGGGATGATAAGATTTCAATATGAATTATTTAAAAGATTTTTAAAATTTTAACCAACTGATTCTGAGGAGATTTCTATTATAATCACATTAGATATTTAATTAGATTGATACATACACTAATAAATTTTAGTTTAGTCTAGAGCTGCGGAATTTCAAATTTGGATATCCAACCAAACCTCTTTAAAAAAAAATTAGATTGATGCATACCATAATATAACGCTCAAGTTCTTATATCTTCAGCTTATTTCCCGGAAAGATGCATGCAATGATTGCTTTAGAAAAGGGTGGATGAGCAAAGGCTGAAAGTAATTGGAGGATCCCACCAGGCCATGCCCATTTAACGAAGCCTGACATGTATGAATTAGGTTAAGATTTTATTTAGTTTTATTACTAGTTGGGGTCATGTTTAAAAGCTGTGGATTAATTACAATTGGATCAATTCCACTAACCCATCACTAGTTTGGTTGTCACGCACTGAAGTAGGCTGTCTAACTATCTTAGCATACACCTAGCTAGTTATTCTTCGTGTCAACTCTCTGGATAAGACAGAAATTTTGGGGTGGGAGCACTTAGCGCATTTTTTACTTAGTTTTGTTAAAATAATGGCAAAAAGCATTTTAAATTCCTTAATTGTTATTTTTATTTCTAGAGTCTCAAAAATTCTCTAACTATTTTATTCTGTTAAATTTTTAAGTACTATCTTCTTCCATATTGAGTCTGAAATTGATAAATGCAGAGATTTAATAGAACAATGATCATTCAAATAATCAATGTGTTAAAATAATATCATTATTTTATTTAATCTTTAAATTGAACCTAACTTACACTAAAATAATTATTTAAAGATCCAATAAAATAAAATACAATTAAAGTTTGAAAACTCAATAAAAAAATGCAATAATTGAAGGACCCAAAAATGATTTGGTTCCTTAAATAATCGTTTTGCAACTTTTTTAGCTTCAAATGATTTGCGATTTGGTGCTTGTTTAAGGAAAAATAAAACGTGAATCCAAGTGTAATTTGTGTAAAGTAAGGATGTACAAATCAACTTTAGGGGAGAAATTGGGGTAGGCGAGTCTTATTCCTAGCCGCCCACTTGTCAATTGCATCGCAGCCCATCAAGTTGCTATTAAGAGAGGGAGAGAACCTAACCCGCTGCCGTCGCCAGTAAAGTTACTCATCTATTAGACTACTACCCATGATTAATTGATTTTTAGTTTATTCCCATCCCATAATCAGCCACCAAATTTTCTCTATATTATTGAATAATTTTTCTCTATTTCTAAGTTTCAAAACTTAATTGATCAATCAAGCTTTAATCTGATGATAAACTTTTAACAAATAAGAAAAGTATCAATTTCGAGTTTCTCATTTAGAATGTAAACCCCTACTTTTCTATTCCTGATAAGATACCACACTCTTATTCTACTGATGCTAAGCAAAGCCAGAAATTTGGCACGGAAAAATTAAAAGTGATCGTGTTTCATCAATTTTTTTGCAGTAGCTCCATAAAATCAAATGAAATAAAATTACATGCATGATCGCATGTACATGTACATTTTTCTGCAATTGTCTATGTTACAATAATGCATGTAGTGTATACATTAACCACAGAAACAGCATAATCCATAACTACAAAAGCTTCAAGGTTTTCATATCCACGACCGTGCTTTCCATTCAAAGGTACATCTTGTTTCTGCTTCCTTTCAAGTCAACATCAGTTCAATCTGATTTTTTTCTCCAGCCATATGCAAATTGGCATGATCTAATAACCTTTAGAATGCATGAGAAAATTTTAATGAAAAACAAACTAGCATAAAATCATAATTACAATTGATGCATATACAGCAAGAGAATCAGCTATTTCTTGATTCATAATGATGAACATAAAGAAAGAGCAAGAGGGGTTTCAAATTTGAGACAGTGCCTGTCACTATTACCACTATTATGGGTATGTGTAAATATGATATCAATTCCGACACAGTCCCCTAACCAATGGAAACCAATAATGGAAGAGATGCTTTTGATATTTGGGGCCTGAGGTGTATGGTTGATATTAAAAAAGAGCTGGTACCATGTAGCATCCCCTCCCCACACTTTGCAAATTTGAGATGAGGAAAGGGACAGAAGTTGAAATGGTGGATGAAGCTGATAGTACCAGACAATAAATTGCAACACCTACGTACATTTCTTATTAAATAATTTTCTATATCAAATCAGACAATCGTAACAGAACAACTAAAAATGTAAATGCAAGGTGTATCCACCCACATTGAGTGTATAGTCAATATAGCAACTTAGCTGATACACTTTACCAGGTGTCTCTACGCTGAAATTTCAGGAAGAAAGGTAAGTGTAGTAATGATAAGGTGGCATGGCCATGAAAAGAACAAGCAATTGCATTCAATTCCAGAACATACTTCAGCTAAAATACAAGCGTAGTGGAGTAGTTAAGAATAGTAACTAGTGCTAAGTGGGTCTATGAAACATATACTGATAGAAAGATGTCCTAAATAATAGTAAGTTTAATGATAACAGGTTCATCATAATAACCATTTCATCAGGATGCTGAGCTATTTTAGTCCAAATCACTTGTAGTCTACACCTTGCTCCAAACTAGTGCTGATAACAACCAGAGGATCCGGTGTCCAAAATATGTGTAAGTGCCAATATTTCCTAAACTAAATGCACTTGATATTCAAGCAATTAACGGACTTCTGTATTAGAACTTGAGCATTATGAAAATTGTATTACATTTCACATGTGGCATGTAGAATCACAAGCAACATAAAGGAATTAAAGGAAAAGCGGAGATCATAATTACAAATAAGAAAAATAGAAAATATAGCACACATTGTCAGTAGAAAGGATGCACTGATTGCTAACCATGCACTTATAATATTAAATGTTTAAAAGCAATTTCACGTAATAATCCAATTCTGACAATGACTTGGAGTTATACCTTATCTGAAACTCCCAGCAATCCTTATATGTTATTTCCCCACAATCATATAAGCTGTGCTTTCTTAAGGTCAGAAACAACTCCACGGTCTTCAGTGCTCCTTTCATTGTATAGTACCTGCAGAAACTCAAGAAAAAGGCAATCAGCAATGTGGGAAACCAAACTAAAACTATTGGAACTTTTGAGTTATTTACCTTGTCTATGATGCCATATTCAACTGCCTCGGCTGGATTAAAATATTTTGGGCGACTCATATCTGCTTCAATTTGCTCAGGTGATTTTCCAATATGCTTTGCCAAAAGATTGACCTGTAAGATAAGATAGAAAATAATGACAATATTAAGTGCAATGATAGAATGACTTTAGGCATACCAAATATTTCAAGTTTCTATGCAATCATCAGAATGGAAAAATAAGAAGAGAAAATTCAATGACAGTACCAAATTGTAAGCTCCATAAATTTAGAAAAATGGATATTTCATCTGTTGACCAAATAGGTTAAAGCTTTTAAAATGTAAGCTCCATCATTAACCTTCCAATAACTTAGGACTACTCTACTTTCAGGCATCTGCAATACTTTATTTCAACCCTAACCAACATCTTCCAGAGACAGTTTTCACAATCCAAATCAAGTCCTTGAGTTAAGGTTGAGTATTGGTGAGTTTTGGACATCAATGGGAAAAGTAAGAATGGATGATCTCTCTCTCTCTCTCGTTCTCTCCACACACAGACCTCACGTAGTTGCTAGTGGTTTCAAGGGCATCTTTTTATTTTATTATCTTTTTGAAGTTCCATCTATAGTGCATTGGCCGAAAAGAAGGGGAAGCTTTGTGAACAATGTATTATTCAACAGTAAAAATTGTGCTGGAAACTTTGTGCTGCAGCATTGGAATTTCATGGGCTTGGATCTGGTCAACTTTGACTTCGAGTGCTGGATTTAATTGATTGCAGATTGGGTTTGTCTCCAAAATGGTCTAAACCATCTTGGACTATAACCCCATTAACATAATAGCATTAGTTTCCTTCATCTATTCTCAATATGGGATTTGGTTTTTGCTCCACTTGACTGCCCTCTGCCTTTATTCTTGTTCTTTCTTTTCTTTACTCTTTTTCATGCCTCATTTTCAACAAATTGTTTTACGAATGCTATAGAGGTATGTGGTTGGAAGTTGGAACATAAAATTCCGGTCTAATTTCTTTCTTTCTGGAGTGTATTCCAGTTCCTAGCCTTTTCTCACTTAACCAGTAAATAATGAACATGTTAGGCATGATGAAATATGATTCAAGCAAAATTTACAGAGCCAGCAAATGATTGAAGAAGAAATAGAGAGAGAGAGAGAGAGAGACTGAGAAAAGAAGATTCTCTAATTCATTTCATTCAAAATAGGCACGAGCAGATCTGTCCAATAATGACAAATATATCCGTTGCACCTCTAACAACCAGTGACAGCTCATCAGGTGAAAAACAAACTAATCAGAAGAAAGCTCGAAGACTGGACCATGGCTAAAATGACTTATTATAGACTCAAACAACATCGCATAAAAACAGAAAAACGGCAGCAGCTAAAGCTTTACTCATAACAACTCCTCCTCCTTAGAAAACCTTGTCCACAAGGTTGATATTAGGGAACCTCTGTTGAATGTCAAACATAAATTCCCAAGTAGCTTCTTCAGGGGACATGTCAGACCACTGGACCATAACTTTTGTTGCAGCTTGATTCCCTCTATTAACCAATTTCCTGTTGAAGATAGACATAGGAACAGGAGGTGAATCGGGTAACACAGGCAGCTTGGTAGTTGCAGCAACGGATGAGGGAATTGAACTCTTAAGTTGAGAGACATGAAATACTGGATGGATTTCTGTTTTTGAGGGAAGTTTTAACTTGTAGGCAGCTCCCATCTTGTGCTCTATGCAATATGGCCCATAGTATAGAGGTGCTAGCTTTGCATTCTTCCTCTGAACCACACTGAGCTGTCTGTATGAATAGTTTCAAGTATACCCAATCACCAATCTCAAAAATATCAGTCCTGTGCTGATCAACTTCTTGTTTCATACGGTGCTGAACCCTATCCAAATGGTACTTCATAATCTGCAAAGCAATTTCTCTATCTTGCAAGAACTGATCTACTGCAGCTATCTTGGAATCCCCTGGAAAATATGGAATGTGAATGGGAGGTGGCATTCCATAGACAACCTCAAAAGGGGTAGTTTGAATTGCTGAATGAAAATTTGTGTCATACCACCACTCAACTTGTGGCAACCATTTGCACCATTGATGAGGATTTTCTTAAGTCATGCATCTAAGGAAGGTTTCCAAACATCTATTAACTACCTCTGTCTGTGGATGGTAGAAAGAAGATTTCAGTAGCTCCACTCCTTGTAACTTGAAAAGTTCTTCCCAAAATGATCTAATGAAAACTGGATCCGTCACTTCCTATAGAGGATGATGTGCCATGAAGTTTAAATACATTAGCAAGGAATATTTGAGCTATTGTTGCAGCAGAATATGGATGACTAAGAGCAAGGAAGTGAGCATATTTACTGAGCCGATCAACCACAACCAGAATTACATCTTCCCTTGAGATTTTGATAATCCCTCTATAAAATCCATGCTGATGTCAGTCCAAATTCCTTCAGGCACAGGCAGAGGCTGTAGCAAACCTGGGGTGTTAACATTCTCTGGTTTGCAAGTTTGGCAAATGGCACAAGCTCTGATGTAATTCCTCACATCTCTTTCTAGCCATTTCCAATAAAACAGCAACTTGATTCTTTGAATTGTGGCTTGCATTCCAGAATGTCCACCCATAGCTGAGTCATGCATCAGTTGCATCAACTTCTTCTTAAGAACCGGACCATTGCCCACCACCAAACGACCTTTCCTCCACAACAAACCATCTACTAAAGTGTAAGGGCTTTGAGTCATCTTCCCAAGCTGCAATGATTTAATTATAGCCTGAATATTGGAATCTTTCTACCAGTTAGCTTCAATTTCAGGCAATAGATTACTCACAGGAGAGGAGAGTATTAGAGCAGCTAATTCAGAAAGTGGCAGTCTACTAAGAGCATCAGCCGCTATGTTATCCCTTCTCTTCTTGTATGAGATTTCAAAGTCATAGCCAAACAATTTTGCAATGTACTTCTGCTGGTGGGCTGTTGCATTCCTTTGTTCTAGTAAAAACTTCAAGCTATGATGGTCTGTTTTGATCAAAAAGTGCCTGTGAACTAAGTAGTGGTCCCACTTCTTCATTCCATACACAACCAGCAACTCCTCATAGACTGAAAGGGATAAGTGCCTAGGGGCTAAAGCCTTGCTAATATAAGCGATAGGGTGAGAGCCTTGCATTAATGCTGCTCCAATTCCAAAGTCACAGGCATCTGTTTCAACTACAAACAGTTTGTCAGGGGAGGGCAATGCTAGCACTGGAGCTGTAGTCAAGGCTTCCTTAAGTCTAACAAAAGCTGCCTCTGCCTCTGGAGTCCATATAAAATTATCTTTCTTCAACAGTTCTGTTAAAGGCTTGCTCACAACCCCATACCCTTTAATGAATCTTCTATAATAGTCTGACAGCCCTAAAAACCCTCTTAATTGCTTTAAATTTTTAGGTACTAGCCAGTTAGCCACAACTTCCACCTTCGTTGGGTCAGTAGAAACCCCTTGCTCACTAATAATGTGCCCTAAACACTCCACTAAAGATTCACCAAACAAGAACCTACTTTTCTTTGCAAACGGCTGAAGTTCTTTCAATGTTTGGAATACCACCTTCAAATGATCTAAATGAGTCTGCATGTCCCTACTATAGACCAACATATCATCGAAGAACACAAGAACAAACTTCCTCAAATAAGATCTAAAAATCTCATTCATAAGACTGTGAAATGTTGAAGGAGCATTGGAAGACTAAAGGGCATTACAACAAACTCAAAATGTCCATCATAAGATCTAAAGGCTGTTTTTTGAATATCCTTAGGGTGCATACGGATTTGATGGTACCTTGATCTAAGGTCTACCTTAGTGAACACTGTAGCCCCATATAACTCATCTAACAGCTCTTCAATTATAGGATTAGTGTATCTATCCTTGATAGTTTGCTTGTTCGATTCCCTATAATCAATGCACATTCTTCAACTATTATCTTCATGAGATCTTGGAATTGGAATAAGTTCGACAGCGAATCATGAAATCTTGGTAATCTTCTCTATCTAATATCTAATGAATGGAGAGTATGCTTTGAAAGCATCCGCCTTGCAACCAACCCTGAGTATATGCTTCAATTCCCTATAATCAATGCACATCCTTCAACTATCTTCTTTACTAATACTATTGGAGATGAAAAGGGACTCACACTAGGTTGAATAACTCTACTTTTAAGCAACTCTTTAATCATGTTTTCAAATTCAGTTTTTTGAATGGGAGAGTGTTTATATGGTCTGATGTTTACAGGTTTGAAACCCTCCACAAATGGTATTCTCTGATCATGCAGTCTATGGGGTGGCAAAGTTTTTGGTTCTTCAAATAGGGACTCAAATTCAAACAGTAATTGAGTGAGTTTAGAATCCTTTAGGGTGTCACAAGAGTCTAACTTCCCTTCCTACATTTGAATGACAAGCGCATAGGTGGAGCAATGCTGCAGTAACTTTGCCATAGCACAATCTATCACTACCTTAACAGAAGAAAAATTAACACCCTGTAATTGATGAACCTTGCCATCCAAAAAAAAATTTCACTTGAAGATGCCTAAAATTCCAAGTAATGTCCCCAAGGGTAGACAACCAGTGAATACCTAGCACCATCTCACATCCTCCTAATGGTATCACCAAAAATTCAGCAACAAAGCTCTTACCCTACATCTCCCATTGAAACTGCTTGCATTTTGGAACAGGTCATCTCTTGCCCATTAGCAACTGTGATACTAACGGGTGCAATGAATTGCAATTCACGTCCCATTCCTCTAGCTAATGCCATATCAATAAAATTGTGAGTACAACCGGAATCAATCAACAAATGGATAAGCCTTCTCTTATGGTTTCCAACTATTCTCATGGTTTGATAAAAAATTTCCATAAATCCCTCCATTGCATGGAGTGAAAGTGCTGGATCAGAATTCACATATTCATCACAACTCACAACTCCACGTAAATATTTCTTCAGGTACCTCTACTTCTTCCTCTGGGTTTTCTTGTATGAACCATATGGAGCTGTCTTTTCTTACATTTATGTCCAGAGGTAAATTTTTCATCACACCAAAAACATAGATTCTTTGCTCTCTTCTCATTTAACTCCTCATCTGATAATCTTCGAGTTCTAGGGGTTGGGGACTTGTTGGAGTTTAACAACAAGGTTTGGTTTGATTTGGTATTAGCAAAGGGCAAGTGTTGTTTGCTGGAAGTGGTTGGGATAAATAACAGTGGGGGTTTTGGACTTACAATTGTAGCTTTAGGAGTTGAACTACTGCTCGAAGGAGAAAAGGTTATGATCTGAGAAGGCTTGTTCATATAAGTTCTAGGTGATTTGATGGCTAACCGGTATGATTCTTGCATACAAGCCAGAGCATATGCTTGTTGCAAGGATTTAGGAGCAAAAATTCTCACTGGAATCCTCAACTCCTCTTTTAGGCCACTTAAAAAATAGCTCAAAGAGTGACTTCAGTTAGGGTTACCTTGTGGAAAAGAATATCAAACTCCTCCAGGTATTCTTGAAGGGACCCTATTTGTACCAAGCTTTTAAGGTCTGCCATTGGGTCTTCATAAACCTTCTTGCCAAAGCGCCCTTTAAGAGCTTCTACATACTCCTCCCATAGGGGTTCTTCTTCTCTATTTCTGTTTTTGACAAAGGACTGATGCCATTGTAGAGCCCGGCCCTCTATATGAATGACAAATAACTTGACCTCAGCATCTTGAGGTGTGGAATCAATATGGAAGAACCTTTCACTCTTGAACAACCAGCCCTCCAAGTCTTCTCCATTAAATCTGGAAAACTCTATTCTAGTGAATCACATAGTCATATAATAAGGGTTTCCAGTAGCAACATGACTGGGTTGTTTAGTCAAGTCAATGAAGGAAGAAACGGGTGGATTGGTCTGTAATGGTGGATTAGATTGGGTTTCCATCACTGGGTTAGTAGTGGGAGATTTCGCTCCCATTTAAATGGTGCCAACCCCACCTTGTTAGGCCTTAGAGTAGGGTTCTGCTTCTTGGAGGCATCTGGCTATAGTTGAAAGAGAAAAGTTAACACACGTATCTCCAAAGTTTGTTGGATGTAAGGAAATCGTGGTGCAACCTATTTTATGTCAGCATTTGGAATAGTTGGGAATTTAAGACCAAACCCCTAATTAAGAATTAAATAGTTCCTATTATTAAGCAAGTACAGCATGTTGGCAAATAGGTATAATGTAACCAGATTGAATACGATGTAATGAAAAAGACACCAGTAAATGTGAATCTTACCAATTCAGCTTTCACATTATTTACTTCTTTCCTTGCGAGGTTGACATCTGTTGCTTGACCTTGAAATCTCCCTATTGGCTGTAGATTAGTAGTTAAAAAAGAAATGAGCTTTCATTTTACAAACATGTAGCATTGACTATAGATTGCAACATCATGGGAAAAAAACAGATACCAACGGTAGATAAAAAACCTGCTTTATCATGATAGTTGAGGAAGGTAAAGCTGAACGATTTCCCTTTGAACCAGCAGCCAAAAGTAAAGCTGCCTCTCCCCAAGCATTACCAACACAAAGAGTAAATATAGGTGGCTTTACATACCTGCAGCAAAATAAGTCAACTATAAGCAACAGATAACAATGTCCAATCTCCTCATAGGTGCAATGGTTTACTGGTATCTTTTGATTAGGATTGAGGTCGGATTGGAAAATTCAAGAATAATTTTGAGAATGATTGTGGGCAACATTGGAGTGAACTATCCTTCAATGATAATTCACAAAAAATCGGGAACCACATGATGTGTCAATGAATGTAACTTTTGAAAGACGTGTACCTAATCTTATGGACAAAATTTCCATGTTAGCATGATGCCTTAGCATGATTATGAAACAAAAGGCACTTGTAAGAATGGGTGGTGGTGGGGTTAGGTCGAAGGATGAATAGCTCAACAGAATTTTGCAGAAAAAATGGCAGTTATGAAGAAGGGTATAAAGATATAATACCCCATTACATCATAGATTGCAAAAGCCTCTGTCTCATAACCCAGCTTCTCACCACCCTGGTGAAACCATAAAGTTATGTCAATATCATAAATAATTTCATTGAAACCATAAATTGCATGAAGCATGCTCTAGAAACCCAATATATGTTATTATTAATTTACATATGAATCTACTTATGTTTGAATCTCTGAATACACAACCTCCACTCTATGCAATGCTATAAATGTTTCTAAATCAGCGATTAAAAAAGCTCAGAGATAATGATAGACAACATTATTTAAACAAAATATTACAATATATTTAGCATTTAATAAGAAAAAACTAGTCATAGATAATAGGTCCATTTATGTTGCAGCCCTGATCCTGCCTACAAAACTAGTCCTGCCGAGACACATCAAACTCAAGCTACCATTTGGCAGCACCAAAATAGCTAGAATGTCACATAATCCAATTCCAATGAGCATAATACATAATAGAGTAGGCAATTAAAAGAATATCTAATGTGTCAAGAACTTAAAGCAAAGCAACCAGCATTTGGCAGAATTCAGGGATACAGACAGTAATGGCCACCCAATGAACCATCAAACAGATCTCAGGCATTATTGTCGATACCATATATGAAAGTGGTTTAAGGTTTTAAATATGTTTGGGGACAAAAACACCTTGTATATTTCATTGCATCTCCAAAATATCCCTAACGTACAAATTATACCCTTTCTCTATTACCAACTGCCGTTACTTCAGTATATATTTAGCACATTGTGAATGCCATCACCTCCAATTCTGTCTCACGGTTTTCTAACACACTTAACTTATTCCTTTAATAAAAAGATAACATCATAATTTTACTTTTTTTGGAAAAAAAAAAAAAGAACACAGCATCAGATATGCAACACATGTAAAAATGAGAATCTTGATGATCTATATGGAAAATATATCATCACACCTCAGAATTCTAATGTTCGTTAAAAACCAACCTCTTACCCAATTTAAATTTCAGCTATCCATAATTTTAATTACTCCTCCCAGAAAGAAAGATGAACCAAAGTAAAGATCTTCTGTATTTTCTTTTTCATTTAATTTTTTGATAAAGGTCGGATAAAAAATCACTCCCAAAAGGAGGAAAAACTTAGGTTTTTACATTAAAAGTTCTAGCTCGAAATCATAGACAGAAATGAGCTACAGTAATGACATATGATTATTGGATAAGATGTATATCTGTATATTAAGAAAAGAGGGAAAAAAATCCCGGTTGGGCCCGTGCAAGTTCCAACCTGGAAAAAAAAACCCACAACGGTCATGAGACTGTTGTTCCCACTTCCCGATGCAGTAGTGCACAGATTTTGCTTTTTTTTTTTAATAATTACATATATTAAAATATAAATATAACGAAAATACAAAAATACCCCTTACAACAGAAAAATAAAAACTATATTTTAGAAGTATTATTGAAATTTAAATTTTCAATTTTTTGATTTATAAATACCAAATTCATTTTAATTTTTTTCAATTTCTTACACAATCTCATTCTCAATTTCTCTACAATTCAATCTCAATTCTCTCTACATATATTCCTAATTTCTCTCTAATTACACTCTCAATTATTTTTCTCTCTAATTTCTTTCTAATTAAACTTCTACATAATCTCAACTTTTTCTTCAATTCTTTAATTCTCTCTAATTCTCAATTTTTCTTTAATCCTACAATTCTTTTTTCATTATCTTTCTCTACACTTTTTTTTAATATTCTCTAATTTTTTCACAAAATTTAATCATAAATAATGATAAGCCATAGTGCAAGGAGCAATTTTTTTTATAAAATTATTGTTAATTTGAAAAATTTTATTAAAAATTTGGATGAGGGGGAATTCAAAATTCCAATTGAAGAAAGCCAAAGAAATAGGAGTGAAGAACAACCGGGTCCGGTAGCGGCGGCATCATCTGAAGCAAAAATCCGAAATCCGACATCTTTCAAATTCATTTTAAGAAAATTCAAAAAAATGATGGATCATTTGATGTTGTGTGCAATTATTGTGTACAAATATACAAATTTAAAGCTGAAGATGGTTATGACACATTTCAAAGGCACTTGCAAAATAAACATGCTGCTCAAATTGGAAATGAGAAAAAACAAAGTCAAATTTTCGGGTATGCAACATCTTCTTCTTCTCAATTATTTCAATATAATTATGAAAAAAATAAAAAGAAATTGGCAAAAATGATAAGTATGAAATATTTATCTTTTTAGTTTTGGTGAAAAAGTAGGTTTTGTTAGTTATTATCAAAATGCATTAAATTCATTTACTAAATGTGTACCTAAAAATACCCTTAAATGTGCTTTATATAATTTATATAAAGAAAAGAAAAAAAAATTGCTTAAAATATTTTTTTTTTGAATGAACGTATTTGTATTTGTAGTAATATTTAGAGTGATCATTGGCAAATGCATTATTACATTGGATCTTTTATGTTATTAGATTGATGGTGAATGAAAATTACAAAAAAAATTACTTGCATTTAGAGTTTATGATGATCGGCATACTGCCGATAATATGTTTAAAATGATAAAACATATTTTGGAAGAGTATGGTTTAATTAATAAAATTTTTTCAATTTCTTTTGATAATGCGGCAACAAATACCGTTTCAATTCAAGTCTTTTAAGCATTATGGTAACCTAATATTGGAGGTAGATTTTTTCATATTAGATGTACATGTCATGTGTTAAATTTACGTTTTCAAGATAGTTTGAAATTTTTGAGTGGTATAAAATTATGTGCTCGATTTTGTTATGAAAATAATAAAAAACCTAAAAGATTTTCGAAGAATGTTTGTACTTGTTGGAATTCAATTTATGAATTATTCAACGAGTCATATGGATATAGAAAATTATTGTACACATTTATTGCCAATAATGTGCCACAAATTAATTTATATCCACAACATTGAAATATTTGTCAACAACTTTTCGATATTTTAAAAGTTTTTAATGATGCAACATATATTTTAAGTGGTATTTATTATCCAACATGTTATTTATTATTGTGTGAATGTATTAATATTATTAATACATTTCAAGATTATATTAATTATCCAATTTTGCATGATTCTATTTGTATGATGAAAATAAATTGTTAAATTATTTTAAATTTATTCCTTTGATTAATCTTTTATGTTTTGTTTTTTTATTATAAATGTAAAATAGATGGTTTATTTTATTATTTGAATTTTTATTATTCATTGTTAGATTTAAGTGATTATATTAGTATTGATTCTATTATTAATGACATAAAAAAATTAACTTGTGATTTATTTATGAAATTTAGTTTAATTTATAATATTCCTGTTACTACAGTAGTGACACTACTAGTCAAACTTCGAGTGAATCGATAAAAATTAGAGGAGGTGATTGTTTGATTATGCAAAAACATAAAAAACCAAGATCATTTTTCGGTTCACCCGAACTTGACATTTATCTAACAACTACATTAGAGTTCGGTGATAGTAAGATATGTAAAAAAATTTCAGTCTTTAATTGGTGGAGTCGACATCAAAATACTTACTCGCTACTCTCCCAAATTGCAAAACAAAATTTTTTAGGTCTAATTTCAACTGTTGCGGTTGAACAAGTTTTAGTGCGGGAGCTAATATTTTGGATGAGACGCAATCTAGCTTAACTCCCGAATCGCTAGAAGCTCAAGTATGTATTGATGATTGAACCAAAGCAACATTAAAACAAAAAGAAATAGAGAAAGATCAATTTGAAGAGCAATGCAACTTCACCACCAAATGAATGGCAGACACATCCGGCACTGGTGGTTCCGATTAAAAGAAAGTAAAAAAAGTTAACAATTAAAATTTTAAAAATAGGAGAACTATGTGAGTTTTTATTCCTCTAAACCCCAAGAGGATAAATAGGTAACTGAATGGTAAAAAAATTAAGTTCAAGCCCAATTATGATTAATTTTTTAAATGTAATAATATATTCAAACTTTTATAATTAAATTATTTTTTAAAATAAAAAAAATAATTGATTAGGCTTTTAGCCTAGTTATAATTTTTATAATTTATTAATTTATCAAATTAAAAATAATATTTTCTAAATTCAAACTTATAATTTCTCAAAATCAAATTCTTTTTTTTTAATAACAATGTAACTTATTAGTTATTACACAAAATCACAATTTAATATTCAATAAGTAATTTTTTTCCTCAAATTTTTCATTTTTTATAACTTATTAGTTGTAAAAAATTATAATTTATACAAATTAATATTTCATAAGTTAATTTTTTTCTCAAAATTTTCGTTCTTTCTAACTAATTTACTCCCAATTTTTTTCACTTATTTCTAACTTAATATTTTTTTACTTCATTTATAAACAAATTGATAAGTTAAATTAATTTTTTTGCGTCAAATTCACTCGATAATTAAGTTTAATTTCTAAACTTTATTAATTTTAATTGTTTTTATTTATTGCATTAATTATACTTTAAAAAAATTGGAACCGGCAGTTCATGAACCGAAACTGGCTGGTTCCAACCCGGCCCTGAATCGTCCCTTGGGCAATTCCGGGCCAGTTCAAATTTTTTTTGAACTGTGAACCGCCAGTTCCGAATCAGAACCAACGGTTCACGACTCGTGGCCATTCCTAGTTTTGATCATCCCAAGTCATATTAACTTTTTCTTGGACTTGCAAGAAATATATTCACCTCTTTGAAGGTCTACACATGGAAAGTGAAATGAAGGCCAATGCAGCCAAAGATCACCAGGCAAAAAAAGTTACTTCCTAACATGACATTCATGACAATCACCACAAATATCTACTACTCAAAATCTTATGGATATTCTATCTAGATAAAATTGGAATCCTACAGTAAATATATATCCATTGGAAAAAGGAAGCTAGATAGAATGGACAAACCTTGGTTGTGCCAGTGGAATTTATATAGAGGTATATAGGTTTCTCTTCATCCTCATACTGAAGGTATAGAAACTCTGCAAGTATTAACTCTGTGACAGAAGGAACAAGAGACATGCCCAAATAAACAATCCGATTCTTAAATAGGTAGGACGCTAAGTCTGGAGGAGGCTGTTCCCATGCACTTCCCCTGGAATACGGAATAACCTGCCAGAAAATACACATAAAAAAACAAATGTTTGCAGAATGTAAAATTTTCAGAGTTTTTATGAGCAGGAAAATATCTCAACTCACTTGAATGCATAATAAATAAACAAATGTTTGCAGAATGTAAAATTTTAAGAGATTTTATGAGCAGGAAAATATCTCAAATCACTAGAATGCATAGAACTTATTATAGCCTTCCAGACCTGCAATAAGGTTGAGTTAGAGGGCAATGGTTTGTGTTGGAAATTAACCAAGATAAGCATATGAAAAAAAAAAAATTTCTTCAGTTCTTCAGTCAATAAAATGATGCCAAATGCTGATATTCCTTTAACAGGCGATGGTAGGAAAAAATGATTTGCATGAAGTTTCATAAAATTTCAGTCCCCAAGATCCATTTTCTCAAAAAATCTTGCTAAGTGTTGAAACAGGTTTACATCCCAACTTTGAGTCTATCAATTACGCCTACATGGTGTCAGTTTATGTGATAATTTATAATTATATGCTTTGAGACCTACAGATGAGATTGATAATTTAAAATGGTCTCCAAATCTCTGTGTACAGAAAAGGGAGAAACGGTAAACATACGTGGCAATCCAAACATCAAAGACAGTTCTTGAGGGGAAAAAGCAAGGCAATATAACAAGAAGCAATAACTCCAAAAAATCTTCACGAAAGCGAGAACACAAGCAAGTTCTGTCTTGCGAATCAGAAAAATATATGGTAACGAGGATTACATTGTCCAAGGAAACTATTAGCCCAACAAAAGCACATCTCCGTCCTTTTGTCAATCATGTGAGGACAATGAGATAAAGAAGATTCTTGGCTAGAATAGGGCCCTTTCCCACCGCCTTCTAATTCCCTAATCCCACAACTGCACAAGTACAACTCCTAACCTAAGCAGTACAAGCTTAAGTTTCCAAAAATTGATTCAAACATTTGAAAGTTAACTAGTTCCTATTAGAACAAATATAAGTTCTAATCACCTTACTCTCTTACGTACGTAAAGCACAAAAACCTCATGTACTTCACCTAAAAGCACTTGACTGAATTAAACCTAAAACAAGATTGAGAGACGAGTGATAAGGACAAAGAACTTACCATAGTGACAACGCTTCTTTTTCCCTTGGAACTCGAAATTGATGCCGGATTGAGACAATCAGGTCGGAGCTTCATTCCAGAGAAATCCCCAACGACGCTACCGCCACCAGCGAAGGGAGAGAAAAAGCTTGTTGAGAGAGAAGTTCTCAGGGACGAAGACAAGGAAGAGAAAGCTAGGGTCCTGTTGGAGTATGAGGTTCGTGAAGAGGCCGACGGCGACGCTAACATACGAGCATGGAGCGTGACGCTCGATGCAGTTGCTGTCGCGACCTCCATAGACAGTGTTGCTGAAAGAAAAGAAGAGAGCAACGAGTGAAATGAAATGAAGATGCTGAAACTGAATGGGTTTTGGATGGGTTTCTTTTCCGTTAACGGATATAATGTCTGCCAGGAGAGCCCAAAGATAAAAAGCCCAATCGTTAATAGGCTTGGTAATGGGACGGAAAATTTCTGTTTTATGCAGAAATTTACCCCCAACATGGCAGAGATTTTCTAATTGAACTCTCTATTAAGATAGAGATGGAAAAATATTTTTCCTCATTGAGCGGGAATGAGAAGGATACTCACCACCCTAATAATTATTTTAAATTTTAAAATATTTTATAATATATATATATAATATAAATTTATATATTTTAAATATATGAATAATTTTATAATAATTTTTTGTTAAAATTAAATTATCAAAAAATTTTATGTGAAATTATTTAATCAGTTCAATAAAATTAAATCGTAACCGATTAACTAGTTTAATAATAAATAGATCAGATTGACTAATAATTTTTCAACCAGTTAATTGTAAATAATTTGATTGGTTGATATATAAATTGGTTATACCCTATTTTTTACCGATTGATTTTATAATTAATTTAATTATTTATTATATATTATTTTTTAAATTAAAAAAATTTACTGCAAAGAATGGGAATTCTCGCCCATGGGGAGGGGGATTAGTCCCCTGCCCCCGTCCCGCCCTATTGTCAATCCTAATTGTAAAGCCTAAAAAATTCCATTGAAAGTCATATTACAAATTATATAATGGATTTGGGGGCATACTGCTTTGTATACGATTAATTGGTATGACACCGTTTTCTTCTTTAACGTATTATTTTTTTTCTTTTTCTTTTTTTATTTTTTTCTTCTTATTCATATAGATAAATAAAAAAATTATGTATATTTTCAGTGTTTTTTAGATAGAAATTTTGTTAATTTGTATATTGATTTTATTTTTAGTATTTTAAATATTTTAATACTTTTTTATTATTTTTTGGAATAAAAATATTTAATTTTTATTTTTTTGTGAAAGAAAATTATTGAAAATGAAGATATTTTGAACTAAAAATGAGTAATATAGAATGATAAAATCAAGTTATTAGATGTTGAAAACGATGAATTTGATAAAAATAATGAATCTACAATTGATGAATCTATAAATAATGAATGATGAACATATAAATGATTAACCTCTAAATTTTAAAAAAATGAACATATAGTTTCAAAAAAATGAATTTGCAAATTAAAAAAGTGAACTTACAATTTGTAAACAATAAAACTATAAATAATGAAACAATAAATTCCAAACGATGAAACTATAAGTTTTACACGATAAATATATAGTTTCAAAATGATAAATTTGCAAGTTCAAAACAATGAACTTGAAAGTTATAAACGATAAATCTGCAAGTGATAAGACAACAAGTTGTAAATGATGAACTTATAAGTTCTAAACGATGAACTTGTAAGTTTAAAACGATGAATCTGCAAGTTAAAAATGATAAATTTGCAAATTATAAATGGTGAACCTGTAACTTCTAAATAATAAACTTATAAGTTCAAAATGATAAATCTATAACTTATCACAGATGAACTTATAAATTCAAAAACAATAAACTTGTAAATATAACTAATAAACCTATTTTATATTATTAATTTATCAAATTTTAATTTTATAAAAAATTGCATTTTTGTGAAGAAATGAGGTGTATAATATAACATGGATCTGAGTCTATGATATAACAACTCAAGCCATTGTAAATTGAATTTTATCGATTAGGGCTAACCTATAAATGACCAACATACTTCCATCTCTACACCCATATCTTTGAAATAAGAATCAGCTATTACACAATACATATCTTCTTTGACGAAAATTCTTTCTCCCGTTGATATTTTTTTATTGAATGTTGACT
Organism: Triadica sebifera; assembly: GCA_023653625.1. Classification (NCBI taxonomy): domain Eukaryota; kingdom Viridiplantae; phylum Streptophyta; class Magnoliopsida; order Malpighiales; family Euphorbiaceae; genus Triadica; species Triadica sebifera. The sequence continues at coordinate 21,924,969 of CM042893.1, forward strand.
AATATGTGATAAGCGGAATGAATCAAAGTCTTGAGATTCTCTCTTTTAGGAACCTCACTAATCTTTTTATGTTACCCATGTGTTGAACAATCATTTTTAAATTTATTCAATCATGGAATAGAACAATTGATATATTAAATTGAATAAATTTTCGTTTTATGATTTTTTTTGGTTATAATGATCTCAAAACTGATACCTTAAAAAGGGGGAATGGCTAAGCTCTTAAATATCGTTGGGCATATGCCTTGAGTTATGATCTTATTTTCTACTTTTTCTTAACCTTTTTTTATTTCTTTAGCTAAAAAAAGAGTCATCATTATGGCTATAGTGTCAGTGGGTGGATCATTTCTTTCTGCTTTTCTTTTGGTTTTTTTGATAGGTTGGCTTCTCATCAAGTTTTAGACTTTTTCAAAAGCCGGAAGCTCGACAATAGATTGCTGAAGAAGTTATATATATAGATCTATGATTTTCAGTTAATAGAGTGATAAATGATGCAGATGAGAGGTAGATCTCTAAACTTGTTGTGCAACTGTGGCTTAATGAGCTTAAAGATTCTCTTTATGAAGCATATGACTTTTTATGGTTGAATGACATTTTTGTTGTTCAATGCAACTTTTGTTCGGTATAGGTTAAACTTAGATCAAGTTAAATGCACATAAGTGTGCTAAAGTGATAATTTTGATATGTAAAAGGTTGTTTGAATAGTAATAGAACATACAATGCTTTTACTTTTGTACTAATATATATATATGCTTTGTTGAAATGAATTGGTGTATGAGATTTTTCCTTCCATCTCCACTTTTCCTTTTTTCTTATTATTTTTGTTTCTTTATGTTCTATAACACTATAAAAAGGAAAAGGAAGAGACTTTGTGAGATTATTTGTTCATGCCTTTGATCCCAAAAAGCCAATGCTTTTAATCCATTTATAATGGAGATGGAAACAAAGTTAGATGAGATCATAGATAGGCTTTTATATTTAATGAAACAAAAAGATGCTCTTGGTCTTAAATAGGGCATTGGGGAAAACCATATCTACAGAAATTAGCAACTATTTTGCTAGATGAGTTTAGTGTTTTTGGTAGGGATAATGATAAGAAAGCCATAATGAAGTTGGTGTTGTCAGGTGGTGATGCCCACAAAGTGTGACTCCCATTATGGATATGGTAGGAATTGGTAAAACAACATTGGCTCAACTTGTTTACAACCATATGAGAGTGGATGAGTGCTTTGATCTCAAAGCATGGATTCATGTTTCAAAAGATTTTGATTTTTTCAAGATAAGAAAAGATGTTTTAAAGGAAATCATTCAATTTATTTATGATAACAAGACACCAATTCAGTTTCAAATTGAGCTGAATGAGAGGTTGATAGGGAAATATTTTTTCTTATTCTAAATGATGTGTGGAATGATAAGAACATGAAATGAGATTTATGAAAGTCCTTATAAATCTTAGGGCAAGGAAGTAAGATTGCCATCACAACACGAAATGAAAGTGTGACATTAATAATGAGAACTATTGGGTTTTGTGGTATGGGCCGCTCATATAGGTTTGACCTAGTCCAAACCTAATTAAATTAAAAAGCATGCATTTTTTTATTGAAAATAACTATTTCTTTCCACAAAAGATGTGAAATTGGATTTTGTGACTTATGTTCCTTCTCTCTACAACTTCTCTGTATTTTTTCTCTATGAAAAAAAATTATCTTCATCTTATTAAAAGAGATCAAAGTATTCATACCGTGAAATTAACCAAGATTCTAGTAATCAGGTTTATCTGAAGCACTGAAAATATGCATATTCGGTTTGATAAGTAAGTTTTCACTGCCAAAAAATTCATGCATTGGTATCAGAGCCTTAATTGTGCCTTTTTATCTTGAATTGGTGATTAGAATAATTTTTTAGTAATAAATTGTGAAAATCAGAATTTTTTCTATTTTTTGGAAAATATTGCTTATATTTCATGGTTCAAATTTGGCATAGTTGAAAAGAACTCTTCACAAGCTTTCCAATGAGTATTTTTGTAGAATTTTCTAATGAGTGATTGATTTTCTATGATTTTTAAAGTTTCTGAACAAAATTAGGATTTTTAATTTTTGAAATTATATTTTAGTTTAACTCCCACTATTAGATGAATTTAGTGTTCTTCAAACGCTACATAAATGGACTAAAATTGGTTAAAATTGGTTTAGAATTGTCAAAAATATAGAAAATTTGAAAAAATGGGCAAAATAACCACTAAAAAATGGTGTGTCAAGCATTAGGCATGACACATATCATGTATATATGGAAATGTGTGCCACAAGTGCTCACCCATTGGGCTATCATGGAGCGCCTTTACTAACGTGATAGTTAGGCAATGACATGTGACAAATTTTTAACACGTGCCTACTATTGGTTGGGCCACATGGAGAGACATGATGTGTATTTCTACTGTCTCTGACATGTGGCACAACTTGCCACATGGATCCTCTCTGGTTGGTCCACCTAGTCGCTTATATGGGAGGGTAAATGGCACGCATGACTGGTCTCTTTCCAACTTGTGGAGACTCATGTGAGATCTGTTTTTGTCAAAAAAATTTCAAGTACTCAAAATTTAATTTAATATTTAATGAATATTTTTTCAAAATTTGTTAACAAAGATTTGATATATTATTTGATGAAAAATATGCAAATTGGTATATAATTATTAAGTTGAATAAATCATGTATGTATATTTTTTTAGTCACATGAAATATGTTGTAATGCTCGTAAGTTAGGGCCTAGGATTAATATGTAATGAAAAGTATATGAAAGGTATACAAAAGGTATATAATAGTTATTGGTTTTGGAAACATGAAAAATATTTAAAAAGATATGAAAAAGATGAGTTTCTAGTGTTCATGTTCGTGACAAACAGAATCAAGGTCGTGAATATTATGAAATTCAGATTCTACAACTAAGAATCTTCACGGCCATAACACATGTGTTTACGCCAGTGAAGTTATGTAGTTTAAATTGGGCAGTTTTGTGTTTTTTTAATCGAAACTCATAAATTTTCATTCCAAAACCCTAGCCACTAGACCTCTGAATCCCCTGAACCAATTCTCCCTCATTCCTTTTCAATTCTGGTTTATAAAATACAAATCCATACCATAAAAAGGGACTAAAAACATATTGAAAATAAGGCTTTCGCTATATATATCGAAATCTGAACCAATGGGATATAGACCATGTGTGAACCTTTGAACCTATTTTGGAATTTGTGAAACATAGGTAAAGTACCACATTTTTCCTTAATATTTCAATGTTTTGACTCGTTTTCAATAAGGGGATGATGATTAAAGGGTTTAAGTTAGGTTTCTCTATGGTGAATGATTTAGATAAATAAATGGCAAAAATAAAATGTAATGTGGTATCTAATTTCGTATTAAAGACTGTAGTTGAAAGTGGAGACAATCACCAGAGTTAGTAGACGTGAAAGAGTTGAGTTTTAGGATTTTAACAATTCAGGTCTGTATATATACACATTTTAATTTGCAACTTGATATGCTTATATGCCTAGTGATATAATTGGTGTGTTAATTGACCTATGTGGTATTACTAGAATTGATGGAAATTTGTATGAGTCATGTAAAATCTACTATACACTATAATTATGGATGATTAAGATGTATGAAAATTATATTTGATGATTTGACATGTGAAATCTAGTTGTGTTGTTAAATGATTTAATTTGCTTGAATACAGTTGAAATATATTTATGAATGTTAGAAAGTATTGACAGGAGTAGCTAACATTGGTTAACCCTAGTACCAATGCATGTTATGTGTGATTTTGTCTTAAAACAATGTTGAAATATTATTACAAATTAATATTTCACGGTCGTTAAGGTAGTCTTTCACGCCTGTGAATGTATTGGACACCCATAAATTATTCATAGAAGGATTTTATGCCTATGAATATACTTTTCATGTCCATGAATGTCTTGTATCCATAAATTTAATATTTAGATCCTATGAGTTTGTTGTACACATACACTTGACATGATTAACTGAGATGGTATGCAACATGATACATGACTGTGAACAATAATTATGCACTAGGTGTTTTATATTACAAAAATGTTATGTAATGGTTACGTTGAACTATGAATGACTTGTAAATAATATAGATAATCAGAATATGATTATATACGTTCATTCTTTGTTTGAAGACTATCTTAGGATATGTGTCATACCATTGAGGGGATTAGGTACCATAGAATATTATTATGTTTAAATTAGGATAGCCAATTATCTCACATCTTTCAAGAAATTCCTTTTCTAAAAAAATGATATCTCGTGACTTAATTTATGTTACTCTTCCATTTGCATCTTCCTCAAAAATATAAATCCTTTTAGAGAATTTTAAGTATCTTATAAAGATACAATTCTTTCCCATTGGTCTGAGCTTTCTGTATTCATGAGAAGTGTTATAGATATAAGTTGCGCAATCCCATGGGTGCAAATTACTCAAGTCAGATTTTTTGCCTTTCCATAATTCATATAGGGTATAAGGAATAGATTTCAATAATGCAAGATTAAGAATATAGGCTATAGTCAGTAGTGCATCTCCCCAAAAGGAAATGGGCAAATTAGTTTGCATAATTATTGACCTAACTATGTCCAATAGTACTTTATTCCTTATTTCTGCTATGTCATTTTGTTGCGAAGTGGAAAGAATAATTAGCTGTCTAACTATACATTTATCATCACAAATAGCTTTGAATAAATCAAATAGATATTCATGCCCTCGATCGGTTTGCAAAACTTTGATATTTATATTTAATTGATTCTCAACCAACTTACTATAACATATAAAGCAATCTAGTGCTTAAGATTTATGGAAGATCAAATAAATGCGACCATATCTAGTAAAATCATTTTAAAAAATGATAAAATAGTGAATATCATGTTTTGCTTTCACATTCATTGGGCTACAAATGTCAGAATCTATGAGTTGCAAAGGAAATGTGACTTTGTTAGTTTTATCAAATGATAATCTTGTTGTTTTTCCAGCTAGGCAATGTTCACAGATAGACAAATCTATTTTTTCAACAGATCCTAAAAAATCATCATTTGCTAATTTTTTAATCGATATTCTCTAATGTGTCATAATCTAACATGTCATTTAACATTATAATCTAATAAACAATTACTGAAACAGCTAACAACAAATATAAATATATTAATATCCTTAAAAATAGTGTCTAGCACTATAAAACCATCCAATATAAATCAAAACCTTAATAAATATTGTCCATAAATATTTTCACACAACTATCTTCAAATACAATTTTAAAATAAAGTCTTAGTAGAATAATAATAAATACTAAATTTTGTCAAACATTAGGAGTATAAAGCACATCATAGAGATAAATCGTGCGACCTTCCCACAACATTAGCTTGCAGGTACTGATCCCAAGCATGTCAACATTACAAAATAGAAAATCGTGAGATAAGTGGGAGTGCAAGAATGATTGATTTAGCTCATACAAAGCAAGGTAATATGAAATATTATGCTTCTTCTGAAGCTAGTGGGAGTGAAAAGATGTCAAATTTTGTTCTTATGGAGCAAGATCATGAGCAATCTCAATATCGACATAGTAATCGTGACAAAAATTTCCATGGTTGATTTGATATTGAAAAAAAGCTTTTGTGATTGGTCTAAATAAATAAGATCCTAAAACAATAAACACGTTCTCTTTGGTACTAAATCTAAGGAATTGATTAAAGCTATGGAAGAAGAAATGAATTTGATGAAATATAACAAGTCTGAGATTGATTGATTTACCGCCAAATCATAAGACCATTTGGGAATAAGTGGGTTCTCAAAATTAAATGTAAGACAAATTAGACAATTGAAAGATATAAAGCTCGATTAGTAGCCAAAGGTTACACACAATAAGAAGGAATTGATTATGAATAAACAATCTCACCTGTGATCAGGTTTGCATTAGTTCACCTTATTCTGGCTATAGTAGCACAAATGGACTTTGAGTTATATCAAATGGACGTTAACATTGTTTTTCTCAATGGAGAACTAAATGAAGAGATTTATACGGATCAACCTTTAAGTTTTGAAAAAAAGGTCAAGAACGCAAAGTTTAGAAGCTCAAAAAATTCATTTACAGCCTTAAGTAAGTATAAAGACAATGAAACCTCAAATTTCATCAAGCAATGTTAAAAGGATATTTTTTTGTAACATCCTTGACTTTTCTCATATGCATTTCTACAGCATCTCATTTGTGCATATATATCACTTGAACACATGCATAATATGTATTTTTATTTAAATATATTCATGACATACAATTAGTTTATTTTCAAAAAATTTACAATTGTATAGAAGTGTACATGTCTGTTTTATAATATAGATAAAAATGATATGAAATTAATATTTAATTGAACAAAGAAACTAGATTGAATTAATTAAATTTAATATAGTTAATTAATTAAATTGAAGTAGAGGATTAAGTTGTATTTTTGGTATTAACTAGTATGTCTAGATACATGTAATTGTATAATAATAATAAGAATAATTAAATAAAAATAAAAGTCAGAAAATAAAAAGGAAAAGAAAAATAAAAAGAAAAGTCAAAAAAAAAGGAAAAGGGGTCCGGTGAAAAAGAAAAGGAGGAAAGGAAGACATAATGTGGGGGCTTTTAACTTATTAGGCTAAGTCTTTTCTTCTTCTTCTTCTTCTTCTTCTTCCTCTTTGCTTCATTCCATTTCTTTGAAGTTATAGCAACATTTTTTTCTTTCTTTCACTCTGGAAATTACAACAACAAGGTTAGCCAATGGTGATTATAGGTGAGTAAACAATTATTTTGTGTTAAGCTTAATTATGGTTTTTAGGGTTCATAAATATGCAATATTTTGTGTCATGGTTTTGATAATCTTAGAGATCTAATATGAAAAATATTAAAACACAAAAGTTGTTCCTTTATGTCTTAGATTTATGGATATGTAAACATTTTTGCAAGATGTGGTTTGTAGAATAAGATATCCTCTTTGTACTGAAACTGATCCGAATGTAAACCCTAAGTAAGTTAGCTATTATATTTGTTAGTTTTGAATATGATAAAACCATTATTTGAAGTATCTCAAAACATAAAAGTTATAGATATATGTGTTATGTATCTGTATACAAAATTTTAAGTTTATATATCCTGTAAATTTTGAGTTATGGTGAATGAAATCATAACTGTTCCATAATTTGAATTGCCTACTGAGTACCCTGTACAAGTCTAGAAATTTGTTTAATTATTTTTAGCTTCTTACAGATAGATTTTGTAAATTATCAAAACATAAAAGTTATAGGTATATGTCTTATCTAAATTTTGGTACTAATTTTATCTTAATATGTTATGTATAGAGTAAGTTATGACCGTTACAAGTCATACTGTCCTCAAAACCAACTATGTTATATAGCAGTAAAATGTTGCCTATAATTTGATGATCTTAGATATATAATGTATAAAAGTTGTAAACATGAAAAATATTCCATTTGAACCCATATAAGTGTCTGCAAATTTTTATTACAATATGAGTTATATATCATAAGTTATGAGGAGATTGAGTTGGTACCCTGAAACTGCCTAAAGGCAGAAAATAAGGTAGAAAGCAAAACACGTTTTAAAATTCCACCAAAAATTGTACAATGATCCAATTGATCTGAAAATTTAATATGTTATATAATTATATGTGAATTTTAATTAGGAATAAGAATTAGATTAATTGGTCAAATACATAAAAAGTTATAGTCAAAAAAGCCTCATAAGGTCACACTGCCTCATAGGAAAAATTTTAATTATTGATATGAATAATGTATATTAATTTGTTTAAGCCACATTAAGTTTCTCTAGTTATAAATTAACTAATTATATTTCAATACTAGGCTCAAGACAAATTGGAGATACACAAGAAGGGGGTAGACAATAAGTTAAGGGTTGAAATCAAAGAAAAAATGTGAGTATAATTATAAATTGAATTCTTTAGTGCATATGAATGTTGCTTGCAATGTGATTCATATGATTGTGATGATTTTTCCTTGATAATATGATGATGAATAATTTGTGACATTTGTGGTACATATAAGTTTGTATACTTGTGGTATATTTGAGGTATATGTTTGACATATGATATATATACATGATATATATATAGTATATGCAAGGTATATGTGTTGGCATATGAGATATATATGTGGTATATGTATGGTATATATGATAAGATATTCTAGTGTTTCTTTGGTCCCTTTTTGCCAACATTGGGCTATAAATGTTCTCTCAAGAAATCAACACCTAAAGCAGGAATATGCTTAATATCCCTGATGCCTGAATATTTTAAAATTTGCGCCTGAGATATCAAGTGATAATCAGCTTGTATAACTAATTAGTATTAGTTAACCAATACGCATCTTCAATGAGAACCAATAAGTTTGACTTTGGAGCTACTAAAATATAAATGAAACAAGACAAAAAGTAGAACTAAATTCCCTAATGTTTCCATATATAAAACATCTTAAAATGGCAGACTGGTAATCCAATAGTTTAACCTACACGGAAAGCAATATTACTTTTAAACTAAAAGGTCCCCTTCGAACTTATTTGGTGGAAGTCTGACATTTGTTGTAAGTTCCTGCAGCACTTCTCTTTTTTCTTTCTAGTCTCTATTTTTATATATAATTATCAACTTTACGTAGGTAAAATAGAAAGAAAAAGAAAACATTCCATGTCTTTTCTCCATTTCTACCACTTTGTATGCAAGGTTATTTTTACCATTCACCTCAAAATAATGTGATAATGACGAATTTTAAATTTTATTTTTATGGAACTTTTTTGCAAGGGAACCAACGCATCAAGTGATTAAACAGTTTTTCAATATTTTGTTAAATAAATTATTAGATAGACTCAATTTACTATCAAATAATATTAATTATTGTAGAAATTTAAGAATGAATTGATGTGATTCAAGTCAAATTATATATGGAATTTCTAAAATTACAAATAGAAAGTAGATCTAAATCTAAGAATTACATATAAATGTACAAAAGAATTTAATTGTGTGAACTGAATTTCAAACCCTTATGGGAATCCTAATATTCTTTCATAATTTATAGCTGGACAGTTACGTAAAACAATGAAAAAAACTATTGAATTAATTGAATCAATAGATAAAAAAAAATTTATTGTAGACTAATTAAATCATACAATTATATATATTTTATTATTTTATTTACATCGATTGATTTAAATATAACAATTAATGTAATTAAATTGATTTACAGATAGATTATATGATAGATTTAATCTATCTAAAAATTTATTTATGTTATTATTTGATATGTATAGACTTTTTCTTAAAAATATTAAATATATATAAGGATCTTTTTATGAACAACATGTACATCCTCTAGTCTCTGCCTAGTGTCACTCTACCTAGATACTCCATCTTCTCCAGTTGAGGGTTCCTCCTTTTTGGTCTGGTTATTGATTTGATCTTATATAGAAGCTTGGGTAATGATCTTGTACTTTATAGGAGGCAAAATCTATTTACAAATTCCTAAACCATAATGAGGGTTAATGATCTTGTGCTTTATAGTAGCTCCGCACACACCGTAACCGCCATCTTTTTCTCCTCCTTTGTTCCTCTATCCTTTTGCCGTTTCTCTTCGCTCCTTTCCCTTTCCTCTGCGCCGCCGAGCTCTTCATCTAGAATTAAACTAGAAAATAAAAAAATAAAAAAAGCAGCAAATGATCAGTGAGAGTACCTTAAGGCTTTCAACGATTCCAGGAACGACCTCATGCTCAAGACCAGAGTACTCTCCCTCAGCGTTCTCTTTCCTAATCACGACAATATCAATATTTTGGCGCCGCGTGGGCAATCCAGGAAAATTAAAGCAACTAACAAGAGAAGCATACAAATCAAGCTCTTTCCTCAGCTGCACATTCAACGAACTAGCACCACCACCCAAGGGAGTCACCAATCCTCCCTTCAATCTGAGAATCTTCTTAATCGATTATCTTGATGTCTCCACGAACCTCATACTGCTCGAAGTAAATCAGTAGGTGATGGATCGGGGCGAGGCATGTAGGTGATGGATCGGGAAGAAGTGAATCTAGAGCATGTTGACGGATCATGTGAAGAAGAGAGGAGCTTATTTAGGATAGGAATGGATCTTCTAGCCATCGGGTTTTAAATAATGTTTCTACTTTTTATCATTATGAAGAAAAAAGACATTAATTTTATTATCATGAAAAAAAATTGATTTTATCTAATCTAATTTTATTTTAAAATTTTAACTTCTAGACCTCAAATAATATTTTTGTTTCACGTATCAATCTCCTATTGATAGTTGATTTGAACTAAATAGCTATGTTAGTGGGACAAAAAGCAGACAGTTAAGGACTTATTTGTATTTGATTTAAACTTTAAGGGTTTGATTGTAATAAATTAAAATTTAGGGTCTAAATTATATTTTAGGGTATAATTCAGAGACTAATTTGACTTTTTGACTATTTTAAAATGAATTCTCATCTTTCCTTTCTCACTTGGAAATTGTTTATCCTCATGTGAATATTCTAAGCCATTATTTTAGATCAAGTAAATGTAAGGAGAAAATGCAATTCAAATTTAGATTGCTTAAGAACGTAGACCCTAAAATACTCAAGACTCAAGAAGGGGGTGAATTAAGCTTCTTTTTAAATTCTTATCTTATTAGAAAATTGTTTTCTATCTCTACTTTTCTACTAGGTAGATGACATATTTCTACATTATAAATTCCTCTCATAATTTTTCTACTACATGTTTATACTCAAAATTTTGAATAAAATAAAAATAAAAATAAAACCTTTTTAATAAATAACTAATAATCAACCAAAAACCACTTCAACACACAAATTTTGACTTGAAAAGGTTAACTCTTTTTATATGAAAAACAACTTTGACTCTTTAGCTTCCAAACACAAAATTTTTACTTGTTTAACTTAATAACCTTCAAAATCAGCTTTTAATTTATCACACCAGAAACAAAAACTTATCGCAATAATAAAAATATAAAAGAGATAAAGGAGATAATGATCATTACAAGGATTATAATAGTTCGACTTTCTTATCTACATCCATTCTTTAAGAAATCATTTTTGAGAGTTTCTCTATCATTAGTGACAATTTTAATGGACAATGGATCAAGTTAAAATCACAACACTAATGTTCTATATACTCTAGACATACTAGCACTTTAATCTTAAGGTTTTTTGCCAAGTAAAAATCTCAAAAACAAGTTTTTTTTTTCTAAGCTAACACAAACCCCAAATTTCAATCTTTTTCAAGGCTAAAGATTAATCTACCCAAATTTACAACCCAAACTTAAAAAATAAACACAAGAAATGAGTTTCAATAATAACACTTAAAATAGAATATATAAATCAAAGCTATGACAAAATGAGGATGATTTCTAAAGTGTAAGACTCAAAATATGAAAATGGAGTAGAAAAAAGATAGAACACTTTAAATATAATTTTTCCACTTTCTTTCCTTGTTAATTAAGTTATTTAAACCCTTATTTATACTTAAATTTTAAAAATATAATTAGTAGAGATGTTTGAATACAACTAACACAAAATATTAAATGCTCAACCATTATGTATAATTATCCAGAAAGCTGTTTGCGTTTGGTTTCCACTTGGTAGAAATCACTTTTCTCCTCTACTTGATAGTAATCTCTTTTCTCCTTTGAAAAATTTTCTTTTTCAGAATATTCCTTCATAGAAAATTTTGTAGATCAAAACTTTTTTATGCCTTTTTTTAAGTGGAAATCATTTTTCTTAAAATTCTTGCTGGTAGAAAACCTTTTATATATGAAAACTAATTTTATGCGATGCAACCTATCTCCTCATTTGTTTTTACAATTATTTTTTTAATTTCTTTTTTTTTATAACATCTTCAATTCTTCACAAGAAATTTGATTAACTCTTTTTTGAATTCAATATATAACTTCATTTTATCCATTATAGATTTTTGTAAAAATAATTTCACAATAAATATATTCTTCATTGTTTTGTTATCATCAAAATCAATAAGATATTTATAGCCTTTTTGAGCCAACGGAGAAACTTTTATGTCATATTTAGTTTATGGAATGAAATAGGTATGAAATAGAATAACTATTCCTAAATATAATTTTTTCCATGCTTTGTTAAATGAGTTTAGATTAACTATTTCTATACAAAATTATAGTTAAATATAGTATTATATTAATATATATGTAGTAGTGATGGTGGTTGTGTGGGTAACAATTAGTGGTAATAGATAGATGATGGTGGTGGTGGTGGTGGAGGAAGTGGTGGTAAGGGTGAGATGGTGGTAGAATATGTTAGTTCATGAGTAGTAAAATAGTTATTTTTTAATTTATATATAATGAAATGTGTATTCCACAAAATTAAAGAATAACAATTTTATGAAATTATTATTTCTTGTTAAAATTTAAACCAAAGCTTGGAATAACTATTTTATATGGAATAACTATTATATTTTATGGCTATTCCATGAACTAGGCCTTAGGATATTATATCAACCGGTAATTCTCGAATATTCTAATTTCCTGTTTAGTCATTTGTTGGACTGCAAATAGAAGATATAAAGAATTAAGAATTAAAATAATTAATATTCTTAGTATTTCTCGAAGATTTCTGTATGTCTCCTCTTATCCCTGCCGTTTTTGGTATATAGTCGTCATCATTATTAAAAGAAACAAAAAATCGACAATGAATAAAAGAGGAATATGCCCGCATTCCAGTTGTATGTAAATGCCATTGCTTTTGCTTACATAGTATTTCTTAATTAGGATCAATAAAATAATAATTATTATTTTCTTAACTATATTTCAGAGCTTTGCTAATTTATATATTATATCCAATTCCGTTCCAAACTCCCAATTTTTTCTTTTCCCCTTCTGTACAGTTCTAATTGAAATTCTGGTGAGGCATCAACAGTTTTCTCTAATATATATATATACAGATTTTGGGTACATTGTTATTCCATATTTTTTATAAATGATAAAATAACAGTGCCAAGGAGCATATAATCAAAAAAGATCAAAGAATTTGAAATTTTTTCTCAACATTTATATATTAAGCCTTCTTTTTTTTCCTGAATATAAACTGAATATTCTTTATTCTCACTAAATAATTAAATGATTTAGTTAAAAAATAAATAAAATACTGCCAATAAATTTTATTTTACTGATACTGGTTTAGTGACTAGAACTCTAAATTTCACAATCAAACTTCAGCAGGACCTTTTTTTGAAAAAAATAAAATTATATGACCCATTCTTAATTGTAAAACTATATTATCATAATATTTATATATATTTCACTCTTTTGGATGGTACTCATAGTCATTGACAACCATAAAACACCAAGAAAAACTAATGATGTCGATGTCAAAAAGTAATACTGATAAGGGTGATTTTCCAATGTTCATTTTCGTTTTAAACTCCCACCGGTATGTATACTTGGATTAGATTTCGATTTCACCCAAGAAATTCATAAATATAGGAGAATATGCTAATTAGAGTGCTAACACCTTAATTGCTATTCAAGCAATTTTTTTTTAATTATTGTAAAATATGTAGCCGTTCCAGTTATCCCACGTCATTTCCTTAATTACTATTGGTCTAATACTACATAATTATCTAAAATGGTTGAGATTAAATGAATATGATTTATCATATTTGAGAAAATTTCAATCCAAAATTTTCTCCTAAAAAGGACTAATATTTTGACGCGGAAAGAGTAATAAAAATGGTGCTTCTATCTTTCTTTTTGCGTTGGAATTTTCTGAGAAATTAGCTAACATTTCCAATAAGTAATTGGATTGAGACCATATCTAGTTGAGCTTGAATATGAAAAATCATGTTCATTTTATCACCACTATTCGTTACCAATAAATGATCAAGATTAAATGTTACATTTTTTTTAAATAAGTATTTGACATTTAATCGTGACTATATTAATAACCATCGGTAGAGATTAAATGAAACAATAATTCATAATGTTCAACCCAACTTGAGGGGATCTTAAATCTAAAATTCTGTTTTAAAATGATTGTCCATTTTGTGAAAACAATGCAACTTTTCAAATTTTGTTTCCATATCTATTCTTTGTTATAATAAGTAATTCACCTATAATTATATGTGAGATATTTTATGTTGTGTGAAAAAAAAAACAAAATAAATGATATTATAATCGATTGCTTTAATTATTAATAATTTGCTAAACTCTAGTGCTAAATTAAAAAAGGACTAAAATTTTGAGGCAGAGAAAATAATATAATAGAAAATTTCAACCCAAATATCTCTATCCGTAGTATAATATAAGTTAAATTAGAGTTAAACATTGCCGTATTACCTTTTTTTTCTTATTAAGTTTCATCTTACAGAATAATTCAGAAATTTATTCCAATAAGATTTTAGTTCTGACATAAATAAAAAATAAGTAATTTCTTTCTTTACTTTCACAGGCACAAAGTGCGACTAAGTTTGACGTTTTTTCCAAAGCAACTGGAAACTCACAACGAACCTGCAAAAACTGCTTTTGATGTTTGCTGATGACACCACAGTATAACACGTGCTAAAAATTTTCTATATAAAAAGACTTTATATATACTTAGATTAAGCAATCTTGAATATTGATAATCCACAGGTTGAAAAAAAAAAGAAGAATGCTGCCAAAGATGGGCGTGTAGACGTGCTATACAAATTGCTGGAACGAGATCCATGTCTGCTGGAGAATCTAGACAAAATACCCATATCAGATACTCCTCTACATGAAGCAGCCAGGGCTGGACAAACCCATTTTTCCATGGAGGTTGCAAGTTTAAAGCCATCACTTGCTTGCAAGCTAAATCAAGAAGGGCTTAGTCCTATGCATTTGGCTTTGTACAATGGGCATACTGAGACTGCAAGAGGACTTGCAGCTGTCGACAGAAATCTCGTACGGGTGAAAGGAAAGGGCAGAATCACTCCTCTTCACGTTGTAGCTGAATTAGGTGATGTTGATCTTTTGGATGAATTTCTAGCTTTTTGCCCATCAGCTATCGAAGATTTGACAGTTCGCCGCGAAACTGCGGTACATGTTGCTGTCAGATACAAAAACTTGCCAGCTTTTAAGTTCCTGTTTGGATGGCTTCACCGGCAAAATCTGGAAAACATCTGGATTGGAAGGACGAGGAAGGAGACACTGTTCTGCATATATCAGTTCTCACGAATCACCCACAGGTAATTAATCAAATCATAAATTAATTGCTTACAAATTAATTGCCAATCTTTCAATTATATAAAACTAACAACCGGTTTTTTATTTTTATCAAAATCAAGATTGTAGAGTTGTTAATCAACAATGTTGATATCAAGGCCAAAAATGCGAGAAAACTGACAGCTATAGAATTGTTCAACAGAGAATGCAACTCTGATGAGAAATGTGAAATAAGAGAGATTCTCTGCAGCGCTTCATTTATTTCAAATACCATAAATTCACTCATCAGAAAAAGAGACTATAGCTTGGGACTGGGAGTTAACAATAATCAAGGCCTGGAAAATTTTACTGCTGAAGTTCGCAGTGTAGTACTTGTGGTGGCAGTACTAATAGCAACAGCAACTTATCAGGCCATCCTCAGCCCTCCAGGCGGATATTGGCAAGATGGTCCTTCGCAAGCAGGAGATAACAACACTCCCGGTGATATTGAGGAGGAGCGAAATGGCATCAACCCGGAAAAGTAATCATGAAACCATATGAGAGTTCTTACTTCTCTCTGCTGAATACTTCAGCATTTACAGCTGCTATCTGCACAATTGTTGTTCTTGTGATGGGGTTGCCTTTTGCTTTCTTCCTGGAAGCTTCCACACTGTTTATCTCTTGCGCTTATTTTGCCTCCCTTCTTACCATCTTCCCATCTTTAGATATGACTACCCTTTGTCTTCTTTTG
This sequence comes from Triadica sebifera, assembly GCA_023653625.1. Classification (NCBI taxonomy): domain Eukaryota; kingdom Viridiplantae; phylum Streptophyta; class Magnoliopsida; order Malpighiales; family Euphorbiaceae; genus Triadica; species Triadica sebifera. The sequence continues at coordinate 21,940,981 of CM042893.1, forward strand.
TTGACTGGGACGATATTGTTGTTTGTTCATCTTCTGGCATTTGAGGCTCGTCGCCGCAAGAGGGAGAAACGCAGAGTGGGGAAATTTCAATGGAAGTATCAATTCTCCTCTGGATAATCAAAGTTGTTCTTTTTTAAGATTTAGAATCTACTCCTCTCTCTGTTTCGAAGCTTTGATTATGGTGTAAAAATAATTTTTGCAGAATCTCAATATTATATGTCGATGTGAAAAAAAGTTTGGCAAAATATATTTTCTGGGAAAAAAAATTGAAATTTTTTTTTAGGTGAATAGACCTCTCCAAAATAAAAACTTTTGATGGGTTTTTGAACAGCCTCAGTATAGCCTTGGAATTGTTGAAGGAACCATTGAATCAACGACTTTTCGAATTAATTTAGAATTTGACGTGAAGATTTGAAGCTAATTAACGGAACAATCTTCCACTAATTATAATTAATCTATTACAAGTACTGTTTTTTCACTAAACCAAACATGGTCGTTGGGGACAAAAGAAATCTTACATGGGGAAGAAAGAACAAAAATAAGCAAATTTATAAGATTAAAAAGGATCAAACCAAAAAACTTTAGAGTATTTTGGTGAAAAAATCTCTCCAACAATTTTTAAGTTAACAAAATCCCACTCTTTTCATTTGTAATGGACTGATTCATCAATTTCAATATGGTATATTGGTCCATGAAAAACCAATTGATTTAAAGGCAAAGTAAAATATAGGTTAGAAACATCTAGTTTTAAGATTCAAAAAGTACAAATTTAAACAAACCAAATATAGAGACATGAAGTCTTGAGACTAGATGAATATAAGTTCAGTACGTAAAAATGATAACAAACTACAACTGAACCAATTTAGTTTAACTTGAGAGGTACTATTGAAGACAAAAGAAATCTCACATATGGAAGAATGAACAAAAATGGACAATTTATAAGATTAAAAAGAGTCAAACCAAAAAATCTTAAGGTACTTTGGTGAATAAATTTCTTCAACAATTTTTAAATTCATAAAATTCACACTCTTCTCATTTACAATGAATCAGATTTAACAATTTTAATCCATAGGTTAATTTTCAATTAAACTAATTCCACGGACTGACTCGGTCCGATTTTAACAATACTAAGATCAAACTGTCTATATAGCACAGGTGGGCGTTTCTTCTGATAAGTCTATTGTCTCTAGACTGGTACTATCGTAGCCGCCAAATTTGAAGAATCACAAACTTAATTAATTACCCATAGTCTTTCACTGAAAACATTTCAAGCAACAATTAATTCTTTGATCTTTGTGATCTAATTACGTTGTGTGTTGTTAGGATGGACCCGTTAAGGAAGGCTAGTGAAGCAGGAAATATTGATGGCTTATATGCAGCAATTCGAGAAAATACTCGTATTTTATGTCTTATTGATGAGATATAATTTGTGGAAACTCCATTACACGCAGCTGCAGCTTCAGGTCATATCCCATATACCATGGAGATCATGAGATTAAAGCCATCATTTGCTAGAAAACCAAACCATTATGGGTTCACCCCAATTCATGTTGCACTGTAGAGAAATAATACCCAAAAGTTATCAGGCTGGTAGACAAGGACAGCGAGGTTGTTCGTGTTAAAGGAAGAGAAGGCATATATAGCTCCTTTGAATTATGTAGTTGGGGAAGGGAATCTTCATCACTTAGTTTTTGTCAGTTTGCCCCAAAGCCATTGAAGATGTCACCATTCGAAACGAGACTGCTCTGCATATAGCTCTTTCAAGTCCTTATTAATCGGCTTTGCCAGGACAATCTGAAAGAGGATAATCATAATTGGCAGAAAATGGTACTTTAACTGCAAGGATGTGGAGGGTAAGTCTGTGTCTCTTAGAAATCAACCCCAAGTAATTAAGCTCAGATTTCATCTGAACAGTAATGAATAATTTAAATTGTTCCTCCTTTTTTTCATCAAATTTAAGATTTTTTTCCTTTTATTTATTTTTATTTTGGTGAACAGGTTTTACAAGTACTGATAAAGTACAAGAATGAATATCCTGGAATTTCGGAAGCAGGATCCGTCAAAAACAATGGTAAAACAGCATCAGATATGGCTTTCTCTAGACATATGGAAGAATTGCTCAGGCAAATTGCTTCAGATTGTGGAGTCATTTCTAATCCAATTACTCCATCACCCGAACAACAAATTACTCACAACCGGGTTCCTAGTTTCCAACTTCACCAGTATCTCGTGAGACAATGTCACCTGGACGAGAAGGCATATTTTCTTAGGAGTACTTCAAATTCGAGTACGTAAAGGCCAAGCCTGACAAAACGAGGAGCGATTTGCTTGTGGTGGCTGTACTGACGGCAACAAAGACATACCAGGCCAGCCTAAGCCCTCCTGGTGGACTTGGGGAAGATGAATCTGAAGCCTTGCTGGCTTCATCCAATCCCTGGCTGTATATAATGTTCATATTCTTTAACAGTGTCGGGTTCTTCGTATCACTGAACACAATCAGGATATGCCTGAGGCAACTTGATGCAGTGTGGACTAGGCACCAGTAAGGTTTTCATATATATTCATTTATATTGAATGTGCTGAAATTAAACTAATTGTTAAAGCTATTGAGACTTTTCCTGGGAAACTTGTGTGGCGATGTTGGCAATCATTGCTACTTATGACAGCGCAATCAATGCAATTTCTCCGCCAGGATATATGCGGGAGCTCTTTGTCGTGATGGCCACAATCATGCCTTTTCTAGTTTTAATTATACCCTTTTTTTTATGAGAATATGTTGCAAAGGACGAGGAAGAAGGTCGCATGCATATAGGCGCCATGAGCATGCCTAAGGCAACTTGCTGTGTTGTGGACTAGGCACTAGTATGGTTTTCATATATTCATTTCTATTGTATTAGGCTTATTTTTTGCATTTTGTTCATTCTGCAACTTCTGTTGCTTGCTCTTTTGCATTATTGTACTTCAGCTATAGTTAAAATTAAATTTACAAGTAGTTCTTTTATGTTTTCCTATATAAATTTCCTCTCTCCAGTAACTAGAATAGCAAAAGTAACTAACTTTTTTTAGAGAGGATGACATGCCCATAGTTATCCACTTATCCTTCAACCGAACCGAACCGAATCTATAATCTTACCTTTTTTTAGATTGTTATTTTTTAATTTTTTTTCTTTTAAATTTTTTCGTAATTCTTTATATATATATGTGCGCTTTTTGCTCTGCAAACAATCATAAAATTATTTAACATTTATATTTATACAGAATTAAAAATAAGTTAAAAAATGTAGAGATGCACGAACGGAAATCGAGCCTGGGGCACAAATGGGTTGAGAATTGCAAAAGATCACCTCGATAAATTTGATTAGTTGGGAATTTTTGGGTGGAAGAAAAAATATATTTCTGATGAAAGAAAAAAAAAATTCTCATTTGAGATAGTCAAAGTAAAAAAATTGATCATTTAACTACTTTTTATTATTGTTCGCTTTTTTAATAAACAGATAACTTTTATCATCTTTTTCAAAAAATTGACAATTATTGTTCATGATCTGAACAATAATTAAACACAAAAGTTGTTCATTTGCCACATCATCAATATCCCTCCTAAAATAGAAAATAGTTTTCAAAACATTTTGAAATTGAAAATTTTCAATTTTTTATTTTAAATTGGAAAATATTTTTTTTAGCTTACATTTTTTTTGGGAAAAAGCCCGATTAGTTGTTGTATTAATATACAAACTAATATATTTAATATTATGAAAAAAATATAATCATAAAACATTAATTTTTAGTTAAAAAAATTTCAAATACTAAAATCAAAACCTAAAAATTATATACTCAAGAATCAAAATACCATGAAAAATTCAATTAAAAACTGAATTAAATATAAAATAAAATCAAAATTAATATTTTAATAACTCTATTCCATTATTGAAGTAATTAAAAATAATCCCTCTGAAAATAAATAAAAGTTAGATTATATTCAACTTCATAATGATGTAACTGGCATAAATAGTTTCATATTCATGTCCAAGGCTCTTTAGCATCTCTAAATAGTCACTTTTGAAATTACTGTAATAGGTACGTAACATCACAGGCCAATGAAATTTACCATTTCCTTTTTTTTTTTTTTTTTTTTAACTTTATAGCATTCCCAATTAGGAAAGCAAGAAAAGATACTTAAATAAATAAATTTAATTGCTTGCTTTTTATTTTTACATATATATAGCATATTTGTTTTTCTTAACATCAATAGGAATTTTATTGGTAAAATCAATGAAATTTTGAATTAATAATAATAATAATATTTAATGACTAAAAAATATTTTTATAATATTTTAATATTTAAAGAGGGAAAAGTTAAATTTTGAAACAAATTTGAGATATATTATTGTTACATATTAAATGAGTCAATAGATGGATTAAAGTTAATTAGAGTTAAATTGGTATGAGTACTCATATAATAATAAATGAGTTGTAAATGGATAAATGAATGACATGCAACCTAACTCATTTAGACTCGATGCATACCCATTCATACCCACCCATTTGTCACCCCATATAGAGATAATTTTTATGCTTTCACAAGATTATCATAAAAAACGTTCAAAATGATATACTAATGCAAAATATATATGAAAGATACAGGTGTATATATAACCCACTAATTACTTATATAGATGGAAAGAGACATTTATTTTTGAAGGACCAAATAAATATTTATATTATGCAGAATATAAATCAAAATATTGATAAAAATAAAGGACCATATGTACGCAAATAAATTTAAGAATTAAGATGTGAAAACTAAATAACGAAGTAACTATAATTACTATTTGAAAATTTTATAGGAGTCATAATAAAACATAAATGATTTTGTGCGTTATAAGTAATTCTTATATTTAAGAAATCATAAAATTTTATAGGTAAAAAATTCAGCTTATAATAGATAAATATTATTAAAATTATAACAAAATATAAATAATTTTAAGATCTATAAGAGATTGCATGAAAAATAATACAAAAGATATTATAAAATGTTAAAAAATTTTGAGGAGATAGTAGATTAGTAATCCCTTCAAGGGACTGTATGGAATAACTTGCATTGTCATATAAAGAGGGTGTTTTTTTTTCAATTGATTAATTAAGCTGATAACCGTTTTATGCTAATCATCTAATCTAAAAGGGTTTGGTAAGGTTTTTTTTATCTAACATTTATCAAATCTCAAACAACTACTAATTGGAAAAACTGTATTTTAGAGTTTTTCTGAAACAACTGAATTTTTTCTTTTAATAAAAAGATAGAATTAATCTTTTCAAATAATATATAACATATCCTTTTAATTGCCACCATCACTACTTCCCTTTCTCATTCTGCGACAAAAAGCATCTTCCACGCACAAATACCTTCGTTTCCAGTGCGAGATTTAAGTCATTCCTAGTTGATTGGTTTTCTTTGTGAATTAACCATGGATACCTCCTTTGAGGATGCCTCTTTATTGGTTTTTATGACTGTTCTCTTTTTTTTTTTAAATTGTTTCTTACTTCTCATCGGAAAAGCTAGAATGAATTTCAGGCGTAATACTTTTTCACAGCATCTGAGTTCACGGGATTTGGTAGATCATCTTCATCCATGTTGGTCAAAATAAGGGCGCCTCCTGAAAAGGCTCTCTTAACGACGTACGGACCTTCTCGTGGTCCACCAACTTTCCTTAGCTTCTTTCAAAGAAGTTCCTCGCCATGCCTTCCCAATCATCACTATGAAATTTTCATTCTTTCCTCGGTATTTTTGTCCATTTCCCTCAATTCTCAATTCAGAAATTACCTCTTGTAATTGATTGATTGCGCTTTCTTATCGACACTTATTAGAAGCTTAGTAGTCCATCCATAAGGCCTCTAAACTCCTCCCTCATGACACTGTTGCGTTGCCAATTGGGACGGTGCTACTTTGTCTACTAACCACCAATTATATCTCCTAGTTGATGAGTCTACCAACTGTGATTTTGATTTCATCGAAAAACTTTCTACATATCAAACTACTGCTTATCTAATTGAACTGTGCTCTTTGTCTATCAATGTCCTGAACTTTCTATGTAACCGAATTAAATGAGATAATTTGTTTAAGATCTCTTTGTTAAACTGGGTTCCTATGGCTGTACTGAGATTTGTTCAACTGGGTTCCTATGGTTGTACTGAGAATTGCAATTTATTGGTGATATTTTCATGATGAGTCAAGTTTTTGTATTTCAGGGAATATGATATGCTCCATAAACTGTCAAATTTTCTTTATTAAGCCTAAAAATGGAATCCATCTTGAAAGGAATTTGTGGTCAACCAATTGAAAGGATTAAGGCTATAAGATCGAGATAATAGGCCTTAGATTGAAGTATTTGAATTTTAGTATCCTGAGTTGCTTGAAGAGGACTAAAATTTTGAACTCTTACCCATCCTAGAGTCAAGCACCCAAATTTTGGGTTATCAGTTTTATTTATTAAAGAGTGGTAGGACGCTTGAAATAGATAGATAAAAAGGTTTAAGTGGGAAGTGAAGAAATTGAATATGGGATGTGAGCATTTGAATGATGGATACCATTTTCATTCATTCATCTCTCCTTTTAATGATCTTTTCTCTCAAAGCTCTGAATTCTACTTTTTTTCACCTTTTTATTTAATGTTAACAAATATAATACAACGACTAAACATTCAAATTAATTCAATGAGATTATTTATATTTAGTAAAAATGAAAACATTCATTAATTATATAAATCACCAATTATTTTAATGATATTTACAATGAAATATGAATTCTTCTTCCTGCACATATTGCATTTATGGGTAGCATGCTCCAGCTTTTATGTGATTTCCAAGCCTTTATTGATTCACAGAAAGGACATGCCATTCCTATCATAATTTACAAAACGATATAAATGTATATAAATAAAACGAATAAGCATATAAATACTTTTTCTTTTTCTTTTTTTTTTTGGTGTAAATGTGGCTACTGATGGTCAAAGTCGGCAACCACAGATTTTGATATATATAAAAAAAATTGAAAGTTAAAAAAAACAACTCCACCAAAAAACTTGTGGATTTTTATTTACTACCTGTGCCTATAAAAGACACAGGCTTCTTACTTTCAAAATACAATTGAAAGCACTGCAAATTCATCTAAGAAAGACAATAATTGGAAAAAAATTTAGAGGGAAAATTTTTTTTGTATGAAAGAGAAAAGGCTTTTGAAAAATTTTCAAGAATTAGGGAGTGACAAAAATAGTAAAAAAAATATTTTTGAAAAATACTTGTGTGCCACTTTTTTTGAGTTTATCTCAAAATTATTATATAATCTCTGACTTATGTTTAGGGAAGACTCTCTCTTTGTATCCATTAATTTTTATTAGTAGAATAAAAATATTCAGAGTTTTTTCTATAGACATAACCCAAATTAAATGGTGAACTACGTTAAATTACTGATGTTATTTTTGCTAATTATTTTATTTCGCATTATTGTGTTATTTTACCTGTTATACTCAATAAGTAGTATCAGAGTCAGCCTGTCAGTCTTATAAAATTCTTAGTATACTCTTGATTGCAGTATTAACTTGTGTTTCACATTAGAAAAGATTTTATTTGATTACTGTCAGCTGAACGAATTTCTATTTTTTTAATGGAGACAAATAGACACCAAGATGATCAACTTAAATAGCACAAATTATCAAATATAGATAATCAAAATAAAAGATCTTCTATTTGTGATGAAAATGCATCTGTCAATGTTTGTTGCAGCTAAATTCGATGGAAAAATAGATGAAAAGTGGAAATTTGAGCACGAGTAGATGTGTTGCTATATCCAACAGTTCATCGAAAACAATGTGTATAACTACATCTATAATGAGACTAATGTCCAAATACTATAGAATAAACTTAAACAGTTGTATGCTTCAAAATAGGCAATAATAAATTATTTTATTTGATAAAGTTAACGCAACTAAGATACATGGAAAAGACTTCCATAACTGACTATTTGAATGAGATGCAAGGGATTATGGACTAGCTGTCCAAAATGAGCATAAATCTAGATGACGAAGTTTTCGCTCTACTAGTATTGGGCTCTCTGCTAAAGTCGTTGGAGACTTTAAAGATTTCAATTACTAACACTGCATTTAATAGTGTAGTTAATATGGAATATGTTAAAAGCAGTATCCTGAATGAAGAAATAAGAAGAAGATCTCATAACTTATCTTCTTCATTACATCCAAATGTTCTGGTTCCAGATTCCAGAGAAATGAGCCATTCTAGGCAATAAATATCTAAAGGAAAGAGCATAGCTAAGTCAAACAGATATGCTAATATTGAATGTCGTTACTGCAAAAAGAAATGTCATATCAAGAAATACTGTTGGAAATTCAAGAAGGAACAGAAAGACAAGGAAATAAAACGAGATGACAGCAGTGATGGTGACATAACAAATATCATAAACAAATTCAATGTCGTTTGTGATGATACTATTAATTTTATATCCCACAGTTTAGCTAAGTAATTGATAATGACGATACCATTTATGCTACATCTCGGAAATAATTTTTTTCATCCTACATAGTAAGAGATTTTGGCGTTATGAAAATAGAAAATGATAATCAATCAAAAGTTATTTGCATATGAGATATTTATTTGGAAACTGTGAATGGTACCAAATTAGTCCTAAAAAATGTCAAACATATTACAGATATTCGCTTGAAGTTGATCTTTGCAAGAACACTGGATGATACAGGTTTTTGTAGTATCCTTTTTAATAATCAGTGGAAGCTCACTAAAGGTTCTATGATGGTGGCCAGAGGCACAAGACATGCTACATTGTATGTGATGCATGCAAAACACTTCAATGACACTGTGAGTACTGTAGAGAAGAACAATGCTATTTAATTATGGTATAGAAAACTCAGCCACATGAGTGAGAAAGGAATAACTACTTTGTTTAGGAAGCAAATATTGCCCGAAATGGGTGAAGTACATTTGGAAAAATGTATTGACTATTTAGTAGGAAAACAAAACAAAATTGCTTTTAAGAGTTCTCCTCATACTAGAATGATGAATGTGTTAGATCTGGTCCATTCAAACTTATGTGGGCCAATGCCAAAATTATTGAGTGGTGCTCAATATTTTGTAATTTTCATTGATGATCATTCAAGTAAGACGTGAGTGTATGCTTTAAAAATAAAAGATTAGGTGTTAAATGTCTTTAAAGAATTTCATGCCTCAGTAGAAAGAGAGACTGGAAAGAAGTTAAAATGCATTTGGACAGACAACGATAGAGAATAATACACTATACCATTTGATACCTATTGCAAAGAGCACTGTATTTGGTATCAGACAACACCTCTAAAATACCGTAGTTGAATGGCTTGACTGAGAGAATAAATAGAACTTTGATGGAGAGAGTAAGATGTTTGCTCCCACATGCAAAGTTGCCTAAAATAATTTAGTGTGAAAGTTTACTCATAACTGTGTACGTGTTGAATCTTTCACCATGTATCTCTCTAAAGCTAGATATACTAGAGAAAATATGGTTAGAAAATTATGTTTCCTATGATTATTTATGGGTATTTAGTTATAAGGATTTTGTGCATATTCCAAAAGACAAGAGGTCCAAGCTTAATGTCAAAATACAATAGTCTATTTTTATTGGCTTTGGCAAAGATCATCTTGGCTATAAAATTTTATGATTCAGTGGAGAATACACTTGTCAAAAGTTGTGATGCTATTTTTATTGAGAATGAAACTATTGAAGATATTGTTAGGACAAAGAAAGATGCTTCTGATTCCAATAGTGATTCAACAGATTTGGAATTGATTCCTCCAACTCCGGTGTCGATATAAGTTAGGGATGAAGTTCATGTTAATTTGCCTAAAAAAGATAATGCTCCCATTGATGACCTAGAAGATGATATTGGAGATGAAGATGTTCAACATCAACAATCACTTGTGCCCTAACCAATTTCTATGAGAATGAGCAATAGAGCAAGACAGTCTTCTGTATAGTATCTAAAAAATGAGTATGTATTACTCACTAATGGGAGGGAACTAGAAAGCTCTGAAGAAGCTGTGACTGATGAACACAAGAAAAAAATAGGTAGAAGCCATGCAAAATGAAATGAAATAAATTTTTGAACTACATAGTTACCAAAGTGCAAGAGAGTTTTGAAGAATAAATAGTTATTCAGAATCAAGCATGAAGAGAATAGTTCTCATCTAAGTTTCAAAGTTAGATTGGTGGTCAAAAGGTTCAGCCAAAGGAAATTAATTGACTTTGATGAGATTTTTTCACCAGTTGTAAAAATGACATCCATCTATGTAGTACTGGGGTTAACAATAAGTCTTGACCTGAAAGTTGAGCAAATGGACGTCAAAATTCATTTTCTACATGATAATTTGGAATAGGAGATATATATGGAGCAACTAGAGGATTTTAAGTATAAGGGAAAAGATGATTATGTTTGTATATTGAAGAAAAATCTCTACAGCTTGAAGCAGGTAATGAGACAAAGGTATAAGAAGTTTAATCTATTATGGAGGAGCAAAGATATAAAAAGATAACCTCAAACCATTGTGTTTTGTGCAGAAATTCTTTGATGAATATTTTATTATCCTTTTGCCCTATGTGGATGACATATTGATTATTGGTTAGAATATTTTCAGAATTAATAACTTGAAAAGTAGTTGAGCAAGTTTTTTGCCATAAAAGACTTAGGGTCATCGAAGCAAATTTTTGGCATGAAGATTATTAGGGACAGAAGTACTAAAAAATTATGGTTATTACAGAAGAAGTACATTGAGAAAGTACTTCAAATATTTAAAATGGACCATTCTAAAGTGGTTAATTATCCTCTTACTAAACGCTTTAAGTTGAGTTTCAAACATAGTCCTTCTACAGATGAAGAGAATGATGAGATGGAAAAGGTTCAATATACTTCAGCAGTTGGAAGTTTGATGTATGTCATGGTGTACACATGATTGAATATCACTTATGCAGTTGAAGTAGTGAGCATATTCCTTTCAAATTTTGAAAAGGAACATTGGACTGCAGTAAAATGGATCCTTAAGTATCTTCAGAATACTTCCAAAATATGTTTATATTTTGGAGATACCAAACATGTGTTGGTTGGAGACATAGATGTAAATATGGCTGGGGATGTAAACTCAAAAAATTCTATTTCAGGATATCTGATAACTTTTGCAAGATGAGTTGTGTCATGGTAATCAAAGCTGTAAAAGTGTGTTGCATTGTCTATTATTGAAATATAGTTTATTGCAGTAACAGAAGCATGTAAATAGTTATTGTGAATAAAGAAGTTCATGAAAGAACTTGGGTTGTAACAAGACAGATATTAGTTATTCTGTGATAGTCAGATTGTTACCCATCTTGAAAAGAATGTCGTATTTCACTTAATATCAAAACATATTAATGTGAAATATCATTGGATCATAGATGTGATGAAGAAAAAATTATTACAGCTTGAGAAAATTTATACATAAGAAAATGAATCAGATATGTTAACAAAGATTTTACTAAGATTGTACTTTGAGTTTTGTCGATTAGCTGCATGAATAGTGAAACCTCCATGTAGTCAAGAGGGAGAGATTTGTTAGTCAAAGTCGGCAGCTACAGATTTTGATAAAATTATTAGTGACTCCCTCAATATGTGAGGCCCAACATATATAAAAAAATTTGAAAGTAAAAAAACAGCTCCACCAAAAAACTTGTAGACTTTTATCCACTGCTTGTGCCTATAAAAGATATAGGCTTCTTATCTTCAAAATACAATTGAGAGCACTACAAATTTATTTAAGAAAAGCAGTGAGAGGAAAAAAAATTCAGAATTTTTTTTCCTATATGAAAGTGTAGACTTTTGGAAAAATTTTCAAATATTAGGGAATGATAAAAATAGTGAAGAAAATATTTTTTGGGTGTTTTTGGAAAACACTTGTTTGTCTTTATTTTTGGATTTGCCTTAAAATTATTATACAACCTCTATCTTATATCTAAGAAACGTTCTCTTTTTGTACCTATTAATTTTTATTAGCAGAAAAAAAAATATTTAAAATTTATTCCGTAAGCATAGCCTAAATTAAAGAGTGAACCATATTAAATTATATGCATTATTTTTACTGATTATTTTATTTCATATTATTGTATTATTTTACCTGTTATGTCCAATATTTACTACTAAGTACTAACTATCTCAACCATTAACTCTTGGTGGTGCTTCACTCGATATCATTATTCACTATGAGGAATGAAGCTAAGTATTGGATACATTTATATTATATACATTTTTAGAATTTTTATTTATAGTTGATTATATTTTTTTTAGCAATATATAGTTGATTATATATAATTAATATTATTATTATTATTAAAGTTTATTAAAAAATCACCAAATAAATATTATACTATATTTTTTTGTTTATTTAAATAATATAAAATATATATTTTTTGAATTGAACAACTTACAACCTTATAGTAATTTTACATTCAAATAGAAACAACCTAATATAGTTTTACAAATACCATTTATCAATCAACTATCAATTGAATGAATCAAACGAGGCTATAGAAAGAGACAATAACCTAATTGTGTAATTAATTTTTTGAGTCCTTGAGAAAATGATTACCCTTCGCAGTTTGCCCCGTCAAACTTGACCCTTACTCCTTATCCTTAAATTTGAACTTCACCACACATTGCACTATCATGTAAAGAAAAATCCAAAATGATAAGGCTGTATTTAATTTTTTGGGTCCTTCTGATAATTATTGTCCAAAACAATAAGTTTGTGCTATCAAATTACGTTGTGTTGTTGTTGCTCTGTTGCGAGGATGGACCCGTCAATGGCAATGAAGACTAGTAGTGAAGCAGGAAATATTGATGGCTTATATGCAGCAATTCGAGAAAATCCTCATATTTTATCTGTTATTAATGAGATACCATTTGTGGAAACTCCATTACACGCAGCTGCAGCTTCAGGGCATATCCCATATGCCATGGAGATCATGAGATTAAAGCCATCATATGCTAGAAAGCCAAACCTAGACGGGTTCACCCCAATTCATGTTGCACTGCAGAGAAGGAATACCCAAATGGTACTCTGGCTGGTAGATAAGGACAGTGAGGTTGTTCGTATTAAAGGAAGAGAAGGCATAACTCCTTTGCATTATGTAGTTGGGGAAGGAAATCTTCATCTCTTAGGCAGATTTTTGTCAGTTTGCCCCAAAGCCATCGAAGATATCACCATTCAAAACGAGACTGCTCTGCATATAGCTCTCAAAAGTAACAAATTGGAAATTTTTCAAGACCTTATTGATCGGATTTGCCAGGACAATCAGAAAGAGGATAATCATTATTGGCAGAAAATGGTACTTAACTGCAAGGATGTGGAGGGTAACACTGTGTTGCATGTAGCAACTCTTGGAAATCAACCCCAGGTATTGTAAGCTCAGATTTTATTTGAACAGTAATTAGTTAATCTGAATTTTTCCCTCTTTTTTCTATCAAATTTAAGATTTTTTTTTTTAAAATGAACTCTAGGCTTTACAAATACTAATAAAGTACAAGAATGAAAATCCTGGGATACTGGAAGCAGGAGCCGTCAACAACAATGGTAAAACAGCATCAGATATGGCTTCCTCTACACACATGGAAGAATTACTCAGGCAAATTGCTTCAGATAGCGTATTCAATTCTAATCCAATCACTCCATCCCGGCAACAACAAATTACTCAGAACCAGGATCTAACTTCACCAGTAGCTCCTGAGTCAATGTCATCTGGCCGAGAAGGCATACTTCGATGGGAAGAATACTTCAAATTCGATTATTTAAAGGCCAAGCCTGACAGAACGAGGAGCGATTTGCTAGTGGTGGCTGTACTGATGACAACAGCCACATACCAGGCCGGCCTAAGCCCTCCTGGTGGACTTGCAGGTGACAAACCTGAAGCCTTGCTGGCTTCATCCAATCCCAATCTGTATATAATGTTCATAATCTTTAACAGTATCGGGTTCTTCATGTCACTGGACACAATCGGGATACTTCTATACATGTATCCTCTCTTCGGGGAAACTTATGCGGCGATGTTGGCGATGATTATTACTTATAACTGCGCAATCAATGCGATTTCTCCGCCAGGATATATGCGGGAGCTGTTTGGCGTGATTTCCACAGTCTTGCCTTTTCTAGTTCACGCTATACCCCTTTGGATGAGAAAACGTCGCAAAGGACGAGAAAGAAGGTCGCATGCATCTGCGCCATGAGAATGCCCAAGGAAACTTGCTGTGGTGTGGACTAGGCACTAGTAAGGTTTTCATATATTCATTTCTGTTGGATATGCTGAAATTAAATTAAGTGTTAAAGCTATAGACTTCTCCTGCAGACATTATTAAGCTTATTTTTTGCATTTTGCTCATTCTGCAACTTATGTTGCTTGCTGATTTGCATTATTAATTGTACTTTAGCTTTTATTAAAATTAAATATAAAATAGTTCTTCTATGTTTTCTTATACATATTTCCTTTCTCCAGTAACTAGAGTAAAACAACTTTTTTTTTCTTAAGCTACCAAAGGCTAGTTTTGAAAGTTTTGAAGCAAGAAAGGTTGTTTCACCTATTATTATTTATCTTTTCCTTTTTTCTTTCTTTTTCTCACATGTGGTTAATTTATTTATCTTTTTTGCTAATTATAATTTATCAATGATTATATTTTGGGTAAAATATTACGATCATATGAGATTTGATTGAATATACTAGTTAGTCTCTTTATTTATGAAAATATATTATGAAGTCTCTCAAATTTAATTCTGTTAACTAAAAAAAGCTTTCGTTACTTTTAAATGATATTTTCTATTAGTCAGTTATAATCTTATTGAAAATAGATAAAATTAGTTTAAAAATACTAAAAATATCCTTATTTATTTTTTAAAAAATTTAATATAATGTTAAATTAAAAATATATTAAAAAGAAGGGCAAATTTGACATTTTGGTATCAAGTTGATAACATTAAAAAAAATTGGCATTTTTTAGTATTTTTTAAGACAAACAAAAGATAAATTTGACATTTTATTGGTCTATAATGGTAAACATAAATGGACTAACTAAATAGTGTATTAAACTAAATTCAAGAGATTTTATAATATATTTTAAAAAATAAAGGGATTAACTAGTATAATTACCCTTATATTTATATCAAACAATTAAATAAAAAAAACTGCAAATTTATGTTACCATGAAAAGGCCCACATTCAAATTTATTGAAGAAAAGGGCGGAAGCCCTCCAATCAAATGGGTCCGCAGCCCAAGATAGAAAATAAACAGGGCCTTACATCAGCTCGGGTTGGGTTCAAAGACCCAAAACAACAAGCATTCGCAGCTTATTAAATACAAACAAATATAAAGCATGAATTGACAAAACATGTAGTAACAACTGGGTGGCAAAAATAATAATAATAATAATAATAATAATAATAATAATAATAAGATTGAATTCAAATTGATTATTTTAAACTTCTGGTAAATTTTTTATTAACTGTTGGATGATAAAGCTTAATTGAATATGATTTCTGGAAAATGGGGTTCTAAATTTGTCCCAATGAGATCCTACTCAAATAAGTGATTGTCCTGGGCTGTTTTCAATGGGCAGAACGGTCGTAGTCACATATCCAGATACGTAGATAATAGGATGATTGACCAGATGAAAGTGGATTGCATCTACATGATTACAATAAATAAATGCTTAAGGAACAAAGGCAATAAATTATAGAATGTAAAGTAATGGAAAATAAATATATCTAAAAAAAAAAAACTGGCTTATATCAATAAAGAGTTTACAATCGAAAAAAATAACAGATATTTATAATATCACATGAACGATCCATATAACCAATTAGAAAATAGCTTACTTTACGAATTAAAATATTGTCTATTATAATATTTATACAAATTATTTATCAAAATGTGACCGTATTTTTAAGAATGGTGGACTTATCTTTTTATTACAGAAGGCCTAATTCAAATGTAACGTCTTCTTGCTTAATTAGGATTAGTCTGGCTAAACGAGCAAGTGTCACACAAATTTTATGCGAAAAATCTGTAAAAAATTAAAAATTTTTCTTTGCACTATAGTTATGACGACTTTGTATAAAACATAAAGTAAAAATAGTATTTGACTTAACATTTAAAATTTCAATTTCATAAAATATGACTAACTCTTATCCAGGGATTTATAAAAATATATATCTTTGACATAAATTACATAATTTTTTTTTTATTTACAAACATGTATACAAGTAAACCACTCTCTCATTATGACATGTACAAAAATACAAAAGTGTGACATATGATATCACCGACCCTCATAGGATTTGATCTGTTGTCTCTGATATTGGGTTAACTTCTATTGATCAGCTTCTACCTTTATCTACTGAGTTTTGACCTGTATAGGAAAAATACTCGCACACTAAGCTATTGAAAGTTTAGTAGTATATATAGACATAAAAATTCAATATACAATTCAAAGGTCAAACATAATCATAACATAGTATAAAATATTATGGCATGACAGTGAATACATCAAATCATATGAAATACCTTATCTTATGAGATCGGATAATTAAACATATTACTTTAAGCATAGCGTATAAATCTTAACAATGTAATCATGTATACTTATGTTTTTGAACTTTTTTTCCATTTCATTTTATCCCCTAATCACTTTAAAATCATTGTCCAACAACTCTCAACATGGACTATTTTGGATATGAATTGTGAACAGGAGTGCTCGTTTGAGCTTAAGTCACCCTACCACTGTCTATAATTTTGTGTGTCAGTCTAAGTTCCTCAAGTCAATGATGTTTTCCAAGCTTAAGTCACATTAACTAAGTAAACATATAATTTTTGCATGCAATATTATTTATAATCATGTGTGTCAGTCCAGGCTTCTCAAGTTAATGACGTTCTCCGAACTTAAACCACATTGACTGGGTAAATATATAACTATAGTGCCTCATAAAGAGTCATTTGGATGCTAGACTAATAGCTATTATTGTAGGCAAACTCCATTAATAGTATATATTTCTCCCAACTTCCCTCAAATTCGATAACACAACTTCTTATCATGTCTTCTAAAATCTGTATCACACTTTTTGATTTATCGTTCGTTTGTGTGTGGAAAGTCGTGCTAAAACTGAACTTTGTATCCTAAGCTCGCTGTAAACTTCCCTAAAACTGATATGTGAACCTTGGATCTCTATCTGATATGATGGAGACTAAAACCCCATCTAGTCGTACTACCTCATTCACATAAAGCTTTACTAGCTTATTTAAAAGATAATCCCTCATGATAGGTAAAAAGTATGCTGACTTCGTTAGTCTATCCACTGTGACCCAAATGATGTCGAACTTACTCAAAGTCATAGGCAACCAAATCACAAAGTCCATTGTGATATGTTCCCATTTCTATTCCGGTTGCATCAAATATGAAGGTACTTGAGGTTCTGCCATTACTTGTTGGCATGTCAAACATCTTATCGTGAACTATGTAATGTCATTTTTCATTCCTCCCCATCAATACCTTCCTTTTAGATTGTGGTACATCTTGTTACTTCCTGGATGCGTCGCAAATCTGGTTTCACTCACTTCCTTTAAAATCATTTTCCTCAACTCTATAACATTAGGCACACATAAGCGGCCTTGATGAAATAAACTGTTGTCTGACTTAACTGTGTACTCCAGTCTCTCCTCTTTGAAGACCAACTTAGCGATCTCAATTAGCTTGCTATCTTGTATTTGTGCTTCTCTTATCTACTGGTTGAGAGTAGGTCAAATATAAAACTCAGTTATAGTCTTTCTGCTTAAGGCATTGGCCACCACATTGACCTTCTTTAGATAATAATCGATGACATAATTATAATCCTTGATCAATTTTAACCATAATCGCTGCCTTAAATTGAGTTCTTTCTGTGTCAAATGATACTTTAATCTTTTTATGATCTGTGTAGATAAAATATTTTTCCCCATATAGGTAATGCCGTCATATCTTTAAAGAAAATACTATGGTTGTCAACTTAAGATCATGTATGGGGTAATTTTTTTTATGTGGTTTCAATTGTCTAGAAGTATAAGTAATAACCTTTCCTTCTTACATCAAAATACACTCCAAACCATTGTGATAAACATCATTATAGATGGCATACTCCTTATCGAGAACTGGCTGTGTAAGAACTAGAACTTTTATTAACATACTCTTAACTTATCAAAACTAGTTTGACACTTGTCATTCCACTTGAACTTCACATATTTTTTCAAAATCCTAGTTAAATGAGAAGCAATAAAAGAAAAACCTTTCACAAACCTCATGTAGTAACCTATCAAACCAAGAAAACTTCTGATTTTGGTCACATTACTGGGAGACTTCCAATTCAAGATTGTCTCAACCTTGCTGGAATAAAATTTGATGTCATCTACTGAAATGATGTATCCAAGGAATGCTACTTCATCAAGCCAAAACTCACATTTGGAGAGTTTGGCATAAAGCTTATGATCTCTAAGGATTTGCAATATCGTTCTCAATTGTTGATCCTACTTTGCTTGGTTATGAGAATACAACAAGATGTCGTCAATGAAAACAACTGTGAACTAGTCCAAGTATGACCTGAAAATCTGATTCATCAAGTCCATAAAAGCTACTAGGGCATTAGTCAAACTGAATTACAACCAAAAACTCATAATGGCCATATTTGGTTTTGAAAGCTATCTTAGCTATATCTTCTTCTTTTATCTTCAACTAGTGATAACCCGATCTTAAATCGATCTTGGAGAATACTCCTGCACCCTTTAACTGATAAAAAAGATCATCAATTCGTGGTAACAAATATATGTCCTTGATAGTCATCTTGTTTAGCTGCCTACACTCTATGCATAACCTCATAGGCCCATTTTTCTTCTTTACAAACAAAACTGGTGCACTTTAAGGAGATACACTTGGCCTGATAAAACCCTTGTCTAGTAACTCTTGCAACTGAGTTTTCAACTCCATCTCTGAAGGTGTCATTCTGTTCGGTGGTAATCCCAGTAAATCATCTGGGAAGACATCTAAAAATTTCCTCATTTTAGGAATATCCTGGAGATCTAAACTTAATTTCCTGGTGTTGACCATATGAGCCAAATAAGCCTCACATCCTTTTCGAATCATCTTTTGCACCTTCATCATAGAAACTATCTGTAAAGGTTGTGGAAACCTCTCACATTCTACTGCCACCTCTTCTTGCTCTAAAGTCTTAAGAATATCTGTCTTAGACCGACAATCCACAATTGCCTAATGTTATGAGAGTTAATCCATACCTAATATAACATCGTACTCATGAAATACTAATTCTATAAGATTTGCAGAAAAGTATTTCCCATGCACAACCAAAGAAGAACTTCTATATATTTGGTTCATAACCACACTGTAGCCTAAATGATTCATGACCTCAATCTCAAACTCTAATTTCTCAATGGTCATACTCTGCTAACTAGACATGCTCATGCATACATAAGAACGTGTAGAGTTTGGGTCTATCAAAGCACATAAATCTGAGTTGTGTAAAAAAAAAAACATACCCAATATGATGTATATGGCTCCTTAATCCTCACATGCCTTCATAGTATATGCCCTAGTCAAAGCTCTATTGAGTCGCAACCTATTTACTATCTCTGAAACAGTCTGGTTATGTCATGCACGACCTCCTCGTGACTGGTTCTTATTCTGAAATGGTGCTAACATTACTGTCTGTATTGGTGTAACATTCGCCAATAAAGAGCAATCTCTCCTAATATGATCTAGGTCTTCGCATATGAAGCAAGCCCTCATAGCTAACTGATATTTTCCTCTGTGATTCTTCTGACATGTCCCATATAAAATAGTAAGATCCCTAACTATATAAGTGCTGGCAATGACTGATGTAATCTTAGAGGGCGGTCTTCATGTGAAAGAACTAGACTGTGAGTGTCTCTGTCTTCTATCCTGGGATTGTCCTAAAAAGAATTGACCTCTTTTGTCGGTAGTCTATGCCACTAGTTGTGGTCTTCTAGTGTTCTCATCTACTATTCTCTTTCTTTTCTTCTTTATACTAATAGCAGTATACATAAGTGTAGAGAAAGTCCCCAAACTATAAGAAAATGACATGATATACTATGTCATCATTCGAACCGTCTTCAAAACGGCGACACTTATCACTATCATCCCTATACAACCGGTGGCATATCTTGTCAATCATGTAAACTCCTTTTCATACTCTAAAATTGTCATGCCCCTCTGTTGTGGATTCAGGAATTCCCTTCTTTTCTCATCTATATAGACTCGAGCATATATTCTTTCTTAAACTCTACAAAAAATTACTCTCAAGTCGAAGGTTATGGAGTTTGTGGTTTTTTCAAAACTAATTTTCTCCACTCACATGTATGTTCCTATAAAAGTGATATTGCATACTTGTCCTTGTGCTCTTCAGCACACTCCAGCTCTTCGAAGACTCTCTCGGTCTTCTCTAGCCAAAACTTGGATGCGACGAAATCATCCTCACCTCTGCCATAAAAATCAATGGCCATATACTTTCAGAGCCTATCTATCTTTATCTTTATTGCCTCGAGTGATGGCAGCTGTGATGGTGGTTGTGGCAGTGCTTTGTGATATGGTCTGTGCCAACTTTTGGAAAATACCAGTCATATGTTGCATGATTGGTATATCACCTAGATCCCTTGTCCATTAGGTGGTTGCTCAGAGATTGTGGCAACACTTGGAGCTCGTATACTCCAGATACTAGGATGATTAGCAGCCCTCAGATCAGGAGAACTGTTGCTCTCGGAAATATCACGTGCTTCTAGCTCTATTTATACCTTATACTCCTACAATTCGAAAGAGAAAACCCATATCAGAGACATATGAGATGTATTATGTGTGCATGATAACCCTTAACCCACTCAGGTTCAAAAATGCTTAAACCTAAACTCTGATACCACTAAATATAGTGCCCTCTCGCCTAACCAGAATTAGCCCAGCTAAACAAGCTAGTGCCATATGATCTGTATGCGAAAAACCTGTGAAAATTTAAAACTTTTTCTTTACACCATGACCAAGATGATTTTGCATAAAACATAAATTAAAAATAGTGTTTGACTTAACATTTAAAATCTCAATTTCATAAAATATGACTAAACTTGTCCAACTACATGTCTTTGATATGGATTATATAATCCTTTCATTTACAGACATATATATAAATAAATAACCCTCTCACTATTACATGTACAAAAATGTAAAAGTGTGACATATGATATCACCAATCTTCATAAGGTCTGATCTGTTATATTTGATGTTGGGCTAGCTTCTCTTAATCAATTTCTATCTTTATCTATTGGGCTCCAATTTGCGTTGAAAAAACACTCATATGCTAAGCTATTGAAAGTTTAGTGGTACACATAGGCATAAAAATTCAACATGCAATTAAAATGTCAAACATGATAACATCATATAGAATATTATGACATGTCAGTGAAATTTAACTCTTTAACACCCCATTTGGAATGAATGAATTAAGATTTTAGAATTCATTTGCAAATGAATTCTACTTGAAATTCATTTATAAATGAATTCATTTATAACTTATAATATGGAATTCAATTGAATTCCATTGAATTGTGTTTGAAACAAATCGAGGATCAGATATTCATTTATCTATTTTTCTAAACTACCCTTATAATGACTTCTAGAAAAAAAAAATATAAATCAAGTACATTTGGGCAAAATCTGTATATAAATAAACTACTTCTGCATATGCATACACTTGCAATATTTTTTTTAAAAAAATGTCAAGCATAATTTGATAAATTTTACATAACAAGGGTTCTTATACTACAAGTTAATAAAGTGAATTTTCAACCAACATTAGGCAATTTTTTTCTATTAACAAATAAGTTAAAAATCAAATAGTTGTCATAAACTATATATATTAAACATAGATAAAGTTAGTTCAGATATTAAGCACATATATTAAACTATTAAGTTCCATATCTAAATAAGTTCCATTAAGAGCACTAATAATTGTTAATATATATATATATATATATATATATATATATAATATCATCAATATATACTAATAAATATAACATAATCTTTTGAAGATTAAAGAAGATGAGAATAGAGAAAGAGAAAAGGAGGCAATATATTTACAAAATGAGAAAGATAAGAAAAAAGTTAGGTTAGTTTTAAGTCAATAAGGGTAATCTTGTTAAAAAATTTATTTAGCTCATTTTGTGGAATTCATTCACAAATTCCACATATTTTTCTAGAATTTGGTTTTAGTTATAATAAATTCCATAGAATTCAATTCCAAGAATTATAATAAGAGATTCATTTATTTCAAATATATAAATCTTGAAATTGCAAATGAATTCCATAAATTTTGTGAAATTCATTCATGCCAAAACGACATGTAAATGTATAGAGTCAATTTTTTTCAATTCTAAATTTTAAAAATAAAAAATGTGTTAAATATATTTTTTATGAAATGATTCTTTAAAATAAAGAGTATAACTGAAAAAAAAATACCAAATGAAGATCCTCTTACTTAACCAATCAAAATAATCTAATATAATGTTTACACAAAAATTGTTATTTATCAAAATGTCATTGTGTTTTTAAGAGTTATAAACTGGTCTCCTTACTGCAGTAGGACCAATTCAAAGCTATTCCTTTTTTAAACTAAAGTAATAGATCTATCCTTATGAGTATCTCCAATAATATTTTTTATTTTAAAGAACATATTTATTATAGTAAATAGTATATTAGACCATTTTTAAATATAAAGAGTAATTTTTTTTACAAGTTTAATAGACTCTTTATATTTTTATTTTTCATTTTAATTACTTTATTTCATACAAATTAATATTTTGCAAAAAAAAATAATTAATTTTTATTTTAAAGAAAAAAATATTTTTAGAGAAATACATCAATGAAAGATATAACATATATAAAAAGTGAAAATGTATTAATTATAATTAGAATAGAAAGTAATGAAGTTTGAATATCTAAATATAGAGAGTTAATTTCACTATTTACTCTAAATTTTAAAGATAAAAAATTTACTAGAGATTTTTTTTATGAAATAATTCTTCAAAATAAAAAGTTTATTATATATACTTTTAAGTTGGTGTAAATAACTTCAAAATAGGTAAAAAAAAAATTGTGTGGTCTAATTTCTATATATTAAGTTTGTCTGTTGTTTCTCTTAGGTCTTAACTACCTTTATTCTTAAACTAAATGGTAATAGTATTGTTCACTTCTTGGACAAATCCGTAAGTGTGACTGTTATTTAGTGCAAGTAAGGAATGTCTTCGATTAGGATGACTTACACGTACAGTATTTCAACTATCTTACTCGATACAGTATTTAAATTATTATTTGTAATAAAAATTATTTAAATTTTAATTTTGTAACTAGAAACCATTCATCACCCACCGATTCACTCAATTAATGAAATGGTAATGTAGATTATCCACATTAGTAAAAAAAATTCCACATGTGCAAAAATGGGTTTCACAAATTTTTTTCGCTCTCTCTTCACTTTCCCTCATTTTCTCTTACTTTCTCAATACCCAAACAATTTGAAACCAAGTTTTTAGTCCTTTTCCTCTTTCTCCTTTCTTTCATCTCCAGATCTGGCTTTTTTTTTTTCTCAAAATTATTCTGAATCACCCATCAAAATTATTATTTTCTCAACAAGCATAAAATCAAAACAATTTGAAACCAAAACATTCACCGATTTATTATAGCAGTAGAAATAAAAGGAGTTTTGGAGAGAGATGCAGAGAATATAAAGCTTTGGAGCTCGATGGAAAGATCCAAATGTAGAATTAAACACCCAAATGTTACAACCATATTGTGAAAAAAAATCTCTAACGAAGTTTGAATCTAGACTTTACCCTTTGA
This sequence comes from Triadica sebifera, assembly GCA_023653625.1. NCBI lineage: Eukaryota > Viridiplantae > Streptophyta > Magnoliopsida > Malpighiales > Euphorbiaceae > Triadica > Triadica sebifera. The sequence goes on from CM042893.1 coordinate 21,964,984, forward strand.
GTTTGAGATTTTTTTAAATTGATGGATTACCAGCCTCTCTTTTTGTGTCTTTATTCTGTAGTTAATATTTTATATCTTTACCTTTTGGAAAAAAATAGAGATCCTTTTCATCAATGGGTTACCTCTCTCCATGTTTTACTTTACTGGTCTGCTACTATGTTCGTCCAAGTTTTCTGGCGAGATACCGAAGTTGCAGAAAGAACTTTCTTTTGCTAAAGGAGTAGGGTTTGATGCCTGAGTTGGAATCAGGAGAACTTTCTTAGTATTTGGGTGAGATCTTAGTGGAGAGATTGAAATCGACAACTATTATGTGGCATTCTTTGGAACTAGAAAATTTTCGACTTCAAAATTTTGTATATTATTCTTAGATTTTGAAGATACTCTAATATGAAAACCAATTTCACAGCGTAAAACATTAAAAAAAGAATTGATAAAGAAGTGAATAATTCATTAAATATATTGTCATTCTATGTTGCTAAAAGATAGACATGGTGATAGTCATTACAAAAGAATAAAACCCAGATTTACAGAGGGAGAAAGGAGAAAAAGGAAATTATTTTTTCAATTTTGAATTATTTTTTCTTGATTTGAAATTATAATCAAAGCATTATTGAATTGGGTTCTTAAACAAGAAGATCTAATCAAAATTCTATTGTTTGGTTGTTTAAAAAATGAGGGAATGTGAAAAAAAGTGTGGGAAAGTGATGAGAAATGGAAAAAAATTTTGTGAACCCCTTATGATTTCCACATTGATATTTTTTTTCTAACGTAGAAAGTCCACATCAGCATTCCATGAAGTTAACAAAGGGAGAGAATTTTCTATTACAAAATTGAAGTTTAAATGATTTTATTTTATAAATAATAATTTAGATATTAAATTGTTAAGAGTTCTATATAATTAATCCGTTATTTTACTGAAAATTTTTCATCACTCCGTCGTGTTTCGCATGGGAATCTAGCTTTTGACCCAATTTTTTTTTCTATTATTTGTAGGCATTTGATATAATTTCTTTTTGTTTTTGTTTTTTTTTGTAGTTTATATTTTTCAAAATTCAAAAAAGTTGTATAACAAAATATAATTGTTTTGGTTACTTTATAGCTTAAACTTAAAACATAAAATTAAGTTTCTAAAATAACAAAACAAAAGGTGACTTTGCTTTGCAGAAAAATGGAGATTATGACCAACTTCAAATATCATATGAAACAACAGTTAGATTGTGTTTCATAGGATAAATATTAGCAACATACATAGAGTAAATCATATCATAGTCACGACCATTATAATTAAGGGAAAGATTTCCATACTTATACTACCACAAAAATAACTCACAACAGTAATACAAATTTTCCAGAACTATGGTTAATAGACTGAAACCTCTAATGCCTCATTTGATTTCACCTATGTAGAGTAGTTTTGTTTTTGGTCACCACATCACTAATAATATCATCATTTTCCAGGAAGCTATTCATTCTATGCGGAAGGCTAAAGGTGGGATGGGTATGATGTTGGGAAATGACGCTAATTTTTCTATAATCAGATTTATAAGAAAGTGAAGAAAATGTGGATTAATAAGACACACAAGTTGATAACGGAGTTCGGCCAATTATGCCTACGTCTCCGGACTGCTGCAGATCTTTTACTGAACGAAGAGAAATTTACAAAGTGTTTACAAACACTCACAACTCATAACTCACAACCTCTCACTTTTTGATGGAATACCTTACAAATGAATTTCTAAGGCTATATATAGGCCTACACCTTCTCAATGGATGATCAAGATTAATTCTCACCTACTTTGATGGATGGTTGAGATCATTTCTCACCTACCGTTTCACCTACCAAATGGATGGTCAAGATTAATCCTCACCTACCATCTTACCAACCAAATATATGGTCAAGATTAATCTTCACCCACCAAATGGATGGTCAAGATCAATTTTCACCTACCATCTTACCTACCAAATATTTTGTCAATAAAAGATGCATCGTCCATCTTTATTGTCATTTATTTCTGGTGCATGTGTAGTTTGACCAACAATCTCCCACTTGAAGACTGGTTTCAATCTGTCTTCACACCTCAATCAATGCAGCAGCCTTTCTGGTCTTGTTACTCTAGCAGACCAACTGAAGTTGGTCGATAGTCACCGCCTTTGTCAACATATCCGCTGGATTCCTGCTTCCTTGGATCTTCTCCAGTACTAACACATCATCTTCCAATAAAGATCTGATGAAGTGATAACGAAGCCTAATATGTTTGGTTCTAGAATGAAATGCTGAATTTTTCGCCAAGTGTATCGCACTTTGACTATCACTATGCAAAATATTCTTCTCCTTTTTGAATCCCAACTCAGTTAACAAACCTTGAAGCCATATCATCTCTTTACTAGCTTCAGTCACTGCTACATACTCAGTCTCTGTAGTGGATAAAGTGACAATCTTCTGTATTTGTGAGATCCAACTAACAGCTGTAGTTCCAATAGTGAATATATAACCGGTGGTGCTTCTTCGGTGATCGAATTCTCCTCTAAAGTCTGCATCTACGTAGTCTTGTACTTTTAACTCTCCTTTACCAAAGTACAGACACTTCTCCGTGGTGTCTCGTAAATACCTCAAAATCCACTTGACTGCTTTCCAATGAGCTTTTCCTGGATTTGACATAAATCTGCTAACAACTCCTACTGCATGACCAATATCTGGTCTAGTACAGACCATTGCATACATCAAACTTCCAATAGCTGAGGCATAAGGAACCTTAGCCGTAAATTCTCTCTCTTCCTCCGTTTGAGGGGATTGATTATTGGATACGCGAAAATGACTGGCCAAGGGTGTGTTAACTGGCTTGGCGTTGCTCATGTTGAATCTCTGCAAAACACGGTTGATGTACTCTGCTTGAGATAACTGCAAGAACCCTTTCTGCTTATCTCTTGTGATTTGCATTCCAAAAATCTTTTTTGCTGGACCCAAGTCTTTCATGTCAAACTCTTTTGACAATTGCTGCTTCAACCTTCTGATATCATCCATATTTGAACCTGTTACTAACATATCATCGACATAAAGTAGCAAAATAATATAATTGGATCTATATCTCTTGAAGTAGCAACAATGGTCGACATTGCACTTCTGAAAATCTTCCTTGTGCATAAAGCTGTCAAACTTTCTGTACCACTGTCTTGGGGCTTGTTTCAGGCCATACAAACTCTTCTTGAGTCTGCACACCATGTTCTCCTTCCTTTTTTTTGAGAAACCTTATGGCTGATGCATGTATATTTCTTCATCTAAGTCTCCGTGAAGAAATGTTATTTTCACATCCAGCTGTTCAAGATGAAGATCTTCAATAGCCACAATACTCAATACTGTTCTAATAGTATTGAGCTTCACAACGGGAGCAAAAATATCGGTGTAGTCAACTCCTTCCTTCTGCTGGAATCCTTTGACAACAAGTCGAGCTTTGTATATTTTGAGACCATCATGCTCTTCTTTTACCCGGTACACCCATTTGTTATGAAGTGCCTTCTTCCCCATAAGCAACTCAACTAGTTCCCATGTCCGGTTAGAGATCAGAGACTTCATCTCGTCTTTCATGGCAAGCTCCCACTTACTAGCATCTCCAGTCTGACAAGCTTCATCATAGCATTCAGACTCCCCTCCATCAGTCAATAACAGATAGTTCATGTATCTCCTGTTAGGCACATGAAGCCGAGAAGACCTTCTTAATACAGGAGATGGAGTAGGAGGCTATGGTGTGTCGGATTGATGCGCACTGCTTGGTCCAACAAGTTCCTCTGGCTGAGGACTTGCTACAATGGGTTCCGTCACGGAACTAACTGGGACATCATCTGCATCTGTAAATACTGACTCATTCTATTCTGAGTTGTTGGCGACTATTTTATGCATGTCCTTGTACATCACCCTTTCGTCACAAATCACATCTCTGCTACGGATGACCTTTTTATTTTCGTCATCCCAAATACGGTAGCCAAACTCATCCTCACCATAGCCGATGAGAATGCATTTCTTGGATTTGGGATCAAGCTTATTCCTTCCTTGATCACTGATATGCACATATGCTACACAACCAAAAACTTTTAAATGTGATAGTTTTATCTCTTTTTGGCTCCATACCTCCTCTGGTATTCTGTGCTCCAATGGAACCGATGGTCCTCGATTGATTAAGTAAGCTGCTGTGTTGACTGCTTCTGCCCAGAACTGCTTCGGTAGACCTGACTGTATACGAATGCTTCTGGCTCTTTCTGTCAATATTCGGTTCATACGTTCAGCTACACCATTGTGTTGAGGTGTACCTGACATGGTTCTCTCCATTCTGATGTCGTGCTCATAGCAAAACTTCTTGAATCTGGTGTCTTCATATTCACCACCATTGTCAGTTCTAAGCTTTTTAATCTTCAGACCTGTCTCATTTTCAACCATAGCTTTCCATCTTCTGAAAGCCTCGAACACTTTGGACTTATATTTTAGAAAGTAAACCCATACCTTCCGAGAGTGATCATCGATGAAAGTCACGAAGTAGTGTTTCCCACCAATGGATGAGACAGTCGTTGGTCTCCAAACATCAGAGTGAACTATCTCTAGCCTTTCTTTTTTTGGGGTTCTGCCACTTGTTTGAAAGCTGACCCTTTTCTGCTTTCCAAGTATGCAATCTTCACACGTGTCTATCTCCACTGACTGTAGACCTGGAAGTTTCCCCTGCGAATGCATAATCTTCATTTCTTTTTCACTCATATGGCCTAGTCTCTGGTGCCATAGATTGGGATTTTCATTGCTAGCTGCAACTATGATTGAACAGCGTGCTCCCGCTGTCATGTAAAGAGTGTCATTCTTTTTGCCTCGAGCAACCGTCATTGCTCCCTTTGAAATCTTCCAATTATCACCATGAAAGATCGTAGTGTAGCCTTCGCTAGCCAACTGCCCTACTGAGATTAAGTTCTTTCTCAGGTTGGGAATATGTCTGACATCCTTCAGCTCCCAAACAGATCTGTTCAACTTAATCTTTACTACACCTTTGCCAATAATAGCACAAGATTGATCATCACCAAGATATACCTTTCTAAGGTTTCCAGGGACATACATTTCAAAGAATTCTTTCTGTGAAGTAGCATGGAACGATGCTCCAGAGTCTAACACCCAAGACTCCTCTTTGCTTTCCAAAGAGCATATAAATGCGTCATTGCCTCTAGAGGTGGAAGCAACATTTGCCTCTACCTTTGCTTTCTGGTTCTTCGGTGCACTATTGCACTGATTTTTGTAGTGCCCAGTCTTTCCACAATTCCAACATTCGACAGTTTTCGAACTATGGAAATTACTTGGATTCCTGGATTTGGACCTCATGTCCTTTGATTTACCTCGGTAGTTTGACTTTCCTCGTCCATTGCCTCTGGTTGAATTTCTTCCTCTTGACTCTGTATGCAAAACTGAAGAAGTTGATGATTCACCCGACTCTCTCCGTCGGATCTCTTCACTGAGAACCAAATCACGAACATCATCAAATTTCAACTTAGTGCTTCCTGACGAGCTACTCACAGCTGTGACAGTAGCATTCCAGCTTTCTGGTAGAGAAGACAAAAGTATTAATGCTCGTACTTCTTCATCAAATTCAATTCCAATCGAACTCAATTGGGTTGTGACTGTATTGAGTTCATTGAGATGTTGAGCTACCGATGCACCTTCTGTCATTCGCAAGTTGAACAAGCGCCTCATGAGGTGCACTTTGTTTGAGGCTGAAGGCTTCTCATACATACTAGAAAGAGCCATCATAAGACCTGTCGTGGTCTTTTCCTTTGCTATGTTGAAAGCAACATTGCGGGATAACGTCAATCGGATAACTCCGAGAGCTTGTTTGTCGAGAAGACTCCAGTCTTCTTCCTTCATAGCCTCTGGCTTCTTTCCTGAGAGAGGTTGATATAGATTTCTTTGATACAAATAATCTTCTATTTGCATTTTCCAAAAGCCAAAGTCTGCTCCATCGAACTTCTCAATTTTCACATTTACTTCGTTTGCGGTCATCACTTCCACTCGAATCTTACTTCCTTTGGATCGTTTCTGACAATTCTTGCGAACCACCGTGGATAATTTGGTACAACTGACCAAATTTTACTATTCACAATTTCACTATTCACATGAATAGTAATCGCCCGAAAAAAGAAAGAAAAACGCAACCAATGCTCTGATACCAGTTGTTGGGAAATGACGCTAATTTCCCTATAATCGGATTTATAAGAAAGCGAAGAAAATACGGACTAATAAGACACACAAGTTGATAACGGAGTTCGGCCAATTATGCCTACGTCTCCGGACTGCTGCAGATATTTTACTGAAGGAAGAGAAATTTACAAAGTGTTTACAAACACTCACAACTCACAACCTCTCACTTTTTGATGGAATACCTTACAAATGAATTTCTAAGGCTATATATAGGCCTACACCTTCTCAATAGACGATCAAGATTAATTCTCACCTACTTTGATGGATGATTGAGATCATTTCTCACCTACTTTGATGGATGATTGAGATCATTTCTCACTTACCGTCTCACCCACCAAATGGATGGTCAAGATTAATCCTCACCTACCATCTTACCAACAAAATATATGGTCAAGATTAATCTCCACCCATCAAATGGATGGTCAAGATCAATTTTCACCTACCATCTTACCTAACAAATATTTTGTCAATAAAAGATGTATCGTCCATCTTTATTGTCATTTATTTCTGGTGCATGTGTAGTTTGACCAACATATGATGGCTCCAAAGATCAATTTGGCTAAGGCTTAGGACATATTATCCTGAGATTTTTCTTGGTAATACTCTTTGTGATGTTGGTTTTCCTAATTTTTGGTGTCGGAATATTATGAATTATATGAAGAATAGTAAAATGTCCATTTTATGGATTGGGGAGAGCTTCCAGCCTTTGTCCCATTTAAAGGAGTTCGTCAGGGGAATCATTTATCTCCTTCCCTCTTCGTTTTGTATATTGATCGACTGTCCCATATCATTTTTGACTCTGTGAATGAGAATCAATAGAGGCCTATCAAGATTTCTTTTAGAGGGTCTATTCTTTACAGACGACATGATTCTCTTTGCAAAAGCTAGTGTTGAGTAGATTTGTATTGTTAAAGGTTGTCTTGATAGATTTTGTGTTGCTTCAGGGCAATTGGTGAATTTCTTGAAGTCCAATTTGTTCGTTTCGGCCAATGTGGGGAGTAATGTAGCTAATGCGCTCTCTGTTATTTCTGGGATTCCTCTTGTCTCTGATTTAAGGTTGTATTTGGGGGCTTTGGTTGTTCACGATAGGGTTACTTATATGAGTTTGTCCTAGAAAGAATGAAAAGTAGGCTTGCTAGCTGGAAGTCCAAGTGTTATCCTTTGCTGGCCATGTGATGTTGTCTAAGACAATTCTGAGTTCTATGGCTAATTATGTGATACAGACTGCTATGATTCCTTATAGGGTTTGTGATGAAATGTAGAAGCTGTGCAGAAATTTCATTTGGTGGCTTAATCAAAATAGTAGAGGGATTAATTTAGTTAATTGGGATACAATTACTCAACCTGTTGTTGTTGGTGGTTTGGTATCTGTAGGTTGTGCCAGGTTAATCAAGCTTTCATGGCTAAGCTAACTCGGCAGGTGGTTAATGGAGTTGATAATTTTTTGGCTAATATGATGCGGGCTAAATATCTGAAGAGGGCACATATTTTGGGAATATAATTTTCTATAGTAGTAGGTCTGTAGTTTGGAGGGGTATCTGTGCAAGGTATAATCTAGTGTTTAGAGGAATGGGCTAGGAATGTTCGTAATGGAAATAACACTCTTTTTTGGATTGATATTTGGCTTCTCAAAGATCATTTAATTGGTTGGTGTTTGACTAATTTACCTTGTTAGGAGAAGGAGAAGTTAGTGATTATTGGGTTCCGTCTAAAGGCTGAGATTGGGAGTGCCTTCTTTTTTTCATGCCTTATAATATTCTTTAGAAGTTGGCTTCTTTTATTATTGATGAAGACCCAAGGCTGCATGATAATTATATGTGGAGTTTTTTTGATGATGGTATTTTTCTGTGAGGTCAGTTTATACGACTATTAATGGTCTTGATCTTTCTAATGTGAATGACTTTTAGAAGTTCTTATGTAAGATTAAAGTTCCTAGGAGGATTCAGTCCTTTCTTTGGTTAGCGGCTCATGGCAAGCTGATGTGTAATAAACAAAGGTTTAAAATAGGATTTTCTTCTTCTCTTTTTTGTGATGTCTATAATTCCTTTGTTGAGAATGAGCTCCATGTCCCTAGAGACTGTGATAGAGCTAAACAAATTTGGGAGGCTTCTCTTAGCCCTCTCTTTTATTTTCGGCAATGCTCTTTGGCTAAGGATGAGCGGTTGAAGGTGAATATAATAGGCATGTATTCAAGGTTCTATGATGGGAATTGGGAGGTATTTTTTGCTATTTCTCTTTGGTGGATTTGGAGATGGAGGAATGATGGTGTCTTTAACCAACATGAATGGCCCTTTTGGCGCAAGCTTTATTTTCTTGCATAATTATGCTATACAGGTTGTGGATGCCTTGAATCATTCTATTTTTGCTGTTTCTAAACATAGCTATGCTGATTGTTGAATTAGTTGGACAACCCCTCCTATTTCTTGGAAGCTTAATACTGATGGTTGTTCTAAAGGTAATCTTGGTTTTGTAAGGGGGGGGGGGGGGGTCTGGTCTCTTTCAAGATTGCCATGGGAAGTGGTGTTTTGGTTTTGTGGTTAACGTTGGGATTTGTTCAACTGTAGAAGCAGAACTTTGGGCAGCCTTTAAAGGCATGTCTCTTGCCATTAGTAAGGGTTGTTATAAGGTGATTCTTGAAGTCGACTCTCATTTGGTTTTTGATTGGTTGAAGAAGGTGATCTCCTACCAGGGGAAGAATGTGAATTCAGTTCATGTTTGTTGCAAGCTTATTGCTTCTTTTGCGGATCTTCGGGTTGAACATATTTACCGTGAAGGGAATAGGGTTGTGGATTGGTTATTGAATGAAGCTCTTTTTTATCTTCGAGGGGTGACTAAGTTGTGCCTACCTCCTTAGAACTTAAAGCTGATTTTGCGTGAGGATTTTAGGGGTATCTCTTAGGCTCGGCGTGTGGCTTTTTAGTTGTTTGTTTTTTGGATTTTCTTCTCCCTGTTACTAAAAAAAAACACAAACAACTATAGCCTATTGCTTCCTCTCTAATTTACAGTGTAGGATTGTATAAAAATTATTAAGTAAACCAATATTTATATAGGAATCAACATCCTGCAAAGCAACCATATAATGACAATTTAGCACCCAAAAAATTTGTTAATTATCTCCATCTTTATTATCCAAATGATCAATCAGAAATGTTATTATAACTTCTTGATGAATCAATTAAAGCAGGATTGCTTCTAATTTCATTTCAACTTCAAATCCATGTGTACATGCTTACCTACTCAATTTTCTCATTGTGGTTGTTTGCCTTGATGATCACTCCTTCGTTCTTTAACTTGGATGTATTGAATTGATGATGATATATATATGTATAATTTCCATTTACTTTGTGCAACTAAGGATATGATTGAGGTTGGATCGAGCTGATGTTGGGCTTTATAATTTTTATGATATCCAAGCTTTATATTCAATTATAGATAGAGTCACGCCGAGTTCATGTCATGTTCCGATGAGTTTATTATGCTATTAAGGTTAGCAATAATAATGAATAGAGTATCTTAAGGTATTCAATCCTACATGATTTTAATAGATAATGAATAAATGAATTCTGCACAAATTTAGATATTAATTTTAGTACACATTAGATTCTAGTAGTAGAGTTAGAATACAAGTATTTGTTTTTTTTTCCTATGTGTCTCAAAATCAAGACATTAAAGGAGGGAGAATGACTGAACTTCTTATGTCATTGGAGCACATGCTTGGACACAAGTGTCTGCTTCAATACATGCTTAGCTCACACACATGCATAGATGCTTACCTCAAGTTTTACGACAACTCCAATCAATGGTCTCAATAGATAGAACAAAAACTTTGGTCCTTTTAGGAGACAGGTAGTTTTGGTCACCTTTCTAGGTATTATTTCTTAAAATAAATGAGAGCAGGGGTGTTTGTTCACTCGATATTTGTAAATCCTTTCTAGACTTTATTAATTATTGAGCTGCTTATGATAGATAAAGAGACAGTTCAATTCAAATTTTTCAATATTCTGATCAAATATAATTTTGAGAATTTTTTATATAAATACCAAACAATTTTTATTTACTTTCTTTCAAAAAGTATTTTTTAATTTATTATTTTAAAAAATTTCCTTTATTTTTATTATAGTACATATTGAGTATCTCAATTTGCATGTATTACACTATTTGCATATATAGAAAATATTTATAATATACGTGTAATATACTAGGTAATGTTAATTAATTATAATCTCATACTCGAGAAATAAAACTTTTAATTGAAGACCCATTCAGGATGGTTTTTAAATTTTAAATTTAAATTTTTAAAAATTAAACACTTTTTATTATTATTTAGATTTAAAAAATGTTCTTAATTTTTCAAATTCAGAAAAGCGTGCCTTAAATGTCAATTTACTTTATTCATCTCCTATCTAAAAGTAAAAAATGAATTTACAGTGGTAACTTAGTCCCAAAAATAAAATGTGTGCCTTAATTTATTTTATTCTTCCCCAAGTAATAAAAGCCAAAGTCTGTCCACTGCCCAGCACAATCATCCCCAATTTTTTCTTTTTCTGCATTTTCATTGTCTTCTTTTTCCTATATCCCTCTCTCATGAGAACATAATCGTATGGATTGCTAGATTCAAGAAGAAATCTTCTTAGAAAAGTCGGTAATAAGATTTTCATCTTTATGAAAATATAGAAAATTCAATTTTGTTTCTATAAATTTTAATGATGTCCTTGTATAGTTAAAATTGAAGAATCAAGAGTTACATGTAAGGGAAAACTATAAGCTCGTGGGAAATTGATGGAGCACTTTTAAAATATAAAATTTAAATTGAAGTACTCTTAAAAGATAAAAAAAATTTAAAATATATTTTAAAATTTTTTAAAAATAGTCGAATATTTTTTGAAAAAAAAAAAACAACGGTGACAAATTATGTAATTTCCTCCTAGATAGTTAAATGGAATAAGAAGAAAACTTATAAAATTGGGTAGGTAAATGAATATTAGACCAAACTCTTTTCAAAAATTAATTTAAAAAAATTATCCAAATCATTATAAATAATAGTTATAGTTATAGTCAACCAAAGTGAGATATATAATCCAACAATATATATATATATAACAGTACCTGTGTGAATTTCTTAAACAACTACAATAAGAAGAATAATTAATAGTATTTTATAGACAATCTAAAAGCTAGTTGTATTTAAGTAAAAAATGATATGAGAAAAAGAGATGTAAAAACTGATAAAAAAAATAATATAAAAAATTATTTAAAATTTAATTTATTATATAAAGTTAAATGTTTTATCGTTTAACTAATAAAAAATAAATTTACTCACAAAATTAAGTTATTTTTTAATTTTTTAATATAATCGTCAAATAATTCCTATTTAAAATTGATTTCATATGTTCAAAATCTATTAAATATAATTAATGAAAAAAATTTGAGGCTCCAAAATATTTATATAATTAATGGAAAAAAATTAAAGCCCCTCAAAAACTGGGGGCCCTAGGCATAGGCATTAATGGCTTATATCTTAAGCTGCCCCTAGTTTTATGTTAATAAAATCAAATTATTTGTCTTAAGAAATAAAAAATAATGAGTGGGCAGAATAAATTCCACAAGATAAAGTAATAAATAAACACAAGCATTTTGAGAGTCAAATCTAAAAAATAAAAATGAATGCAAATGAGCAAGTCTACACGCTCTAATTAATTAGTGTTAATCATTCAGCTTAAGTTGTCATATCACAATTAGATGTGCGACCCAGTCTGCCTCCCTATTTTTTAATATATGCCCAGAAGAGTTTACTTTTAATTGAAATGATAAAACGATAAATAATGTGTTTAATTATTCAAAATAAATGCATTTTAAATTAATATTAAAAATAAAAGCAAACAAATGATTCATTTGTTTTCGTTTGACTTTAAAAAATATTTTTTTAACTTATATTTTTTGAAATAAACTAAATATTGGAAATAAAAAATATTTTTTGAAACAATATTCAGATTGGAGAATTTAGATTCTATAATCCCACTACCTCTACCTAGGGATGAGAATTTGGTAATTCGGTTGCAAATTGAAAAAAAATTCGATAATTAAATATCGAATTTTTCAAAAATGTCCTATCAATTACCTAACTAAAATTAAGTTACTTTCAGCAATTTTTTCAATAATAGAAAATTTTACAAAATTTTTTAACTTATTTAATTAGAATAAAAATACTATATATATCATATAAATTAAAATACCATTAAATAATATATTTTTTGAAATAAAATAAAAAACATATTTTGGACAAATATAAAAATCATAGTAAAATTCATAAATATGTCACACAATACATTATCACTATATCTCAAAATTAATTTAGCAATAAGCAATTTCATTGCTAAATAATTTTTATACTCACATAAATTTAAGGATTATATATATAACGACTTCATTTTAAAATTCAATAATTACCGAATTATTGCAATAAATTATTGAATAACCAAAATCATTAAAATTTTATTACTGGTAGCGTACTAAATTTTTTTCTATACGATAATTGGTTATCAAAATTTAATAGTTTTATTGTGTAATTTGGATTTACTGAATCCTAGTCAAAAATTCGATTATGATCCAAAAGAAAAAAATAATGATAAATCCATCACAAGTCAATACCCACTTAACAAGCTTAGAATTCTTGATTTTTATAGTCACCAAGAGATTGAAATTGTGAAATAAAAAACGAAAAAATATCCATAAAACAAGAAGCTTTTGTCTCTTTTCTCGAGAAGAAATTAAAAATAAAAATATTCAAGTGGCTAATTATTAAATTAAATAGATGACTACATATAGGATTGAGAGGTTAATTAAGCTATATATCGATGTTGACTCCACAATATATTGTTAATTATTTATTAGAATATAGATTAAATTTTTATTTTTTTTGGTAAATGGATTTCATTAAGGTAGACCAATTTCATTAGATTTCGATTTTAAAATTTTAATCATAAGATTAATATTTCTTATTATTGGTAAGATGAATAACTTTTGATGCAGAAATATCAAAATCCTTTCCAGTTGTCAAGAGTTTTGCCTTCTACTACTTTGCTTCCGGTGGAGAGTCTAGGATTTGAAACCATTACTCCTTGCTCCACATAAAAGCAAGTGGAAAAACATATTCCAAGTGGAGTGTGGAATTTTAGCGATGCATACATTAGTCGGAGACTAGAAAGGTCCCTTTCCATATGATTGTTTATGTGACATTTATATATATATATTTATTTTCTTTTGTCCATTTAGACTAAAACCAAAAACAAAACGAACGATTCTAAAAATACTAAAATGGTTTTTGAAGTAATATTTTTTTAGATATCAATCTGAAATTTTGATTTTAATTCATCGAAGAAAAAAGCTCAATTTTGATATCAATTCGAAATTTTATGAAATGTCAATTTAAAAACCAAACTTGAAAATTATTTGAATTTAATTTTGAAAAATAAAATTGAGCTTATAAGGGCTTGAATATCCTGACTCAAAAACTCAAAATTGATAATTAAAAAATGATTGATTCGATTGGTTGCCAATAAAATATTTTAAATACATGTGTTATTGACAACGATACCCCTCCTTTTTTGCCCCCAGTACAGTACCCACACCATCTAAATTCTAGAGTCTAAAGACAAATGGTGGCCAGGCGGTCAAGCCTAAAAGAAGGGAAGTCAAAAGAAATACACAGAAGTGCTACGCACTGAACTTGGAAAAAAAACAGTAACCTCCAAGCAATCCTCTACTATAAATATGGTAGAAGTTGAAACTTGAAACCATAACAAAAGGGATAAAGAAAGATATGGGAAACAAGAAGAGGAATAGGCCATTAGCTTCCATGGTGGTGGTAGTAGTAATGGTTGTGGCTATCTTAAGTTTGTGGGAGGTGAAGATGGGGAGTGCAGCTCCTACTGCTGCACAATGCAAAGAGGAAAGGAGACTCGGGCTTAATGCTTGCAAACCAGTAGTGTACGGCAGGCCTCCGTCATCCCAATGCTGTGAGCGTATAAGGGTGACCCATATCGAATGTGTGTGCCCTGATATCACCCCCAAAGTGGCCGCCCTTGTTGACATCAACCGTGCCATTAAAGTCATCGAAGGCTGCGGTAGAAGAGTTCCTCACCACTTCAAGTGTGGAAGTAAGCTCCTCCTTACTCTCTCCCTATCCTCCTCATACATATTCAGACTTCGAATTTGGAAATGCTATTGACTTGTTTTTTCCCCTTTCTTTCTTTGTAGGTATCACCACTCCGTGATGAAAATTTTGTGTCCAATGTCTGGAATTGGGTGATTGATGCTCCTCTAAATTAGTCTATGTGGTTTGAGAAGATTAATTTGCTATTTAGCTTAAGTATTTCAACTCCAGTGTACTGCTCTATGTATCTGAATTTGAATAAATTCTTAATAATATCTCTCTACCCTTGTTGCTAATATACATGTAGTACATGCTAAGAAAAAGCCAAACCTACTCTCTATATGGTACATCAGTATTTTTTTTTTGGTTTTTAGGGAGTCTCAAAATATTAGTTTCTAAAAATAACAAGTTCATGCTCTTTGTATCAAAAATTTATTCTCGCTTAATTATTAATTTTGAACTAATTTAATTCATTAATTATAAATTTATTCATCTGATTATCGCCAATTAGATGCTAAACATTTTCTAAATATAAATTAACCGAAAAATAGTTGAATTGACTGTTTGATATCATTAATTGGATGCTAAGCATTTCAAAATATTAACTAAATTTAAATTAATTCGAAATTTATTATTAAAAGGGTTAATTAAATGAATTCTCCCTTATAAAGTTTAGGCATCAAAACATTTTTTTCTCCATATTTTAATTGTCAGTTTGTCACCTATGCAATAAGCGAACAACATATCTTCTCTTTAAAATATTATTTTGATTTGAATTTAAGATATAAATTTTTTTGTTTATTGATGTACTAAATTATTTTTTTACATTAAGTTTTTTCATTTTTATTTTATCAAAATTAAGCTTTTATTTACTAAAAGTGAATAATTTATTGATGGTAAAAAAAATCAAAATCGGAGGCTTAAATTAGAATAAATTAAAGTTAAAATGCTCCATTAAAAAAAAGTAAAATTAAAGAGATAAATTTGAATAAATAAAAATTCAGAAAAAAAACATATAATTTATATCAGGACCAATGTATATGCATTACAATTAATATGATCGAACATATAAAGGAGTTTTCCTTTATGAGTTCAGACGATGTCGTTTTGATTCTGTCTTCCCTGTCAACTTCACAAAAGGAAACAAATCAATCAAACCGCGGCATATTCGATACGCATCCAGTATCTATCCATTGACCCACTCTTGTTTCTCTCTCTGTCGCCTCCACATTTTTTAATTTTAATTTGTCATCACCATGACTGCCCTTCGTCAGATTCTTCGCCCTCTAGTCAGTCAACACCAAACCAAACCCAAAATCTCACCTTTTCTCTCTAATTCAATCCTCAATTCCAAGCTTCCAAATCAGACCGTGTTTTGCTCAGCACTCCCCATTTTCAAATGGGTCGCAGGCAAAACGACTCCGAAACCTCTCGTTTCACCTCTCTCACTCTCCTCTTGCTGGGTTTTATGTCCTGTGCTTTGGTCTACACTATCCTCTCCTTAGTCCTAAATCCTAATTCTACCTTTTTGAATTCAGGCTCTCAGTCTTTGGCATTGGTAGAGAAGAATTTAGAGGGAAATGGCGGAGAGTGCTGTAGAGGGATTGAGAATTTGGAGCTGTGGGGACCCGCAGTGAAGTGGGGATCAGATTTTAAGTTTAATTCTTCCAGGCAATGTTGCGAGGCGTGCAAGGCTATGTGTAATGGCAACGATGGGCCTTGCTTGTGTGATACTTGGGTTTTTTGCGGAAATAGGGAGACTTGTGGATCGAAATTTGGCGAGGTGAGACTCAATTTGGTGTTGACTTTTCATTTACTGCTTTTGGGTTGTAATTGATGGCGGTCTGATTAGATATATGACAAAGGATTATCACTAACTATACTATTACTAGTTTACTTGTAAATTGTAGATGATCAATCATGTAATTTAACGTCAAAACAAGGTATTTTAAGTTGCACATTTTGAAATTCAAGAACTTGCCTTATGATTTATGATTAATGGTTTTTTGAACTTCAGTGTTGGTTTTCACCTTTATAGCATATGGATGAATAAGATAGAAAACTCTTCACATGGCGTTTTTTTTCGAAGTTATTGTCATGACATAGTTTAGAAGGTTTTTGCTATTTGCTAACTTATTTACTTCATAGTTTTATCTTTGTACGATGCTGAGACAAGAAGTTATTTCAATGAATTCTGTAGTTTCAATCACTGTATTTACAATATCATTAGTGTGACTTTCTTCATGTCTTGTCTAGTGTTGGTTGAAGAAGCAGAAGGATACATTGAACCCTGATCGGCAGGAAACAGATCACAAAGTTAGCTGGACTTCAGGACTCATATTTGGAAAAGGAGAGGTATCTAATTTGGTCCTGAATTTCTTCATTTTTTTTTTTGTTCAAATTCCACTCTTTTTTTCTATTTCATTTCAGCTTGAAGTGCATTCTGTTGCATTCTCAATACAGGAAATTGCTCTTCTGATGTTATTTACCTTCTACGAAATTTAGTTTCTGCTTTTCCAACACACCTCCCCTCCTCTATTTTAGGCTAATATCAACAATATTGAGGTAATATTAACTTGGTACTATGCATTGTTGACATTTTTGCTCATTCTTGCTTCTTGTAGGGCATTATTGGCTTGGAAACGGAATATGGCACTCTTCATATAAAAGTAAGTGGTCATGCTTTTGGCTGTTATCTATCTAAATATTGATTTACAAGAACTTGATGTGCTTGAATTATGTTTGGTCATAATGTTTGGTGTTTTTAATCGTTGATTATTTTGTTGTACAATTTGAATTGTTAATTATTCCAAAGACAACTCTCATGGATAGTCAGCTAGCAACCAATGTGCCAAAGTAGCATGTATGCTTTGGTTCTTTACTTCTTGGTCTCACAATAAATGAACACAATCTTGAAATGACAATATGACTCTACTTATTTTTTTGTGTGGCTAAAAGGTATTTAATTCGAGGAATTTGTTTCATTTCATTCCTCATCTGATTTTCATAACAATGTGGTTTGGAACTGGTAATGGATTGGAAATAGCTAATACCTGTTGACTCATGGCATGTCATATCATACATCATGATATTGTGCTAAGGTCTTGGATTGATTTGGTGTCCCTGTTACCATGAAGGGCTGCTGGAATCCTTGCATGGAATGAGATATCTCTTGTTTCAATGTATAACTGACTGCATAAATAAACAAATAGGATTGCTATGATTTTTATATTCCTTCATACGTATTGGACTGTGTTTATTTTCCAATGTATGCAAGTATATTTGAAATGTTTTCTCCAGATTTGTAAAATTTATGTTTTTTCACTTTATAACAGTTTGTCCTTGGTTAAAAACTTGGCTTGATGCAGCTTTTCCCAGATTGTGCTCCTTCTTCTGTAGCTTACATTCTTGAGTTGTTAGCTTTGCGCCATTGTGCTGGTTGCCAATTTTTCCGTGCAGAGAGCCGGGGCCAATTTTGGGATTCAGAAGGAAATCACATAAAAAATGTGAGGATTCATTTAATTCCATTTTATCAGAACTGCCCATTTTAGTTGTCATTTCTCCACTATATAATGCATCTGATTATCTGAGGTGTCGCTTTGGCTGAGCTTCATTATAGTAGTTTCATCCCTGAAATTGTTATTCGTTCTAGCCATTTAATGGCTTTTACTTTTCAAAACTTTGAAAGCTTCATTTTCTCAACCTTTACAGGCACCTTTTGGCCCTCCTTTTGCATTGATTCAAGGAACACTGGAAGCACAAGGAACAACGTTCAAGAAAATCCCAACAGAAGTTTGCCCAACCATAAGAAGGGGTTCAGTTGCTTGGGTTGGTTCTGGCCCAGAATTCTTTATTAGCCTAGCCAACCACCAGGAGTGGAAAAAATCATATACCGTCTTCGGTTCTGTTCTTCCGGAAGACATGGGAATAGCAGAAAAAATTGCCCAGCTCCCCACTAAATCAGATGAATGGAACAATGTTAATGTGTCTGTGTTGGTGAAGCCAGTTCCCATAATGTTCCGAAGAATCAAGACTAGTAATGGAGAAATTAATACAAATGTGAAATCAAGTTCAAGTTGAACAGATCTACGATACAGTCATTTCCTTCTGAAGAAACAGCACCAGGCATGAAGCGTGAAATCATTTTGCAAAAATTTAGTATTGCTGATTATTTTTCTTCAACTGTACATTAAAAACTCAAATTTGGTTGATCCTTTTGTTTGTATTATGAATTCGATTTTGGTTGATCTTTTGTGTGTATTAGAGTACCAATTGCTTGGATCTTGAGTATCACTCTCGTCTTCTTGGAGTTTAACTTGATATAAACATCTGAATCAAAGGTATTGAAAAGCATCATGTCTCTATTTTTTGAGGTGGTTTGGTATGAAAAATATTTTTCGAAATATTTTTTTAATTTTTTTGAGATTTGAAAACTATTTTGGAAAAAATTATGCAAATAAATGTTTTTTTTAAAACATATTTATAAAATCAGTTTATAAAATTTTTTAAAAAACAGTTAATTAAATCAGAAAATGTTTTAATAAATTTGAATTGGGAAAGGTAAAAATTTGAACAGTCAAAAAAATTGAACCCCTTGGCATCACTCGAGGCTCTTGATTTTTTGTTTTATGAACATGAATGGATTAGTTTAGTTATAGATTTATAGATCAATTGGTCATATTATAGATGATTGAAAGACTTTGGCGAGAGATATTTGTAATATTTCTTAGAGGCTCCACGAATAGAATGGTTTATCTCATAGGCCATAGCTAGGGTCCCAAGGACTCTTCTTTTTCAGAACCTGTCTACTGGGTTGATCCCCTCCATTACTTGTATGCCATTTTTGTTAGGGTTGATAATTGGTGGTCGTATCCGTATTGTATCGTATATAAACATATCGTATTATTTAATATATAAATGTGTCATTTAATCATTTAATATGTTTATAAATATATATATATTTATACTCAAGTATATAGCTATATAAAACTAAAGTTAATATTTTATAAATATGTGTTAATTTTTATAATATATTAATAATTTGGTATAATATATATATATATATATATATAAAAGATAAAAATTTATTAGTATAATAAAATTTAAGCACCTAATTATTTATAAGATAACTAATACAAATTTTATTCACATATATTAATATAATTAATTTTAATAGAATATATTGTAAATTTACACATATATAAACTTTTACATGTTTTCGATATATAATTAATTTCTTTTAATTTTTACATATTTTATATATTTTTAAACATATATAATTATGTCATAATAAATTATGCAAATCAAATTTGTGTTGATATATTTATAACATATATTCATTTAATCAAAACTCATATATATTTAAATCTGTATTATATTGTGTTAGTTTAATTTTGTGTGCTTAAACTTGCCAGCTCTATTCTTGCTGCTGATGGCATTGCTTGAATGAAGTTTGCTTATTAGTTTCAAAAAAATATTGTATTATTTCTGCAATCGAATTCTTTGCATACAACTAAGTTCTGAAATTCTATAAAACGATATTATTTTGTTGGGCCGAATTCAACATGCTTAAGACTCATGTTTAAATCAAACCATTAATTTGTGAATTCTTTTTCATTATTTTAGATTCGTTTAGGTTGGATATAGTTGATAACTGATATTTAGATAACTGCAAAATGATCCTTATTTGATAAAAATAATATAATTTTTGTTGTTATAATATAAAATTTCTAATAGAAATATCATTTCATTAATTCAAAATATACATTTTTATAATATATAAATAAAATTATATCACTTATTTTATGCAGTTATTTATAATAATAATAGTAATAATAATAATAATAATAATCAATGAATAAATTTTTTTAAATAAGTATATGATACAAGAGTAATTAAATAAAAAAATAATTTTAAAATTTATTACTTTTTATATATAAGAATAATTTAGTATAAAAGTAATTTAATTTTTATATTTAAAATAATTTCAGTTATTTAGAAAAGAATTTACCAAAGATTTATAGATTAGTTATTAGATAAGAAAAAACTATCAGTTTCTTAAAAAATTTTAAGAAAAATAATTTAATTTATTTTTTTCAGAAAATTACATATTTAGTTTTTCTTTTTAAAGATATGAATGTAAAAAATTAATATATATTAATTTTATATTCAATTTTAAAAGAAATTTACGGATAAATTCCATCAATTCTGTAAGATTTATTTATTTTATATTCAAATATGGGGTTACTTTATTTAACAATTCATTTTTTTTATTATTAATCTTATTAAAAAAGGAAAAGGGCAAAATTCTTACCAAAGTGTATCTAAAGAATTGATACGGCGTCGTTTATAGACGAATAAAGCACCCTCCGAATCCCCATCCTCCACCCTTAAACCTTTCTTGCCGCCACCGTCACTTATCTTCCCGCCACCGTTATGATGGTCCAGTTCCACGAGCACATAATCACAGACCTAGTGGAGGAACCCACCGGCGGACTTGTGATACTTTCTTCTGGTCTTTCCCTTTCAAAACTTCTTTCTTCTCTTCTTCTCCTTCACCATCCCTCTCAAGGCACTCTCCTTATCCTCTCCCCTTCTCCTTCCCTCAAGTCCCAAATCCTCCACCACCTAACTGTTCATCAAAATCACTCCCCCGAAAACCACCAAGTCACCGAAATCACCGCCGATCTTCCCTCCCACTATCGCCTCTCTCTCTACTCCTCCGGTCAAATTTGCTTTATCACTCCAAGAATCCTCATCGTTGACCTTCTTAGTAATAGAATCCCGGTCACTAGCCTATCGGGATTGATTCTTCTCAATGTCCACTGTCTCTCCGAAACTTCGACAGAAGCTTTCATTGCCCGAATTCTCAAAACCCTATCCAAGACCATTTACATCCGTGCCTTTACGGACAAGCCGCACGCAATGGTGGCCGGATTCGCCAAGGCGGAGCGTATAATGAAGTCCCTTTACATTAAAAAACTGCACCTTTGGCCGAGGTTTCAGGTTTACGTATCGGAGGAGCTTGAAAGGTCCCCGCCGGAGGTGATTGATGTGCGGGTGCCGATGACTAAGTACATGGTGGGGATACAGAATGCTATTGTGGAAGTTATGGATGCGTGTTTGAAAGAGATGAGGAAGACCAATAAGGTTGACGTCGAGGATCTGACAGTGGAGAATGGATTGTTTAAATCTTTTGATGAGATTGTGAGGAGGCAGTTGGATCCCATTTGGCATATCTTGGGCAAGAATACTAAGCAGCTTGTTTCAGATTTGAAAACCTTGAGAAAATTGCTCGACTATCTTGTCAGGTAACGTGTGTATTTAATTGTTGGGTGAGAAATTTTTGATTTTAAATTGCACGCAAATGGAGAAAATTGAAACTTTCATTTGTCTTTAGCTGCTGAACGACATCTTTTGCTGTATAGTTTTTTGACTAGTTATCTTGTTCTTATAGGATTACACAACAGAGTACATGATAATTTTCCTGTGAAAATTCAAGGGAATGCTGTTGCTCTCTAACAAACTTTATACTGATTATGAATTTGTGAATTCATTTAATTTTGTTAGGTATGATGCAGTGAGTTATTTGAAATATTTGGATACACTTAGGGTGTCAGAGAGTTTTCGATCTGTTTGGATATTTACAGAGTCCAGTTTTAAAATATTTGACTATGCAAAGAAGCGTGTCTATCGTATGGTGAGGTCAAATGATGCAAAAGTAAATATGCCAAGTAATAGTTCCACCAGCAAAAAAAGGAAACTAAAGAGGAACAATGATGCGGAAGAAGGTGAGGGCATATTATTCCTTTTCATTTTTTATTAGACAATATTTTCTAGGTCTTTACTCATTGTTCTTCTTTACATGCTCTTTTAGTAGCTGATGGAGCTTCACCCACCAGTACAAATGGTGGAATTGTAGTGGAGGAGGTTTTGGAGGCATCTCCAAAGTGGAAGGTTTTACGTGTGGGTGAGTGAGTTCCATTTTCTATGTTATCTTATAGTTGCAACTACTTTAAGCAATTAAAGTGTAGTGCTTGAGCCTCAACTCTTCAGCTGTCCTTTTGTTTTCTGGTTATACGGATGGTTCTTATGGTTATAATGGTGGCTATTATTGCTAGAGTGGTTGTTTACAACGAAAGATAAAGAATGGCATGGAAAGTGGACTCTTAGTTGAGATACTACTTTTTATTACAGGAGATTCTTGAAGAAATACAGGAAGAAAGAGAAAAGAAGGCTTTATTGAGAGAAGAACTAAATGAAAGTGAAGAGGTTGACAATGGCATTGTTCTAGTGGCATGCAAAGATGAACGCTCCTGCATGCAGCTTGAAGACTTCATCACCAATGGCCCTTGGAAGGTTTTTCTATATTCTATTTTTCATTTTTTTTCATGTGAAGTCCTTTCAAATTTTTTTTCCAATGATTGGAACTTTGTCCTCACTATTTCACCGTTTAGGCACATGCTTCTTAGTTTTTGTCAGAGCCCTATTTATTCAACACCACCCTTTCTAGTCTGTAACGTTTGGCACCTTATGTCATTCCTTATTACTTCACATTTTGGAAATGAGCTGTTCTGAAATGGCATTTTGTTGATATATGGGTAATTTTCATTTGTGGTCCAAAGATTAGTTAGGAAATGGAGGGCTGCTCACCCCTGTGACTTGCAAACCTGGGTACCTATACTGAGTTTTTGGAAGGATGTCAAGAGGCTATCAGCAAATTTGAGCTAGCATTTTGAAAAGATATAGGAACTTTTCTGCCTTGAATTAGTAAAAGTATAATTTAGAAATTAACACTCCACATTGTTACACCCATATGGTTAACCTTTATATGCAAATCACTGATAACATATATTCCTATGAAGGTCTTGCAAGAAGAATGGGAGAAGTACTTGTTGAGCAAAGTAGAATTGCGGGGCTTGCAAACACCTCAGAAAAAGAAACCTAGACCAAAGGAAACAAAGGGATTTGGCATTCTTGATGGTGTTGTCCCCGTAACAGCTGCACACAGTGCAGAAACAAGCAGCATAAATAAGCAGGAAAATGATGCCCTTTTGGCAGTGGCATCAGAAATACGAAATCAGCGTCGAAAGGATTATATTGTTGTGGATGAACCAAAGCCTCTTGTTGAAAATAGCAAACAGGGAAACGGAAAAGGACGGAATAAAAGAGGCCGAGCAAATGCTATAAATTCTGGAAACAAAGATGATAATGTCAACAATAATAAAGTGGCAACAAGGAATAAACCTGAAATATCTAGTTCAGAACATGAAGGCCAATCTTCTGAGTATGATAGACTTGTTGCAGATGGTTGTCATGAAGACAACCTGAAAGGAACGTGTATAAACCAGGGGATTCCTCACAGGCATACTCAACTGCCTGATACTTCACACAGCACTGCTAAGCGAATACCACCTGTTCACTTTTATGCTCAAGAAAGTGATGAGCCTATACTTGACATTCTAAAGCCCTCTGTAATTATTGTTTACCACCCAGACATGACTCTGGTCCGAGAAATTGAAGTATATAAAGCTGAAAATCCCTCAAAAAATCTGAGAGTTTATTTCCTTTTCTATGAAAATTCTACTGAGGTCCAAAAATTTGAAGCTAGTATACGCAGGGAAAATGGAGCATTTGAGTCCTTGATCCGGCAGAAATCATTAATGATGATTCCAGTTGATCAGGTACAGTCTTCATGAGTTCTCTCTCATCCTCACTGAAAATGTTCTGGAGATTAATTTGCTTCTACTATATTGGTATTCCTTTACTGCTACGCATACACACAAGTTTTTAATATTGTAAAAATATCTTCAATATAATTATGATTCATCACGCTTTATCGAGCTTATGCTAGTTATTTGGCCTATGTGCATTGCTTGTGATTCATAAATTTTGTGTGCTCATGCATAATGTATTTTTATTAGTGACAAGGTTCCTTGTTAGTTTTACTAGTTCCTATCTTTTTTGTTGATTACACTTGGTACAGAATGCAAATGGCATGGGATTCAGTTCTTCTATGGAATCACAGCCTTCTAGTTCCTTAAATTCTGTTACCAGAAAGGCTGGTGGAAGAAAGGAAGTAGAGAAAGAAATGCAGGTGTGTAGCATGTTTGCATTTTCTATGATAATCCTCTATCTACTGCAGAATGTTCCTTATAATTTTAATCTTTTCAGGTCATTGTGGACATGAGGGAATTTATGAGCAGCCTTCCAAATGTTCTCCACCAGAAAGGTATGCGAATTATACCAGTAACCTTGGAAGTTGGAGATTATATCCTGTCTCCATTAATATGCGTAGAGAGAAAGAGTATTCAAGATCTTTTTATGAGCTTCACATCAGGCCGCCTCTACCACCAAGTGGAAACAATGGTCCGGTATTATAGAAAACCTGTTCTTCTGATCGAGTTTTCACAAGACAAAAGCTTTTCATTTCAGGTATGCTATGTTAAAATTAAGAGAACTGTTTCTGGGGTTGGCTTAGTAGGTTTTTCAGTCCATTAACTGGATATGAATTTGCAGTCAGCAAGTGATATTGGTGATGATGTGACACCAAATAGTATAATATCCAAGCTGTCATTACTTGCTCTTCACTTTCCCCGTTTGCGCATCATCTGGTCTCGTAGTTTGCATGCTAGTGCTGAAATATTTGCTTCACTGAAGGCAAATCAAGATGAACCTGATGAGTCCAAGGCAACCAGAATCGGTGTCCCATCAGAAGAGGGAATTGTGGAAAATGATGTTAGGTAAGATGCATATGGTTATTTTTCTTGGTATCTATGTTTAAAGCTTTAGCTATTATGCTTTTCTGGGAAGCTGGAGATTGAGTTTACAACCTTTCGTTAATCTTGTCATTTACTGTTACTGCTGTTTGTTTGTGTCGTTAATATTTTTATCATGCTTATTTAATTACAGAGCAGAAAACTATAATACATCTGCGGTGGAATTTCTGAGGCGTCTTCCGGGAGTGACGGATTCCAACTACAGGGCCATAATGGATGGGTGTAAAAGCTTAGCTGAACTCGCCCTACTTCCTTCAGAAAGGCTAAGTGAATTAATGGGTGGCCAAAAAGCTGCTAAAACTCTGAGAGACTTCCTTGATGCAAAGTATCCATCCTTGCTATAGTACTCTTTCATATTGTTTCAATGGTACAGAAGTTGTGCCTTGTTTATTCATTGGTTTTCTATCATAAAAATTATGCAGTAGAGGAATGGTTGCTCAGCAACTGCGATGGACACACAGGGTTAGCTTTGCATTTTTCACGTTGTGATGTATTTATTAATTACAATTTAAAAAAAAAAAATTGAGTAGAATGTTTCACTGCAATTTTTTTTCAAGTGAGCACAATATTTTCTTTTCTATTACATTTTCTTAATAATGTTGAACACATAAGTGTATCTGCATATTTGAAAATATACTGAAATTGAAATTGTTTTTCCTCTTCAAATAATAATAAAAAGGGAGCAAAAGTTCCTTTACCTTTTTCTATGAATATTTACTTTATATAGTATTTAATTAGAATTACTTGATTAATTGCTAAAAAAATAGAATTATTTGACCAATTATAATAGTAAATTATTATCATTTTGTAAAGGGTTATGATACTGTTTGGTAGTATGAAAACTATAAATTTAATTAATTTTGATGAATAATATTTGTTTTGGAAAATAAATTATTTGAATGAAAAGCTAAATTATAATCTCTTTCAAAAAAAAGCTAATAGAACTAAAGTTTAATTTATAAGTAAGTAGATTATAATTTTTGTTTTCCGTTATTTTTTTATTTTATCAAATGATATATTATATTTTTTAACTCAAAACTCATGAGTAATTATATACAATATAATTATAATATTATTTAATATGTACATGTATACAATAATTTAATTTATATAATAAATGTAAATGTATTTATTTTTATTAAATTGAGATATTTAATATGTTTTTTATTATATATATATATATGTATATATTATATAATTTATTTATATTATATATTTGAATTGATTTTACATAAATATATTCTTTTATATTCTTTAATTATATTTTTTTCATCCACATTATCTAACTTGTTTTAGCAAACAAGCCAATATACTTACAAAAGCGGTTACAAAGGACTCAAAACCCGGGATTTGTAACGGCCCTTTTTGTCTTTTTCAAAGTAAGCGACAGAATCATAACATCGTTTTAACTAAACGACCCCCAAAAGATTATGTCGTTTCAATACAATGATGATACTATTTCCGAATCAATTGATTATATAAATGTGTCATCCCTTCAGTCACCGTCGTAATCCTCATCTTTTCTGTCGGTTCTACCCGAAATGGCTCTCTCTGCCTCTGCTAATCTCGCCACCCCAAAGCCCGCCGCCGCTACTTCCTCCGCCTCCCTTTTCAAACCTCAGATCTTTCCCCTCCACGTTAGAACCACAGCCACCACCAAAAAACCCACACCAACCTTTGTTGCCTCGGTGTCCACCTCCTCATCCTCATCATCAAACACAATTTCTCCTAATTGGGCGTTGGATAGCTGGAAATCAAAACCGGCCCAGCAACTTCCTGAATATCCGGACCAGGATGAACTTGAATCGGTGCTTCAGAGCCTTAGTAGTTTTCCACCGATTGTGTTTGCAGGGGAGGCGAGGAAGCTTGAGGAAAGATTAGCGAGTGCTGCCGTAGGAAATGCGTTTCTTCTTCAGGGTGGAGATTGTGCGGAGAGTTTCAAAGAGTTCAATGCCAATAACATTCGGGATACCTTCAGGGTCTTGCTCCAGATGGGCGTTGTTCTTACTTTTGGTGGTCAAATGCCCATCATCAAGGTCTTATTTTTATATATAATTTATTACTTCTACATAGTTGAATGTTTTGGAGGATGGATTGTTCCCTCTCTCTCTCTCTCTATTATTTTTGGGTGCCAGCTTGTGGTTTTCGTTTCTTTCTAGTAAGTTTATGCTTGAACTTAATATGGGTGTGATGCCGTAAATACAATTTCATGCAAGAAAGCAATATATATATATATATATATAAAATATCTTATTTGAATTTTGCTCCAATTTTGACTCGATCACACATTGAATGATGGGTTTTAAATTATGTAATTAGTGATGGATGCGTGGTAATTAGTTGGATTCTGTTAAAGTCATGCAAATTTGGTTTTATTTTGGGTTTAATCTTTTGTCACTTATCCCCCTTTTCCCCTCTCCTATGGTCCAGGTTAAGGATCCATATGCGAAGATACTATCTTTGCTGCGATGATTATGGCTTATTCAGCACACTGATTACATCACAATTTTCCATCTGCATATTAAGATCTACTTGCCTTTTGTCTCTCATAGCATCTCTCCTAACTGCTCTGGAAATTAGCGATGAGATTTCTCACTAAGAAGATTGATTTTGCTGCATTTTTTCACTGGCAACTTTAAATTGTAGTTTTTACTAATTTTAGTTGTGTAAGTTTGTTCATTGTCTAGGATCCAAGTCTCTTAGTTTGATTAACAGATGCTCCATCATGTAATAGTTCATTCCTTTAAGAGTTTGTTTCTAACATGTGTACTTCGATCCTAATTGCAATTTGCTTTGCTTAATTGATGTGATGTGTTTGCATAGGTCACATTTTTAGTTGTTGCCACTATTCTCAATAGATTTGTTTCCTAGTAGAGAAATTTTACACATTGGATTTTTGTTTGCTTTGATTATTACAGGTAGGAAGGATGGCAGGCCAATTTGCAAAACCTAGGTCAGATCCATTTGAGATAAAAGATGGTGTGAAGCTCCCAAGTTATAGAGGAGACAATATTAATGCTGATGTTTTTGATGAGAAATCTAGAGTGCCTGATCCTCAAAGGTTGATCAGAGCATACCTGCAGTCTGTTGGCACCTTGAATCTCGTAAGGGCATTTGCCACTGGTGGATATGCTGCCATGCAAAGAGTTTCACAATGGAATCTCGACTTTGTACTGCATAGCGAGCAAGGAGACAGGTGCATTCTGGATTTTGTCATTTTTATTTTTGGGCTATATTTTTCTGCTACTTTCAACTATGCCTGCATATCCATCTTGGTCCTGCATATATGACCGGCTCTTAAACTGCAGACTTAGCATAGTCTATGACTGAACTGTGATTTACGGCCACATAAGCTAGTCTTGCATGATATTGTTGCTTCGTGGTTTGTATCTGAATATGTAATAGTATATTAAAATTAAGTGTACTATTACTGGCTAGACTCTGATGGCCTGAACTTTTTGTGCCACATAATTTGCCGATAATTTTGTACTGGAATCACATTCTATTAATCAATCAAATATATAAGAATAGAAGAGTTTGTTAATGTATTTAAATTATCAGCTTGCATCTAATTATCTCTATTGAATAATTTGCTTTTTTGCTTTAAACCAGGTATATGGAACTTGCTCGGAGAGTGGATGAGGCTTTAGGGTTCATGGCTGCTGCAGGTCTCACTGTGGATCATCCTGTAATGAAAACAACTGAGTTTTGGACGTCTCATGAGTGCCTTCATTTGCCATATGAGCAGGCCTTAACCAGAGAGGACTCAACATCTGGCCTCTATTATGACTGTTCTGCTCACATGCTTTGGGTAGGTGAGAGGACTCGCCAGTTGGATGGAGCACATGTTGAGTTTCTACGGGGTGTTGCCAATCCTCTTGGGATCAAGGTAAGTGGCAATTACAACCTTTAGAATCTAATAAATAAACTCTATGTAATAGTAATATGGATTAAACTTCTGATCATGCTAAAAAGTAGTAACTGCTAATTGTACCCTGAATCTTTTTGCTAAGTAGATGTAGAAGATAATCCAATGTTAAATTTGACTTAAAGATGTGTAACAATGTTATATTATTTTCAACTAATGTGAGATTTGTATGTGCTTGGGAAATGAGAACAACTTCTTTCATGTGATTGTTAGTTGCTGGTTTGTCAATGATGATGAGTGTTGGAGCTAAAGATTGCTTTGAAGAAATTGTATAGCAATGTGTTAGGGGGTAATATTTGTGTTAAACTTCAATGAGTTAAGGATTTTCTGGAACATAATATTTGAATTAATCAAGCAGGCTTAGTAGTTTTGATGCAATTTGATCTCAAATGATATGAGAAACATTGCTCAGCTAACTCATTTTGTGCTTATATGCACTCTTGGTTTGTTGATGGCTGGATAGGTAAGCAATAAGATGGACCCAAAAGAGCTTGTGAAGTTGTGTGAAATTCTGAACCCTCACAACAGACCTGGAAGATTGACAATAATTACCAGGATGGGTGCAGACAATCTGCGGGTAAAACTCCCGCATCTCATTAGAGCCATACGCCAGGCTGGGCTTATAGTCACCTGGGTTAGTGACCCCATGCATGGAAATACAATGAAGGCGCCATGTGGTCTCAAGACAAGGCCATTCGATTCAATCAGGGTAAGAAAAACTCGTGAAACTCCATTCCTCTGAAATTCTGATTGACATCATTATGATTTATGAATTGGTCAGCAAAAGGGATACTAACATTGCTTGTTTCAGTCTGAGCTGAGAGCATTCTTTGATGTGCATGATCAAGAAGGTAGCTACCCTGGAGGAGTCCACCTGGAGATGACAGGGCAGAATGTAACAGAATGCGTGGGAGGATCAAAGACTGTGACTTTTGATGACTTAAATTCCCGTTATCACACACATTGTGACCCAAGGCTAAATGCATCACAGTCGCTGGAGCTTGCATTTGCCACAGCAGAGAGATTGAGGAGGAAAAGATTAAGGTCTGGTGAGGGTATCCTTGGTGGGCGCAATGTTGGTGGATCTTTGGCATAAAATGCTCAAGTTTTTATTTTGATGTTAAGCTATATTAGAATTTAGTTTGATCGTTTTTGCATTTGTAAATAAAAATAGATGCTGTATCAAAAAAACTAAAAAAAAAATAAGAAAATAAAAATGGAAGGTTCTAATGGACTGGGTCAATCTAAATATTTTGGGTTTGGGTCAAGTCGGTTCGGTCTCAAAAACAATTGATCTTAACATCCGATTTATCTTAGCTCTGCTCCTGATTTCTGCTAGTTAGATTCTTATGATGAAAAAAAGAAAATGGAGTTGATATTTGAATTCATAGACCATCATTTATTTATCATTACAATTTTAATATTTTATATATTAATACTCATAAAGTGTTTTTGCAATTTTAATATCCATTAGAAAATGAGATTAAAAGAAATAAATTTTAGAAAAAGCTATATATAAATGCAAGAACAGAAAAGAAAAATAATAGATGGCAGTATTGACAATTTTATGAAATGAATAGATTAGGAAAGAGGGTACCACACTGAAAGATTTATATTTATTAAGGAAAATTAATCTTGCTCTTCACCGATGGATCCGTGGCGCAATGGTAGCGCGTCTGACTCCAGATCAGAAGGTTGCGTGTTCGATTCACGTCGGGTTCAGAAATCCGAATCCATTACGAATCATTATATTTTGGATTTTCACTCTACTTTCTTGAATTAGGCTGCTAAAGAAAAGCAAGGAATCATATATCTGGGAAGTATTTCTAATATTCAATCATTTAAACTACTAAATTTGTAATAAGAAATAGCGGAGTAGAATTTAGATGCATTACATTAAACATGAAAAATTGAGCTTACAATTACGATTTCCACATGGATAACCAAAACAATGCACTAGTAATTGTTGATGTTATTTGACAGCAGAACCTTGTTTTCATCTGAGCTTCATTATGCTCATTATTACAATTTATTAATCTTTATCAGATTGAACTAATTTATGCTCAGCATGGGCCGGTATTTGATGCTATAAGCTTAGAAATTGTCTGAACATCAGTTTTGAAAGCCTTAGCAAGAATGTCAGGACTAATCCCACTTCCAAACACAGAAGTAGGCAGAGAAGTAGTTCCTGCATTGGCACTGCCAAATATCCCAAGAGCGTACGCAGGGGAATCACTCCTTGTGTTAACCTGAAAATGAACCAGCCCTTTTGGGAAGATAAACAAATCAGGAGCCTGAAGAGTTTGCTTGAAGAGCTTGTTTGTTGAATCCACAAACCCGACTTCCAGAACTCCTTGCAGTACCATTAATAGCTCGGTTGATCTTTGATGAACATGAGGAGGATTTATTCCGGAAGGAGGATATATAAGCGCAGCCACCGATACTGCTTGTCCTTCCAGGGCAGGAAATTCTTTCATCGATGCTTTCGATATAATTGCTGTAGAGCCTGATATGTTCACATTCACTAATTGTCTGAATCCTGTGTATGTGAAGTAATCGCTTGTTGTGTTACCAGGGTCGACACTTATAGGGATTATGAAATCCTTGAGGAGATCTGGGTCTCCTGCGTTCGCTAACATTGAATTGGATAGTGTCATGATCATGGCAATGGCGATGAAGCTGAAAACCTTTCCCATTTCTGGATTTCAGTATTGCTGAATATTGCAAATTTGCTTGATGTTTCAGGCTTTGTTCTGGGTATATATACATGTAGGTAGTGAATCAGGACAGAGGGAAAGGCTAGATATTTTTCGTTCACGTCATTTTTCTCAAAAATTACTAATAAATAGCCTACAAAACATGTGTAAGAGTTGGCAGGCGATGCTTCATAGGTCTTTGATAGAAGTAATTTCTTCCTTTGTTAAAACTTAACGATATGTTTGGTTCGAGGAATAGAATATACAAAAAATAAAATAACTATTCTTAAAGAATAAAATAAACTATGAATGAAATAGTTATTCTTATTCTACATTTTGGTTCATGATCTAAAATTATTATTCTATTCATTTTCAAATTGTTTGGTTCATAAGTATGGTTATGTGGAATTAAGTATATTCAAGCATAAATGACCTTAGATATCAAAAATAAATTGCCATATAATTTTAGCATATTTTACTTAAAAAAATAAACATATAATATACAAAAAATTAGCATATGCAATTTATTCCTCTAAAATAATTTAAATGCACAACAAATAAATTTTAATTTTTTTAAAATTATCAATTAAACAAAATAATTAAAATACAAACATATAAAATAAATAAATTCTATATAATTTATGGTTGCCAAACCTTAATTAAATTAAATTAAAAGAAAATTTTTGAATTAAATTATTCAAAAATTTAAATTATAATTTTATTTGATTATATCAAACTGTTCAACAACTATATTTTTTTACGAGCCTTATTTGTCAATAATGCAAATAAAATAGATGAGTTATATGATAGAAAATAAATAAAATAAAAAAAAAAAAAGAAAAATCTTTTTAGCAAAAAAATTATATATGTTACAAATATTGGCTTTTAAAAAAAAAAATTCATCTTGTCATTTTGTAGGCTATTTCATCCAGACCTGCCCGCTAAAAACTAAAAATACAATAAATTCAAATCCCAGACATGTATCACAATCTATGAATAAGCAACGTTTGACATTTAATATAGTACGGAGGGCTAGTCAATATTATCACATGTTTTTTTTGTGAGAAATAAAAGTAAAAATATTCAATTCCACATACTAAAGAATTCCTATTCTTTAGTTTTTGGAAGAATTTGTATTCCACAAAAATTGTAGAATAACATGGAATTCGAATTCCATGCCATTAAATTTATGAACTAAATTAAGGAATACTAAATCTTATGAAATAGCTATTCTATTTCTTATGTATTCCATGTACCAAACATGATCTAAATGTAGTGTTATTCGTATTCGGGGAATGAGATAAGACGGTATAATTTTCAGTTTGAAACTCAGGTATTTAAACTTTGAAATGAAACATTTCCCCTCTTAATTGGTATGTTCGACGTGAATCTAAATTAATTTAGAGTCTACTGAATTGTAATATATAAAGAAATAAGGCTAGTTATACGGTTCATTGTCTTCATGCACAGCAGGAATTGGCCGTCCATTGCCTTGTTGTACCGTGGGAATTGGCAGTCACATTGCTTAAAAATTTATCTACTAAAGGTATTGACAAGCTGATAATTTCAAGAAAACATAAGATTTTGGATTTTGCTCTGCAACTATTATAAGTCAGAATCTGAAAGGTGATATATGCAATTGAAACCTCATTTACAACGTTGATCTTGGCAGCATTTTTCATAACAAGAAATTCTAGATGCCAGAAATATTCTCATATATGGTTACAGTTACTTGCCACTTGCATGTTTCAGTTAATATTATTGAAAATGATTTCTTATCATTTCAATATAATTATCCGCATCCATCTATATTTATTATTTGTTAATTAACACTACAAGTATTAATCTGCAAGTAGACGGAAATGATCGTCACTGAAAGTTTATGTCGGTTAGCATTTATAAAGAGATGGAAATTTTCGTCTCAATATTTCCTATTACTGATGGAAGATTCGTTGAAGAAATTATTAGTCTCAACCTGTTGATTTCGCAAAAAAAAAAAAAAATAAATAAAAGAAAATAATCTTTTTCGGTGAAGAAAGAATAATTAATTTAATAGAAGTATTTTGTTATCAAATGATGCTGCCTCTTACTTTTTTTTTTCTTTCTTGATCTCTCTTCAGTGGCCATGCAAAACAATTTCCCCTTTGTCCAATTGGATTCAACTCGTCTAAATGCATGCGTGCTGAGGCCATTTGTTGTTCCATTTACATGCAAATATTCCATTTGCTAGTAGATTGTCCTCCTCCATTTACCTTTGATCATTTCCTTCTTCAACCGATTGCCCTCAATTCTCAGCTTAATTAGAATTTTTTTCTTTCACTGATCATGAGATTATTATACTTTGGCTTCTTTAAAAACCAGTTTCCCCAAATCTGGCCCATAGAAATACTTATTTCATTTTCTTTTGTATCGGCTAAAAATTGGTAAATCTGCAGATGCAAAATGTTTGCTCATTCTTCTTGGATTGTTGAAGCAACAGCCTCTCTTTTATTATTTTTTTGCACTCTCGGCTCATGAAATACTTGAATTGGCTCAACTTGCCCAAACTGCGAATAATCTACACTTATCGTGAGAGACTGATCGGCACTCTAAATGTCGATCATTGAAGATTTGACTTTATAACCCTTCCACGCGGCCTAAATAAGCATAGAGTGCCGATCATTGAAGATTTAACCTCAAAACACTTCCACATGGTCTAAATAACACTTCCACGTGGCCTAAATAAGCATATGTGGGGAAATATTTTTCAAACCCCCTATATATGTAATATTTTTTTTCCTTATTTAAGAAAAACCCCCAAATTTTATAGTAACTTGAGATGGAACTTTGCCTTCTATATCCGTCCCTATTATTTAATGGTATAAAAAATATTTTTTTTTTAATTTCTTTCAGGTCAGTGAAAAATTGCTATACTTTTTGAAATAATCTATCTTCAAAAAGAAACTTATGGACAATAAAAAACATGTTGCATGAAAATAAAAACAATCAATTGAACTGCAAGAATGCCTGGAAAATTGAGAAGTAAGATCACATTGTTGTGGAAATCGGGTTAGTTTCCACCAAAATGAATAGTTGTGCCAAAAATTAAGACAAAAAAAAATTCTCAGGTAGTTGGTGGAGTCACAAATGGTCTCCCTTAAAAACCAACTTCCTTAGACTCTTGAGTCTTGGTGACAAAATTTTTCTAAGATAATTTAAAGCACAATATATCACAAAGTAAAAGACCCGACAATAGCTATTAAATAGAAATAAAAAGAACACCAGAATTTAACGAGGTTCGGCCAATTATGCCTACGTCCTCGGATACTACTAAAATAATATTTCACTATTTCAAAGAAATATTACAAAGTGAAATATTACAAGAGAAAGAGGAAAAATACAATCAATCTTAGAAGTAGAGAGATTGGTGGTTTTTGGGATGAATTGTTAAGAAGGGGATGAAGCCCTTTTATAGCCTAATGCTATTGGGGAGAAATACAATTTTTCCGATGTGGGATTGCCACATTTTAACAAATCTCCACCTTGGCGATCTCACAATTCCAAACAAATACTCTCTTAACTCTTATATTACAAATTTCAGTAATGTCTTCAAATGCGTTTCGAAGCGCCCAATTTCAAATTCTAATAACATTTATCAAGTCCAAACAATGTTGAAACTTGACACCTGTCACAACTTTTGTTGCCATATCTGCGGGATTTTCAGCAGTCAGAATCTTCTGAAGTAGTATCCCACCATCATCAAGAATTTCTCGTACAAAATGATATCGAACATCGATATGCTTCGTCCTTGTATGATAAACTTGATTCATTACTAAACAAATAGCACTTTGACTGTCACAATGCACTTTGACATGCTTCTGACCAATTCCCAAGTCATTCAACAACCCCTGAAGCCAAATTGCCTCCTTAACAGCTTCTGAAACTGCCATGTACTCTGCCTCTGTTGTAGACAAAGCAACTGTTGACTGTAAGGTGGACTTCCAACTAACCGGTGCCTTTGCAAGTGTGAACACATAACCGGTAGTAGATCGATGTTTGTCTAAATCACCTGCATAGTCGGAATCACAATATCCAACTATATACTGACCACTTTTCTCATCCCGCTCAAACATTATACCAACATCTACAGTATTCTGAATATACCGTAGAATCCATTTCACAGCTTGCCAATGTCCTTTTCCAGGATCATGCATGTATCTGCTCACAACTCCAACTGCTTGTGAAATGTCAGGCCTCGTACACACCATTGCATACATCAAGCTACCAACAGCATTTGCATATGGAACCTTTGACATATATTCTCGATCTTCATCACTTTTCGGAGATAAAGATGCACTGAGCTTAAAATGAGGAGCAAATGAAGTACTAACTGGTTTTGTCTTCTCATTTATCCCAAAACGCTTTAGTACTTTTCTCAGATATTGTTTCTGAGTCAAACAAAGTCTCCCCAATTTTCTGTCTCTGCATATCTCCATACCAAGAATCTTTTTAGCTTCCCCTAAATCCTTCATTTCAAATTCCTGATTTAATTGAGCTTTTAACTTCTGAATCTCTCATTCATCTTTCGAAGCTATCAGCATATCATCAACATAAAGGAGAAGATAGATAAAGGAACCATCCCGTAGCTTGCGCAAATATACACAATGATCGTATTTGCTTCTTGTGTATTTTTGCCTTATCATAAACTTGTCAAATCGTTTGTACCACTGTCTTGGAGATTGTTTCAATCCATATAATGATTTGCTCAAATTGCACACTAAATTTTATTTTCCAGCAACTTTAAATCCTTCTGGCTGAGTCATGTAGATTTCTTCTTCTAAGTCTCCATGTAAAAATGCAGTTTTTACATCCAGCTGAACTAGTTCCAGATCAAATTGTGCTACCAAGACCAATAGTATTCTAATGGAGGAATGTTTTACAACTGGAGGAAACACTTCATTATAATCAATTCCTTCCTTCTGAGCGTAGCCTTTAGCTACCAATCTTGTCTTGTAGCGGATATCATTCTTATCAGGAAATCCATCTTTCTTTCCATAAACCCATTTACAGCCAATCGCTTTCTTTCCCTTTGGCAGACTTCATAGCTTCCTTGTCTGATTCTTTTCAAGGGACTGAATCTCTTCTTCCATAGCCTTTCTCCATTTTTCTTCTTCTGAGCTTTGAATAGCTTCATAATAAATGGAAGGAATCTCATCATCTACTGAAGATGTATAATTAGTGATATATTCAAGTCGAGCAGGTTTCTTAATATTCCTTTTCGGCTTTCGTAGTGCAATTGGCTCAAGTTGCTGACGAGGTTCTTGTGCTGAAACATCTGCTTCCTCATCTGATCCATTTTCTACCATTATCTCCTCTTCTGCCGTAGGAGTAATTTTATCAGACTTTACAATTGCTGGATCAACAATTCTTCTTCTATCAAACTCCACCTGTTTAGGAGTTTCCTCCACCTGCTGTGGAGAACCATCTGTCTGCTCCTTTGTTACCTTTAACACGGTAGACTCATCAAAGGTAACATCTCTACTAAAGATTATTTTCTTCGTCTCTGGGCACCATAGTCGATATCCTTTGATACCTGAGGATATCCCCATAAAGATAGCTTTCTTTGCCCTTGGATCTAACTTCGATTCTTTAACATGATAGTATGCAGTGGAACCAAACACATGTAAGGAATTATAATCTGTAGCAGGTTTTCCATACCACACCTCCAAAGGTGTTTTGCCATTGATAGCAGTTGATGGCAAACGATTAATGAGATGACATGCGTATGTTACAGCCTCAGCCCAAAACTGTCTGCCTAATCCAGCATTAGACAACATACACCGAACTTTCTCCAGTAGAGTTCGGTTCATGCGTTCAGCCACCCCATTCTGTTGTGGTGTATTTCTGACAGTGAAATGTTGAACAATTCCTTCATTTCTGCAAAATTTCATGAAGGGATCACTTGTGTACTCTCCGCCATTGTCTGTTTGAAGACACTTGATCTTTCTGCCAGCCTGAGTTTCTACCATCTTCTTCCAGATGAGAAAAACTCCCAACACTTCATCCTTTGTCTTCATTGTATACACCCATACTCTTCTTGAACAATCATCAACAAAGGTAACATAGTAGTGTTTACCTCCCATTGAAGCAGTTTTGGAATGACCCCATACATCTGAGTGAACATAATCCAGAATACCCTTGGTATCATAGATTGCAGTGCCAAACTTCACTCTCGTCTGCTTCCCTTTGATGCAATGCTCACAGAAGTCTAATTTGTAGGTTCGCACTCCTTGCAATAATCCTTGATTCGCCAGAAGTTTCAAGGATTTTTCGTCTGCATGCCCCAAGCGCATATGCCACAATCTGGTTGTTTCTAGCTCCTGGTCATCACTAGAAACTGCTGTTGTTGTTCCAACAACTATATTGCCTTCATAGTAATACAAGTTGTTGCTCCTTTGAACTCCTTTCATCACCACAAGTGCTCCAGATATAACCTTCATTATTTCATTTTTAATGATTATAGTGAAACCCTTTCTCCCAAGGATTCTCATAGAAATAAGGTTTTTCGTCAGACTGGACACATATCTTACGTTTGTCAGAGTTCTGATTGATCCATCTCGATTCCTCAACTGAATTGAACCAATTCCAATTGTTTTGCAAGGGCTGTCATTTGCTGTATAGACAACTCCACCTTCAATTTCTTTAAAATCGAAAAACCATTCCCGATTGGGACACATATGGTGGCTACATCCTGAATCCAGGATCCAAGCAGTTGAACTGCTTATTGATGGCATCAATGCTAATGAAAAATCTGAATCATCACATTCAGCTACATTTGAATCTGCAACAGCCTTGCCTTTGCCAGATTTGCTTCTCAACTTAGGACAATCTTTCTTCTAATGCCCATTTTCTCGACAAAAGGCACATTCATCTTTGCCCACTCTGGACTTTGATCTGTCTTTCTTTCCCCTGTTCTTATTTTTCGAACGACCTCTTACTATCAAAGCTTCTGCTGCTCCACTGGTGCTATCCTTCTTGTCTTTTCTCCTCAATTCATAGCTGTATAGTGCAGCACATACTTCACTAAGAGACACCTCAGCTTTCCCATGGAGTAGAGTAGTTTCTAGAAACTCAAAGTCCTCAGAAAGGGATCCCAACAACATTAGGGCTAAATCTTCATCTTCAAATGTCACATCCAAGTTCATCAGATCTGCTACAAGTTGATTGAAATTGGTGATGTGATCATTCATCGTGGTACCAGGAACATATGTGAATCTGAACAATCTTTTCTTCATATGAAGCTTATTTTGACTGCTCTTTTTCAAGAATTTTTCCTCCAATGCCTTCCACAATTTACTTGCAGAAGTTTCTTTACAAAAGGCATACTTCTGCTCTCTGGATAGGCACGATCGAGTTGTACCACATGCCAAACGATTGATTGTCTTCCATTCCTTCTCATCTGCACCTTCTGGCTTTTCTCCCTCAATGGCAATGTCTAAGCCTTGCTGAAATAAGGCGTCTAGAACTTCACCTTGCCACATGCCGAAATGGCCTGTACCATCAAAAATCTCTACTGCAATTCTCGTATTTGCCACAGCAGTTCTCGCCAAAATTGATGAAGTATAAGCTGTTGTGTCCATTGTGGATTTTTGTCCGTCTCTTGTCATTTCCTTTTTAAGACTATTTAATAGCTTTCAAATGCAGAATACCCAAGAATCCAAGGAAACCTTTATGATGTGGAATATCAGCTTACGCCGCAACCACAGAGCATATAACTCAATAACCTTGGCTCTGATACCAATTGTTGTGGAAATCGGGTTAGTTTCCACCAAAATGAATAATTGTGCCAAAAATTAAGACAAAGAAAAATTTTCAGGTAGTTGGTGGAGTCACAAATGGTCTCCCTTAAAAACCAACTTCCTTAGACTCTTGAGTCTTTGTGATAGAATTTTTCTAAGATAATTTAAAACACAATATATCACAAAGTAAAAGATCCGACAATAGCTATTAAATAGAAATAAAAAGAACACCAGAATTTAACGAGGTTCGGTCAATTATGCCTACGTCCTCGGACACTACTAAAATAATATTTCACTATTTCAAAGAAATGTTACAAAGTGAAATATTACAAGAGAGATGGGAAAAATACAACCAATCTTATAAGTAGAGAGATTGGTGGTTTTTGGGATGAATTGTTAAGAAGGAGATGAAGCCCTTTTATAACCTAATGCTATTGGGGAGAAATACAATTTTTCCGATGTGGGATTGCCACATTTTAACACACATATCGTTAAGCGCAGGCCAAAGACCATTGATGTGTTGTTGATGAAAATAATATGGGAGAATAATTAAAGCACATAAGGGAAGCTGAAATGAATATGGTGAAGTGAAGCTGATTCATTGTGCAGTGAAGAGCAGATGACAGATATCTCCACAATGGCCTTGCCTCGAATTAAGTTTGAGATTTTGAGAATATTGCTAGAAGTTGAAAAATCTTGAGGAGTGTTCATGTTATAAGATTTTTCTTTCGTTAATTTAGTTAAGTAAGGTTAGTTTTAAAGGATTGGTTTTCCTTTTTTCCTACAATATTTTGGTATAGATTTAGGTCTAATTTTTTGACTTTTGCACTTCTTTCTAATTGTGTATATGTCCATTCGGAATTTTATCAATTAATGTTTGTTTTATACAATGTTCATTGCTGTTCTTAGTCTTAGCCTTTTTTTTTTTATCTTTGATTATCCAACAAGATTGCATACCGATTCGCATTCAATAATTTTCTTACTTCCAAATCGAGTTCTAATTCCAATAAGAATTAGCAAAGAAAAATGTAGATGTATTAAAAATCAAATTTAAACTCACAATTATTCCAATTGGATAATGAAAAAAGAACACAAGTTATTGTCTACGTTATTTGACAGCAGAACCTTGTTCTTAGCTTCATCGTGCTAGCTCCTTATTAAAATTCACTAATTTTCATCAGAATGAGTAATTTATCCTCAGACTTTGACGGTATTTGCTGCTATGAGATTGGATATGGTTTGAACATCAGTCTTGAAAGCCTTAGCCAGAATGTCAGGACTTATGCCACTTCCAAATACAGAAGTAGGAAGAGAAGAAGTTCCTGCATTTGCACTACCAAACATCCCAAGAGCATACGCAGGCGAATCACTCCTTGTGTTAACCTGAAAATGAACCAGCCCTTTTGGGAAGATAAACAAATCAGGAGCCTGAAGAGTTTGCTTGAAGAGCTTGTTTGTTGAATCCACAAACCCGACTTCCAGAACTCCTTGCAGTACCATTAATAGCTCGGTTGATCTTTGATGAACATGAGGAGGATTTATTCCGGAAGGAGGATATATAAGCGCAGCCACCGATACTGCTTGTCCTTCCAGGGCAGGAAATTCTTTCATCGATGCTTTCGATATAATTGCTGTAGAGCCTGATATGTTCACATTCACTAATTGTCTGAATCCTGTGTATGTGAAGTAATCGCTTGTTGTGTTACCAGGGTCGACACTTATAGGGATTATGAAATCCTTGAGGAGATCTGGGTCTCCTGCATTAGCTAACATTGAATTGGACAATGCCATGATCATGGCAATGGCGATGAAACTGAAAACCTTTCCCATTTCTGGATTTCAGTATTGCTGAACGTTGCAAATTTGCTTGAAGTTTCAGGCTGTTGTTCTGGGTATATATGCATATAGGTAGTGAATCAGGACAAGGGAAAAGGCCAGATATTTTTCGCCCATGCCATTTTTCTCAAAAAATTGCTAATAAATAACCTAAAAAATCTGTGTAAGAGTTGGCAGGCGTTGCTTCATAGGTATTTGATAGGAGTAATTTCTTTGTTTTTTAAAACTTAAATGTGGTGCTGTTTGTATCCCTGGAGTAAGACAAGATGGTAGAGTTTTTAGTTTGAAAAATATACAGTGCACCTTTAAAACTTGAAAAGAAACTTTGTCCCCTTAATTGGTTTGCCCGACACGGATCTAAATTAATTTACAGTCTAGTGGATTGTAATATCCTGAATGATTTCGAAAAAAAAAGTAAAGGTAGTTATACGGTTTATTGTCTTCATGCACAGCAGGAATTGGCCGTCCATTGCCTCCTTGTACCGTCGGAATTGGCAGTCACATAGCTTACTTCAAAATTTATCCAGTACAGGTAATGACAAGCTGATAATTTCAAGAAAACTTAAGGATTTTGGATTTTTCCCTGTAACTATTATATGTCATAATCTGAAAGGTGATATATGCAATGCTAAAACCTGTTTTAAAAAGTTGATCTTGACACCATTTTTCATAACAAGAAAGTCTAGATGCCAAAAATATTCTCATATATGCTTACAGTTACATGCTATTTGCATGTTTCATTTTGTTAGTATCCTTGAAAATAATTTCTAATAATTTCAATAAATTTATCCATATTCATCTATATGTATTATTTGTTAATCAACACTGCAAGTAGACGGAAATGTCCGTCACTGGAAGTTTATGTCTGTAAACATTTACAAAGAGAGATGGAAATTTTCATCTCAACATTTCCCATTACTGATGGAAGATTCGTTGAAGAAATTTTATTTAATAACTCAAGATGGAACTTTGCCTTGTATATCTGTCGCTAGTTTTTAAGGGTACAAAAAAATAATTTTTTTTTTTTTAAATTTCTTTCAAGTCAGGGAAAAATTGCTATGCTTTTTGAAATAATCCAACAACTTCAAACAGAAGCTTATGGACAGCATAAAACATTTTGCTTGAAATAAAAACAATCAATTGAACTGCAGAATGCCTGGAAATTCGAGAAATAAGATCACATATCGTTAGGAGCAGGCCAAAAACCATTGATGTGTTGTTGAAAATAATATGTATGGGAGAACAATTAAAGCCCATAAGAAAAGTTGAAATGAATATGGCGAAGTGAAGCTGATTCATTGTGCAGTGATGAGCAAATGCCAGATATCTTCACAAAGGCCTTGCCTAGTGTAAGTTTGAGATATTGAGAATATTTCTAGAAGTCTCTCTGAAAAATCTTGAGTGTTCATGTTTATGAGATTTTTCTTTCGTTAATTTAGTTAAGGTTAGTTTTAAAGGATTGATTTTCCTTATTTCATGCAATATTTTGGTATAGATTTAGGCCTAATGGTTTTACTTTTGCACTTCTTTCTAATTGTGTACATA
The DNA here is from genome assembly GCA_023653625.1 of Triadica sebifera. Taxonomy (NCBI): domain Eukaryota; kingdom Viridiplantae; phylum Streptophyta; class Magnoliopsida; order Malpighiales; family Euphorbiaceae; genus Triadica; species Triadica sebifera. Next base: position 22,007,917 of record CM042893.1, read on the forward strand.
TCTATTCTGAATTCTATCAATTAAAGTATGCTTTATATGATGTTCATTGCTGTTCGTAGTTTTAACTTTTTATCTTTGATTATCCAACAAGATTGTGTTTAGATTCACATTCGATAATTTTCTTAAATCCAAATCGAGTTCTAATTTCTAATAAGAATTAACTAAGAAAAATGAAGATGTATTAAAAATCAAATTCAAGCTCGCAATTATTCCAATTGGATAATGAAAAAAGAACACAAGTAATTGTCTACGTTATTTGACAGCAGAACCTTGTTCTTAGCTTCATCATGCTAGCCCATTATTAAAATTCATTAATTTTCATCAGATTGAAGTAATTTGTCCTCAGACTTTGACGGTATTTGCTGCTATGAGCTTGGATATGGTTTGAACATCAGTCTTGAAAGCCTTAGCGAGAATGTCAGGACTTACTCCACTTCCAAATACAGAAGTAGGTAGAGAAGAAGTTCCTGCATTTGCACTGCCAAACATCCCAAGAGCGTAAGCAGGTGAATCACTCCTCGTGTTAACCTGAAAATGAACAAGCCCTTTGGGGAAGATAAACATGTCAGGAACCTGAAGTGTTTGCTTGAAGAGCTTGTTTGTGGAATCGACAAACCCGACTTCAAGAACTCCTTGCAGTACTATTAATAGTTCTGCCGATCTTGGATGAACATGAGGAGGATTTATTCCTGCAGGAGGATATATAAGTGCGGCCACTGATACTCCTTGTCCTTCCAGGGCAGGAAATTCTTTCATCGATGCTTTTGTTACTATTGCCGTAGAGCCAGATATGTTCACATTTACTAATTGTCTGAATCCTGTGTATGTGAAGTATTCACTTGTTATGTTAGTGGGATCAACGCCTAGTGGTGCTAAGAAATCCTTGAGGAGATCTGGGTCTCCTGCATTAGCAAAAACTGCATTGGAAAATGCCATGATAATGGCAATGGCAATGAAGCTGAAAACCTTTGCCATTTGTGGACTTCAGGATTGATTAATATTTCAAAAGGACTTGAAGTTTTCAGGTTGTTGTTCTTGGTATATTTATATATACAGGTTGTGAATCAGGATAGGGGAAGTCCAAAGATAGGACTAATTTCTTTGTTTGCAGGCGATGCTTCGTAGGTATTTGATAGGAGTTAGGACTAATTTATTTTGTTTGTTAAATGCAGTTATGTTTTGTCATGTTTAAGAGTGTAACATCTCTTTGTAATATTTGATATATATGTTATAAAATTGATGATCTATTTACCCATCAAAATGTAATTAGTCCTTGTTTTGAGGGAATTATGTGTTCGATCCTTAAAAATGTATCAAGTCAAGGTACTGACATGCAGTACAATTTCAGGGAAACTTAAAGATTTTGGATTTGGTCAGGCAACTTCAAGGTGGTGTATGCAAGGCTAAAACCCTCATATACATCGGCTTGGCAGCATTTTTCTTGTTCATTTTTCATAACAAGAAAGTATAAAATGGGAAAGATATTCTCATATATATATATATATATATATATATATATATATATAAAACATTCATTGTAGCAAGTGAAGTTAAAGTTAAAAATCCTGAAATGGAATTTCTTTTTTCGGTTATTTTGACCGAGTAAGGGTAATAACTGATAGCTTCAAGACACATTTACTTCCCGTTCTTACATGTGTGATTGAATTGTGGTTGTCTAAAGGCCAATTAATTTTTTAAATATCTTTTCATCCTTAGGATGTAATAGGAAATATTTTATTAGACTTTGCTCTCCATTTAAGTGGTTTAAGAAATCAAAATTTAATTGAGTGTAGTTATTTTAAAAAAGTTATAATTAAATGTTTGGTACAACTAAAATAAAAGATAGTTATTGAAAATTTCAATTGTGAGTTTAAAAGTTTATATTAAAAATCGACTTTTATAAAAAGCTAAAAATTTTAGTTTTTAATATAAAATACACTTTTAGATATTTAATATCCAAAATATTTTTTTAATTTTTTAATTTATACGTATATTAATTTTTAATATTTTTAATTATATTTTCCATTATAATTTTATATTTAATTAAAAAAGTTTAATTATATATATATATGTAGTACAAAGATTCATAATAATTATTCTATAAATTTAATTTAATTTTCATCTATTAAATTATTAAACACTTAAATATCAATTATGAAACTATTTAACACTATTTGGTATCACTGGTTACCGATAACTGAGTGATAGCACTAGCAGTCTAGCACTAACCACTCAGAGCTGAGGCTAATCCAAATACGCCCATAATCTCAAAATGCTTTCAATAAAAGTTTCAAATACTATCTTGATTTTCGTTATAATTGAAAATCACATAATCATGAGCATAGAATTAATGTACCATTGGTACGATACTTTTTCAGACTTTTCTCCAGCATTGCAAATTTATTTGGGGGAGTTTGGATGAGTTAACACTCTTTTTTTTTTCTTTTTGAAGATTTATATCTTATTTTCAATTATTATGTAAACTAGTGTGTTAGTCTAATGTTATAATAAGCAAGACTACTAGAAGTGAAACCAAAAGAAAAATAGAGGTATAGAAACTATTTTTACTGTCACTACATTCAATTTTTTAAAATTGGGAGATTTTAAACATCATATCAAAAAGTTTTCTGATCAAAGAAACTTACTATTTAAATTTTATTCACCTGATCCATATTATCTGTAAGGTATATATGGAGGGCTTGTGCTTGTCTACGCTTTAAATTTAATGAACATTTAAATAATCTTGGACACAAAAATTATTGTTGAAATTCTTACCCAGAAACAATATAAGAAATAATAGGAAAATGCTATAGAAATTCTAAAGGTGAAAATTTATATAATTAAATTATCAAATTAAAATCTCCTCAGGTACATCCGATAAAATGATCGAATTAAAGAAATTGCAATTAAAAAAAAATCGTCCGCAACCGCCTAGTTAAATTTGATAAGCAAGATAATGAAACCAGTTAATTAATATTAATTCATGAAAAGCAAAATAGCGAAATTCCTGAAACTTTATAGAAGAGTTTTCGATTTATCTTTTATCTACGTTGAAGAGAATTTTACATCTAAAATTTTAAAAATAGAATAAAAGCTTAATAGTTGTGGAACTAACTTTAAATTAGTTTAAGTTTTTCTGAAGTAATAATGAATCAACAATTATTAAGTTGAAAAATTATTAAAAATTTGAGAGTAAAACATAAATAAATATGAAAAATTATTTATTATTTTGAACTTGATGCCAAGACAACCACCTGTCCTGAAATTGTACATCTTTCAGTAACATTCAAGTACTTAATGCTGCAATGAAAATTATTATAGCGCATAGAAGCTGTAAAGAAATTAAAGATCCATGAGAAATTCTAGTGCTAGCTACTTGTTTGCCTCAATTAACTTGGATATAGTCTCCTCATCTGTTTTGAAGGCCTTAGCAAGTATATCTGGAGAAATTCCAGAGCCAAAGAGAGTACTAGGTAATGAGACAGTTCCAGCATTGGCACTCCCAAAAACCCCAAGAGCAATTGAAGGCGCACCGGTGTTTGTGTTCACCTGAAAATGAACAAGTCCTTTAGGGAAGATGAACATATCAGAAGCCTGAAGAGTTTGGGTATAGAGTTTGTTTGTGGAGTCGACGAACCCAACTTCTAAGCTTCCCAGGAGAACTATCAGGAGCTCAGATGCTCTAGGATGAATATGACGCAGGTTCATTCCTGAAGGAGGATACATAATTGCAACAACTGAAACTCTTTGGCCCTCTAGGGCAGGGAATTCTTTCAATGTTGCAAACATGAAAGTTATAGGTATATGTCTTATCTAAATTTTAGTACTAATTTAAGCTTAATATGTTATGTATAGACTAAGTTATGGCCTTTGGAAGTCATACTGGTCCGGAAGCCAATTCTATTCTGGACCAGTTTTATAATTTGAAGACCTTAGAGATATAATTGATAAAATTTGTAAACATGAAAAATGTTTCATATGAATCCATATAAGTGTCTGTTTTATAATATAGATGAAAATGACATGAAATTAATATTTAAGTGAATAAAGAGAATAGATTGAATTAATAAAAATTTGACATGATTAATTTAATTAAATTAAAATAAGTAATTAAATTATATATTTATTTATTATTGGTTAGTAAAATTGGGTAAATGTATATATGTATACATGAATGTATGTATGTATGTATGTATAATGATAATAAAAATAAAAATAATAATAAAAATTAAAAAAAACATACAGCAAAAGAAAAAGAAAAAGAAAAGTAAAAAAAAAAGAGTCAAAAAGAAGAAGAAAAAGGGACGGGTGAAAGAAAAAGAGAAGGAAGACACTTTTTTTTAACTTAGACTAAGTCTTCTTCTTCCTCCTCTTCTTCTTTCTCTTTGCTTCATTCCATTTTTTTTTTGAATTCCAGCAACATCTTCTTCTCTTTTTACTCCAGAAATTACAGCAACAAGGTTAGCCAAGAGTGATTATAGGTGAGTAAACAATTAATTTGTGTTAAGCTTGATTATATTGATTAGGGTTCATAAATAGGCAGTATTTTATACTACGGTTTTGATGACCTTAGAGGCCGAATCTGGAGAAGTGTAAAACACAAAAATTGTTCATTTATGTCTTATATTTATGGATATATAAATATTTTTGCAAGATGTGGTGTATAGAATGAGATATCATCTTCGTACAGAAACTGGTCTGGATGTGAACCTTAAGTAAGTTAGCTATTGTATTTGTTAGTTTTGGGTATGTTAAAACCAATATTGGAAGTAACTCAAAACATAAAAGTTGTAGATATATGTGTTATGGATATGTATATCAAATTTCAGGTTCATAGATCTTGTAATGTTTGAGTTATGGTGAATGGAATCATGATTGTTCCATGATTTGAACTACCTACTGAGTGCCCTGTACAGGTTCCAAAAATTGTTTAAGTATTTTGAGCTTCTTACATATCGATTTTTTTAAATGATCAAAACATGAAATTTATAGGTATATGTCTTATCTAAATTTTAGTACTAATTTAAGCTTAATATGTTATGTATAGACTAAGTTATGGAATTTGGAAGTCATACTGGTCCGGAAGCCAATTCTATTCTGGACCAGTTTTATAATTTGAAGACCTTAGAGATATAATTGATAAAATTTGTAAACATGAAAAATGTTTCATATGAATCCATATAAGTGTCTGTAAATTTTCATTAAAATAGGACGTATATATTATAAGTTATGATGAACCAAAATGAGTACCCTGAAACTGCCTAAGGGCAAAAAACAGGGCAGAAATCAGAACATGTTTAGTAATTCTACCAAAAATTATACAGTGATCCAATTGGTCTAAAATTTTAATATGTTATATATAAATATGTTAATTTTAATTAGGAACAAGAATCAGATTAATTGTTCAAGTACAGAAAAATTTATAGTCAAAACAGTCTCATAAGGTCACACTGCATCATAAAAAATATTTTAAGTATTGATATGAATAATGTATATTAATTTGTTTAAGCCACATTAAGTTTCTCTAGTCATAAATTAAGCAATTATATTTTAATATTAGACTCAAGACAAATTGGAAATATACAAGAAGGGGTAGACAATAAGTTAAGGGTTGGAATTAAAGAAAAAAGGTGAGTTTAATTATCCATTGAATTCTTTAGTGCATATGAATGTTGCTTGCTATATGATTGTGATGATTTGTCGTTGAAAATATGATGATGAATAATTTGTGACGTTTGTGATACATATAAGTTTGTGTACTTGTGGTATATTTGAGGTATATGTTTGACATATGATATATATACATGGTATATGTATAGTATATGCAAGGTATATGTGTTAACATATGAGGTATATATGTGGTATATGTATGGTATATGTGTTGCATATAAAGTATATATATGTGGTATATATATGGTATATGTGTTGCATATAAAGTATATATATGTGGTATATGTATGGTATATGTGTTGCATATGAAGTATATATATGTGGTATATGTATGGTATATGTGTTACATATGAAGTATATATATGTGGTATATGTATGATATATGTGTTGCATATGAAGTATATATATATGTGGTATATGTATGACATATGTGTTGCATATGAAGTATATATATGTGGTATATGTATGATATATGTATTGCATATGAAGTATATATATGTGGTATATGTATGGTATATGTGTTGCATATGAAGTATATATGTGGTATATGTATGGTATATGTGTTGACATATGAGATATATATGCGATATATGTATGGTATATGTGATAAGATACAATGGTTGATGATTATGTAAGTACAAGTGCATATGCATAATGACTTAAAAAGGCGTTGTGACTAGTTAATCAACATTGCAAAGCAAAAGAAGAGGCCTATGACCCAACAAATGTGCAAATAAACAAATGATAAAGCTAGCTAGCAAATACAAATGCAAATATTCACATGACAAATGTTCACATGGAAACCCGGGACAATGTTCGTTTAACCTGGTCACAACAAAATAAAATGTATAAGCATAAGCATAAATAAAGAGCAATTATTGAATACTTGATTTTATCTATATTTATATGTTACTGAATGATGAAATGTAGTATAAAATATGTATTAATTATACTTGTTATTTGCTATTCTGAAATGTTTGGTGCTTTATGACTCATTTGATGGTTATTCTCACTGAATCGCAACTCACTAAATTGCATCATTTTTCAGGTAGAGAAGATTAGTAGTTCATATTGAGGTGCATATAAAAGTCATGGGTCAAAGGTCACCGGCCGAGCCTCCTCACTTTCTCTCCTTGCATTTCACATAAGCATAAGAACATTTCATTTATGTTTGGGGGTTGAATACTTGCATATGTATAATTTCAATGAATGTGTACTAAGATATATATATAAATGGATTCAACTTAATGTTTCATTTATTAATATATGTGATGTTATATGCTATAATTAAAACTTTCATATTGATTGTGAAATTATTGTTGATAATATGAGATGAATAGAAAAAAAAATTACTCTCGCTGTAAAATTGAATTTTATTTAATCTTGTTCCATACGTGATAACAATATAAAATCAGTATATGCGGTATATAGATGTATAAGGTGTGAAGTGTTACACTGCACACCTTTTCCTTTGTACATTGAAATGTTGAAAAAACATATTTTCTTTTGTACCTTAGCTAATTTCTTCACTAATTGTCTACTCTAAAGGAATTTTCTTTTGTTTTATTGCTTTCAAATTTATCCTTGTGATTGCTAGATGTGATTATTGTCTTATCTTACTGGTGTTGGAATTTAATCTCATTAGGAAAGAAGTAAATTTTGATTTAAGTGCTTTGTTTTCTTTGACTTATGAAAATTAATTATTTAATTGTAGGATTATGTAACGATTTTTTTATATGGTGCATTTCAATTGCAAAAAAATTATTTTTGATTTGCTAATTAGTTTATATTGCTTTTTGGTGATATTCTTGATGGTGGAAAATGTGCATGGGAAAACCAATTTTGTCACCTCAACTCAACCAAGCCATAATCTGAGGTCAAATATCTGGATCTGATCCAACTCAACTGACCTCAGCCAAATGACTTTGCAGTGGAGAAAATCCACTTGACCTTGTTTGTGAAGGGGTGCAGAACCCATCTCAACTACATTACTTATCATTGGAAAAAATCTATTTATCACTTCATACAAGATTTTTATGTAAACTTTATTAATTTACATTATGTTTAATACATGATACTTATTGTATTAAATTTGATAAATACAATCTAAAATATGTTATATTTAATATTTCGCATTCGATAAATTTTACATAATGTGTTATATTTATTGCTTTTATTAGCAGGTTAATCAATTTAATTTTTCACATAATTAAAACTAAAATTTTCAAATAGGTCAGTAAATTACCAACGGACATATTTTCATTGGTAATTTTCCAACAGACAAATTTACCAATGGAAAAAAATCCGTTAGTAAATTAACAATAGATTACCGACGAATTACTTAGCAAAACTAAATTTTTTTTACCAACGGATTTAATTTAACAATAGAAAAATTTGTTAGTAATTTATTGGTGAATTTATCAACGAATATTTTTTGCATCGGTAAATTTAACGACGAGCACTTTACCAACGGAAAAATGTCATTGATAATCTGTTGATAAATTAATTTACCAACAGAATTTTTCCGTTGGTAAATCATAATTTTCTTATAGTGAAATCATTATGTATACATATATTTATCCTAATATTACCATCTTTTCACATCCATATTACTATATTCACTTTATTGCCCTTTTCTAAAGTTTCCCTTGCTATTATACTTTGTATTGCCTGTTACTATGTTACCTATTACAATGTCCTATCATGTCATATATTTATATATGTATTACATTTCACACCACCATCGAAATCAACAATTCATAAAATATATCAATTTATAATATTATATAATGTAATATTAATATTTTTGCAGTTATGATTATTGCCATAAAAATTGCACAAACCTGACATCGCGGTTCTGATTATTGCTCTTTTTATTCTACTGTTGAGGCTTCAATCATACCTTGCCCCCCTAGCTGTTGACTCGCTAACCAGATATGTACCTGATATTTTAGTGTTCCGTTAGCTTACTACACATCAGAATTTTGCCTGATTCAAAATTTAACTACTTTTTTATTTACCTAATTTTGTCTATTTAAAATAACTACGTACTTTATTATTCGTTGTGTCAATTTTGTCAACCTTTAAATCATATATAAGACCTTAAATTCTTTACAATTACTGGTGCTCGGCTGTGCAAAAATGGAGTGGGAAATGTTGCTTTAGGAAAGGTAATGAAAGTGGAGAAGGTATCGGAATCGTGTAGAAACAAAATAAATGGATTTGTGCCCACTTTCAATATAATATGATAATTAGTTTACTAATTAAAATAAATAATAAAACTCCAGCATGCAATGGCCCACGTGGAGGTGAGTGGCATGTTTAGGATTAATGTAATAAATTTGACTTTTTTTTAATAAGAAAATGTGTACCTTTCTTACTCATATTAGGAAACTAAGTTAACTAAATTTCTTTTTTTTTTTTCTTTTTTCTTTTTCAACCTTGCATGCAAGCTTCCACATGGGGGAGAAGGGTTTTCTTAAGTTTAATGCTGGCAAATTTTCGTTTTGGTCTTCCTCACTTTTCATTTTTAAGTTTTAATCCTCACTTTTTTTTTCTTTTACTTAAATTTATCCGCATCTAAATTTAATTTTTTTTTAATTTTAAGCCTCATACTAATTAATTTTCTACCATTGAATATACTAAAATCCTTATCATAATTTATTGTACATACTAAAATTCTCAGTTTCGCAATTCACGCATCGGAATGAAAATCGCATTTTTACGGTTTAATCCAATTTTATGATTTTGCTCAACTAATTAGTGTCAAATGTATATATATTTTCTTTTCTCACTTCTATCAAGTCCAAAGATTCTGATCGTATAGATGTTGTCTCGATCACAAATGTTCTAGGCTTTTAGTTAAGTTGATGCCTCTGGTCTTGAAATACATGCATTGTTAGGGTCCAAACTAGAGGACGCGACATATGGGGTCCTTCTCAAGTTTCTTCTCATGGTGGTAGCAAATACATACTAACTTTCATTGATAACTACTCAATAAAGGTTTGGGTGTTCATCCTGAAATACAAGGATAAAGTATTTGTCAAATTCAAACAATGAAAAACTTTAATTGAGAAGCATACTAGAAAGCAAATCAAGGGTTTGAGAATAGATAACAGTTTGGAGTTTTGCGGAAGAGAATTCAACAAATTATGCAAGGATCACGATATTATTAGACACCTATCATAAAATACACTCCATAACATAATGGGCTTGCAGAACGAATGGACAGAAATTTGATAGAGATAGTAACAAGATGCATGTTATCTAATGTTGGGCTATCAAAAAAGTTTGAACCTTAAGTTGTTAACACAACTTGTTACTTGGTTAATAGATGTCTATTTTCGACAATTAATTTCAAGACTCTGGAAGAAGTATGATTAGGAATTCCTACTAACTATAAAAATCTAAGAGTATTTAGATGTCCTGCTTATGCTCATATAAATAAAAGAAAGCTTGAGCCAAAGGAAAAAAAATGCATTTTTCTTGGATATCCTAAAAGAGTAAAAGGATACAAGTTATGGTGTCTAGAAAAAAAAAAGGAAATGTATCATTAGTAGAGATGTGACTTTAATGAAGCTGAGATGCTCAAGTCTCACGAGGAATCTAGAAAAAAGGTGCAATTTGAGGTGAAGTTATCTGAATAAACCTCAAGGGACCAAAAAGATGAAAAATAAAATCCACTTGAGGAAACAAATACATAATAATTATAACACTATCAATTGGCTAGAAATCAATAGAAATGAGAGATTAAACCTCCGCAAAGGTATGACTATACAAATGTAGATGTTTATGCTTTCAATATTGCTGACAACAATGAGCATCAATCATACTAAGAAGCTATTAATATCCAAGAAGCTATCCAGTGGATAGCTGCAATGACAAAAGAGATTGAATCTCTTTAAAAAAAATATACTTGAGAAATTATTGAGAAACCAATGGACCAGAAGATTTTTGGAAGTAAATGGATCGTCAAAAAGGAAAAAAGAATCCCCAGAGTTGAAGATGCAGAGTTTAAAGCTCATTTAGTGGTAAAAGGTTACACACGACTATAATGATCCAGTGGTAAAATATAACTCAATACATACTATGTTTGCCATTATTGCTCATTTCAACTTGGAACTTGAGCAACTAAATGTCAAAATAGTTTTCTTGCATGATGATCTTAAGGAAAGAATCTATATGAAGCAACCTGAGGGATTTTGAAGTTTGAGATAAAGAAGATAATGTATGTTTGTTAAAAAAAATTGTATGGTCTAAAACAATCTCCTGGACAATAGTACAAGTGGTTTGATATTTTTATACTTGGAAATGACTACTGTAGAAGTAGATATGATAGTTGTATATATTTCAAGAAGCTCGTAGATGAGTCTATTATTTATCTGCTCCTATATGTTGATGACATATTGATTTTCTATAAGGACATGTTAGAAATCAACAAGTTGAAAGTGCAATTAAGTGCAGAGTTTGAAATGAACATTTGGAGAGCTACAAAAAAATTTATGGTAATGAAGATCTACAGAGATAGGAAAGCAAACACTCTATTTCTATCACAAAAGAAGTATACAGAGAAGATACTATAATGTTTTGCAACAGAGAATTCAAAGCCTATTAGCACTCCATTAGCAGCTCATTTCAAATTTTCAGATGTGTTATCATCATAAACTGAGGACGAAATAGAACATATGTCTCATATCCTTTATGTTAGTACAGTTGAAAGTCTCATGTATGTCATGATATATACTATGTCATATATTACACACGTTATTAGTGTAGTTAGCAACATGAAAAATCCTAGAAAATTCACTGGCAAGCTATAAAAGTGGATTTTGCTCTATTTAAAAGGTACTACTGATGTGAGTTTGGTCTATGGGAAACTCAAAGATACTAAAGGAAAAATTATTAGATACATCGATTTAGATTATGCTAAAGACCTAGATAAGTGAATGTAACTTACAGGATATATCTTCATTCTTTACGGATGCACCATCAGTTGGAAAGTAAGTCTTCATTCTTTTACTCTATTGCTGTTTTGTCTACAACTGAAGCGGAGTACGTCGCAACAATTGAAGTGGTGAAAGAAGCTACTGGTTTCAAGGATTAATCGGTTATACAATTGAAAAAGACAAAAGTCTATTGTAATAGTCAAAGTATCATACATCTGATAAAAAATCCAATACATCATAAACAAACTAAACACATTAATGTTAGGATGCACTTTATCCAAGATGTGGTTAAGTAAGGGAATGTTCAAGTCGATAAAATATCTAAAATAGACAATCTAGCAGATATGGTGACCAAGCCAATTTCAACAACCAAGTTCAGAAATTGTCTAGATTTGATTGCTATATCAAGAGGATAATTCTTTGAGAATGAGAGCAGCAGTATAAGACACTATGGATGATTTAAGCAAATGTGGAGATTTGTGAACATTATTTATTTGACTTAAGTTATAGATAAATGTATAATAATTAAGAGAGTTATATTAAAGGTGATAAAAATGCCAAGTTGGTGGATTAAAGACCATATATTAGTTGGTAGCTTAATGACTATAAATTTATGGGTGACTTAATGACCACAAATTTAGTCATTATTTTGGCTATAAATAGTCATGAATTCTCTCATCCAAATCATCCCAAAACAATATAAATTCTCTTCTTTTTTCTTTCATATTTTTTCTTATGAAAAAAAGGTTCATTAATGAGAGAAATTTAGGTGAAAGTGTTATTTGACAATTTTTTGGATTGTGAAAGATATTTATTGGAGACTCTTGTAATATTTTTCTTTTACATAATAAAATTTTTTTACTGCTCTCATATCGTGGACGCAGACAAATTATTGAATTATATTAAATTCTTGTATTTTTTTTTATTTGTATTATTAATCATTTTATTTCTCGCTTATTTTTTTTCCATATCAGCACTCTTTCTCAACAGAAGAGATGAGACTCAATTAAAGAAATAAAAAATTGAAGAGGTAGAATTCAATTGAAGAAATAAAATTTTCAAAACATATTTTTTTAATTCAGCGGTGACGATGGCCCCCACATGCCACCTCTAAATCCATCACTGCATATTTGAATGAGAAAATAACATATAAACAAAATAATTTACACAATATTTTTACCCTCCTATTGATTTAATCCACTAAGATAAGAATAATTTCAAATCGGAAGATACCCACATTTTATTTTGTGGGCAACTACACTGCCAACTTATCTCTATAAAGTGAGATAGGGTGATTGCACTTGATATTTGATATTTCATGTTGCAATTTCTTTTCTTTTAATTTTTTTTTCTGTTTACATAAACAAGGCAAGTATTTTTAATATATTTTTTTAATTTAGTGGTGGCGAAAGCCCCCGTATGCTATCTTTAAATTCACCACTGCATATTTGAACGACAGAATAATATATAAGCAAAATAATTTATGCAATATTTTTACCCTCCTATTGATTTAATCTACTGAAATAAAAAAAAATTTACCCACATTTTTTTTTGTAGGCAACTACACTGTCAACTTATCACTATAAAGTGAGATAGGGTGATTACACTTGACATTTGATATTTCATGTTGCAATTTCTTTTCTTTTAATTTCTTTTTTTCTGTTTACATAAACAGGACAAGTATTTTTAATATATTTTTTTAATTTTGTAGTGGCAATGACCCCCATATGTCACCTCTAAATCCACACCTGCATATTTGAAAGAGAAAATAACATATAAGCAAAATAATTTACGCAATATTTTTACCATCCCGTTGATTTAATCCACTAAGATAAGAAAAATTCCAAATCGAAAGATACCCGCATTTTGTTTTGTAGGCAGCTACACTCTAACTTATCAGAGACAGGGTGATTGCACTCGACATTTGATATTTCATGTTGCAATTTCTTTTCTTTTAATTTCTTTTTTCTGTTTACATAAACAGGGCTACTTGACCAACCATAAAAAAATAATTCTGTTCATGTTTATTTTCACTTTAAGTTTATCGCTATTTACAAAGTTAAGACTAATTTTTATCAACTTGTACGTAAAATTTCGACTAAAAGTTCTTAAACACAGAATATTGTCCATGTCCAAAAACAAAATTAATATGGCTAATTTTTATAGCTTTTGGTACATTAGAAATTGAGAAAAAAAAAATTTGTTCCCTAAAATTATTTACAAATTTATTTAATTAAATCGTTCAATTAAAAATTTATTCAATTAATTATCTTTATTTATCATTTTTGAACTATTTTATTCTATCAATTAAAAGTTTTTTCAACTGATTTCCCTTTATTAGTTATTGATTATTTAGTATTCGTTTGACATTACATTTATAAAAAGTGTTTTTGGAGAAATTTTTTTATTTTTTATTTTTTTGAATTTTAAAAATTGTTTTTGGAGAAAAACTGATAAATAAATATTTTTTCATAAGCATTTTGTGAAAAACAATTTATAAAATATAAAAAAATAAGTTAATTAAATCAAAAAAAATTTAAATCTGTTTTTTAGATACCCAACAATAATTTTAAACATCCCTTAGTGCTTCACAAATAGTTACTAGCTAACTGAAATTGTTTTCAATTGACTCATTTAGCTGAAGTTGAAAGTATCTAAAAATAAAAAGTAAGTTAGTTCGAAATTAGTAGATAAAAGAGTTAATTAAACAAGTTGATAATTAATGAAATCAATTAAATAAAATAATATCTAATTAATAATGAGTCAATTGAATAAGTATTTAGTTAAAAAAAATTGATTGTATATAATTTTAAAAAATAAAAACTAAAATATGCCTTTGTTCCCCAAAACAATTTAAAAGAAACGAAAAAACTGCGCGCTAATCTTCAAGAAAACATTTGATCGATCGTTGTGTTGTGCTATTAGATTTGAGAAACGTAGCCTAGTGGGCACCATATTTTCCTTTGGTGTATGTTTGGAACCAAAATCGGATGGAAACCAGCCCAATCAAAGTTGAGACTCGAATCGGTCCAATTCTCATTCCTGTGAAAATGTTTTATTTCCTGTACTTAAAATTAACAATTTTTAACTAATTCACTTAATTATATATTGAAATTCCTTTGCTTAAAATTTTTATAATTAATCTTTCTTCTTAATTTTGTAATTAGACTTATATACTGTAAATTTATTTATCCGAAGTCTTTAATTGTTGAGTGACTCAAATTTTTGTAGTGACCTGAATTATGATCCGATCCAAAATATTTTGGGAGCTCGACCCTTAAGGGATTATTTTTGTGGAGATCTGTGGTGGATATCGAACCTCGCCCCAGAGTCCCAACGCTGATCTCATGGGAGGTGGGGGAAAAATTAATAAGATTGATTTCTCTCTATTCATGGATATAGGTCATATTGATCGAATCACGTAAATTTCTGTGTTTTGTAATTTTTTTATTTATTTTTCTTTTGCTTTCTGCTGTTGATTTCGTTACATTAATTAAACCGTTTCAATTGAGATTTTGTATAATCAATTAATTTTGTTAAAACTTTTAACCGGAGTCAATCGATAATCAACAATTTTTTTTAGTTAATTATTTGAATCGGAACCGTGGCTAGCATTGCCTGTAATGGGGAGGCTAGCACAATTCTTCCTCATTGTGAAACATAAAACGGATAAAACAAATCATCTTCAGTTTCTTTCCATTTCATGAAATTTTAAGTGGATTGTTACATCTTCTTTTTTTTTTTTTTGCAAAATACAACCTAAGGCCCATAAACTATAGGATTTTCTTTTTCTATTAAGCTTTCAAACTTTAATTTGATTCTACTAAATCTCTCAGCTTTTTTTTTTTTTTATCATTACTAAATCATTATTTAATAAGATTAATAATGAAAAACAGTATTTTAATAATAAAAATTTATAGCAAACGGCCTAATATTAGATAAAACGTTAGTCCTAACTTGTTGAATAGTATTTGTCGTTACGCCTTCCGATCACACAATTCATGTTGGAAATTCTTTTTCTTTTTGGTTTGATGCTTGGTTGGATGGTGCTTCTATCCGCTAGAAGTTTGGTAATGATTCTTTTAGTGATGCAAGGATTGCCAAGAAAGTCAAAGTCTACGAAGTGTGGAAGGATAATGAATGGGGGCTATCCAACCCTCTTAATGAAGCAACCCTTGCTTGGCTTTACATTTCAGAGAAGAATGTTGTGTCTCTTACTTCTGCTGGTAGCATTGTGTGGAATGGGAACTCTGAAGGTATTTTTTTCAGTTAGAAATGCTTGGCAGTGCTTGAAAGTTTCGGCTCTCATTGTTCCTTGGTCAAAAATTATTTGGAGGGGACAAATTTCAAGACAGTTTTATTTTATGGCTTGCTTTTCGGAATTGCCTTTGAACTCGGGACAAGTTGAAAAAATTGGGGGACTTTGGATAATGAGATGGAATATGTGGAGCATTTGTTCTTCTCTTGTCCTGTTACCTATCGTGTATGGCGTAAAGTGTGTGACGTTTGTGGGATAAAGAGAGTTGAGCATAGATGGAGAAGAGTGGTAAGCTGGTTATCATGCTGCTAGTAAATCACAGCTTGGTAGCATTAGAAGAGCTGCTATTATTGCTTGATTAAAAAAAATAGTGTTAATCCAACATGTTTTTCTAGAAGATAATAAAACGGTTGATTGACTTGTTAATGAAATTTTGAACAATAACAGAGGGGTTGGGGAATTTGTAGGGCCTCCTAGGGATGTTTTGTCTTTTCTAAGGGATGATACGGTGGGAGGATCTAGTCCAATGGTATTGCAGATTTAATTTATTGTTTTTTGGGTTTTCTCTATTGTAATCCAAAATGAAAAACTTAGTAATAAAATGTAAAAAAAATATTTACAATTTACATCTAGATAATAAGAGATGCTAAATATTTTTTTTATTATTTTTTATTTTCATTCTTTAAATCTCATGCTATAAAATTCACATTGAAAAAATAGAAAAATAAAGAAATAATAAAGAAAAGCGGCAAACACCCCAAATAAGAATTCAAAAACTTAAAAAAATAAAATTTCTATAATTCAAGAACTTCAAAATGTATTACGTCTTTTATAGAAATAATTTGGGCTTAACGCATACGATAACTTAAAAGATAGACAAAATGATCAAAATTGAAGGAGGACGAATAGAACTGAACTCCCAACCACTATGTAACAGCAACCAACTGACCCGCAAATTCCAAAAACAACCAGTCCATCTCCAACATCCCGTACGCGTGGAGGGACACATACAGAAACAAAGAGTGGGGCTCCGTCCTCAGTGCGCGTATAACTAGTGGTTATTAGGCGTGAGTGGTGGCGGCCGCGGAGTTGTCTCCAAGTGCGCACTTCACCACCCTGGGCTCACGCTAGCATCCTTTCCTTTCCCCCACTCACTCTTCTCTGGTGGTTGCCCCCACTATCACCTCTCTCTCTCTCTCTCTCTCTCTCTCTTAACTACTGCTCACCCACTTTTCTCAATCTCTAAACTATGATACCCGCCACCACCACCGCCATTATCACTTTTCCCCCTTTTCTAACTTACGCCTCTCGTCCTCTTTTTGTCCTTAATTCCCTACTCCCATCTTACCCTTTTCTTCTCCACCGCTTCTGCCATGTCCACCCCTCCTTGTTCGACGCCCCGGCGGGTACCTCCGCCTTGCTGGACACAAGATGAAACCCTCGCTTTAATTGAAGCCTACCGTGATAAATGGTACTCCGTCAACCGTGGAAATCTCCGCGCCGCCGATTGGGATGCTGTGGCGGCT
The DNA here is from genome assembly GCA_023653625.1 of Triadica sebifera. Taxonomy (NCBI): domain Eukaryota; kingdom Viridiplantae; phylum Streptophyta; class Magnoliopsida; order Malpighiales; family Euphorbiaceae; genus Triadica; species Triadica sebifera. The sequence continues at coordinate 22,025,316 of CM042893.1, forward strand.
GCCGTCGCTGAATCTTCTGCCTCTGATCCACCCAAGTCGTCCCTACAGTGTCGACACAAGATCGAGAAGCTTCGGAAACGATATCGGACGGAGAAGCAGAGGTGCCTTAACTTTCCAGGTCGGTTTTTTTCTTCATGGGATTTGTTTCCTTTATTGGATGCAATGTCAATTGGGTCTGCTGGATCTAAACAATGTCGAGCTATTGATGAAAGTAATGATATTGGGGATGGGTTTCGAGTGAAAACATTAGGGGAGAGGTATTTGGTAGCACCTAACAAATGTAGTCGTATTGATCAGGATCTTGATCCTGATTTGGGTACGGGTTTGGATACGAATTTGGCATTTGGGACTAGGAAATATAGCAGGGTTGATGGGGATTCCGAGACTAATGTTGCTCGTGTTTTGGGAAACGGATTATATCCAAAACCTGTTACTGATATGAATTCCGTGTCTGTGGCATTTACGCCAACAGATAACGCAAGAGTTGATGGGAAACTCAAGCTTGATATTGATTTCCATTGTGAATATGAAGGTGATGTTTGTTTGAAAGTAGAGAAGAAAACATTAGGGGATAGGAGCTTTCTGCCTCAGTTACCCAGGCTGAATGGTTTTGGCAAGATTAGTGATGATTGCAGCCTAAACAATAGAAATGTTGGTGAAGCTCTCGATGAGTATGTTGGGTTCCCTCTAAGAACCCTAGGTGATGTGCCTCCTGGGTATAAGCCTAAAATTTATAGAAAGACTGATCAGAAGTCTAGCCCTTATTTTGTTGATGATGTTCGCAGTAGAGGCAATACAAGAGTTGATAAAAGAGATAGGTTTGAAGAAAATGTTGTTGATTGCTGGGAATCACCACCACAAGCAGGGTTTAGACCAAACAATTATTGCAAAGTTGAGCCTGATTCTATTGTTTTCAATAGGATGGGTAATGTCAAGAAGAGTGGCGTAAAGAAAGGGATGGATCCTATTAAGGAGCTAGCTTCAGCAATTAGTCTGTCTGCAAACACTTTTGTGAAGGTGGAGAAGATGAAGATGGAAATGGCAATGGAAATTGAGAAAATGAGGATGGATATGTTGTTGAAGCATAACCAGATGATACTCGAATCACATCAACAGATTGTAGATGCATTTGCAAGAACAGTGTCAGAAAATACTAGGAAGAAGAGGAAGGATGTGGAGGTGTTTTCACCCTGTTGAAGCAAAAATAGTGATTCTAAGCTTGCAGCAACAAATTGATGCATGGGCGAAATCAATATTGGAAAATAATAGGAAGAAAAGGAGGCAGAGATAAAATTTAGACTCGATTTGAGGCTAAAGTTTGAAAGAATGGGCAAGACAAAAATGGAGACTCTCAAGTTGCTGCTTGCAGATAGTTAAAGAATAATGTGGAGTTGTTAGGAAACGAGTGATGCTACAAACTAACAGATTCTACTGAAGAGATTTGCCCAGGAATTGATGTCCTTTAATTGGTAGATAGCAAGAATTCTAATGCGGGATGATGCATATTTTTTTCCCATTATTTTATGATTGTATTTATGGATCTCGATAGTTTTGATAAGCTGGTTAGTTCAATTTTTTCTTGTTGAGACTTGACCACTTTTATCTTATGTTGAATATATAAAGAAACTAGAGCAAAGCAGAGCAGCCATGCAATCATGCTAATACTTATGCGCTTTCTCTTCAGATTCTGTCACTCTTATATGTTGGATTGGATAGAGCATACAATTCTGGACGAAAATTTTCAATCCCTCAACTGAACTGTAAAGAAACTTGGGGACATACTGTGTTTGATTAGAGATCAGCAATTTTTAGAAGTGGTAGCTCAATGTTTTTGGCAAGTTCATGTAATTTAGGAACCATTTCGATTCCCCACTAATTCACATGCTGTTTACCTCCAATTCAAATAAAGCTTTCACATTTTTGATATATTGGATTATTTCATACAAGTACTTCGATTCCAAATTTTTTGCTTTCCTGTTTTCGTTGTGGCATTCTATAAAATAGTGAGGTGGAACTTACAATTTTATAATTTTAAAGATAATCCTAGCAATATTTAGAAACAGCTAGTTCTGTACATTACCACATCTGGCCTTTGTTTTAGAAAGAAAATCATGTATCTGACCGCCTTGTTTCACAGAGAAAAAAATCATGGATCAAGCCAGTAACATATTGGCTATTTCCAAATAAATAATGCATCTTGGAGGACAGTTTTATGAATGGCTTAATCCATTGTCAACAAGATGTACAGAAAAATTTTCCAACTTTCCTGGACTTGAAAAGCTCTTTCTGAGAAAAAGAACTTGGAAAAACTGATTATAATTAATTTAATTCTCATTCTTTGTAAGTAATAACTGTACAGCTATATGTTGAGCCGGGCTCACATGGTAAGCATGAAGTCTCTACTGTCTATTCTTGCTAATAGAAAACTTAACTTCCTAACTAATTGCAAACTGACTTCTAGCTAAGCAATTTAACATTCTTAACTAGCTAACAACTTGATTGCTGTGTTGTCCATTAAGCTTTGATGCTACTCTGCTGTAACTGAGGCAGAGATTTCATGGCTGCTGCCTTCAATGGCTGAAGCTGGAATGTTATCTGCCCATATGAAGTCTTACATCAAGTAGAGTTAAGAGGACTTGTATTGTGTATTTGAATATTACAAGATCAAGAATCCGTTTGGTTAAATTATTCAATATAAGCTAATTAAGTGCTCATTTGTTAGAACTCTATGCTCCGAATTTTTTTGTATCAATTAATAATTAAACAAAAAAAAAAAGAGTCAGCAACTTAAATTCTTAACTCATAGATTTTAGGAAATTTTTGAAACTTTTGATATATAGCATGACGAAACTTTATCAGTATGTGTTGATTGAATTTGTTATTATATTATTCGGCACAAATTCATATTAATTTATAATATATTAAACTTTAAGATACCCAATGGCTTTAAGAAAAATTGAAATGGAAATACATAGCAATGCACCTTCCCTTTTTCTCTTTCTATTTTTTTTTTTTTTTGAAAACTTTTAAAAAGCATTTTAAGTAGGTGGATAAAAAAGGCCCATTTGATTTCCATTTGTTGAAGTTGGGTTGTGACTGTATTCCAGGTTTTACTAACTATTACTTTTTCTTCCGAAACAGTTGATGTCCTTTATGCTGATTTCACTATCTAACTTTTTAAAATTTTTAAAGCAATCATTGACCTGTAAGTCAACAGTTAAATGTTTATCTTGTGATCCAAATTAGCAAAAATCCAATTATTTCTAGAAATTCGATCTGTGTATATCTTCATTTATGCTCAGAATCTCATTAAGTGGCGGGACTCCAATAATGTCCCTTCAACCGTAGTGGTCTTTCTGTAATGAAAATTTTCAAAGAAATGATTGGACAAAAAGAATCGATTGAGTGGGCAAGGACAATGATTTTAATGTTTACCTATGTATTAAGCTACTTACAAAAATTGTTTTATCCATTTTTAAATCAATTGAATTATTTATATATTTATAATTATTTATTTGTTTTTCGTATTCATTGCAAATTCAATCAATACTATTCATATATTATTATCCATTTAATGTTTTTTTGTTCTCAAAATATGAATATACATATATAATTACAGAGAGAGAAATAATCTTAACTCTTATAATTTAGATAAGAATGTAAATTTTATTTCTATTTCTTTCACTAATAAACATATGTCATATCCAACACAAATTTTTAAATATAATTAGATTATAAAAAAATTAAGCAAATATGAATTAAAAGTTCAAATATAAATAATAATTATATTTTAATTTTTAAACCTTAAACTCCAAATATATAAAATCAAGCTTAGATAGAAGGTAGTCATAAATTTAATACGAGGTATTTAACCAAAATGGATTTTGAATAATAAAAATATTATTTATATTTAGTATCAATTTATCTCTATTTAAATCCTATATAATTATTAATAAATGTAGATCGATTATCCTAAGATAATCGATCCATTGCGGCTGTGAGAAAAGGAAATAATGAGCATAACAGACTGCACTCACCATATTTCATGATAATTAGGAGGTGAGGAAAAAAGAAATAAAAAAAAAAAAAGAAGCAATAGGAAAAGGAGATGTGAAAAAAAAGCACTGAAATAACAAAGGGCCAGCAATGGAAAACACTTGAAAAGCAAGGAAAGAAAAGAAAGCAAAATAGACCTTTCTTTTGGGTAAATGAGAAAAAAAAAAGGATGAAAGTTTTACATCAGATCCCACTATATAGGATCTTTGATAGGTCTTTCATCACTCTCTTACCAAACAATTAGCTAGGGACCCAACTCCTAGATATTTCTCTTTGGCTATTAAAATGCCTATAGATGATACCACTTCTTAATTAGAACCATAAAATTATTACAACAATGGGGGCTTGACACCTGTTCTTTGTTTCATTTCATTAATTTTCTGCTAATCATTTAGTTTCGAGTATTGATATCCAAGTTCTTTATCCACAGATAATGGCTCTGGTAGCAGATTCAAAAGAAGATAACTAAATTTCGACTGGATAATTTATCTACTTATTTCAAGAGTGGAAAGAAGTAATTAAGGAGGGGTGACAATGTAACAAGTAACTTTCCTCTCAACAAGTGCATTAAAAGTTGAAGAAAAACAAAAAGGAGAAAAAATAGTTAGAAAAGAGAAAATTTGTCTAAGTCATTCCCTTTACAAGTTTTTGGCTGTTTTCTATGGGGCAATCATGTTTCCATAATAAATAATTCCTAATGTTTAAAAGTTGTCAACTTGCCCATTTTGGGTGAGCTAGTAAATGACAAAATTGAAATATTTGTTGGATTATATATATACACTTTTTGGAGAGCTTCAATATTAATACATATCATTACTTCCAATGGCCCCAGAATGACATCAATCATCTCATTTCTTCGCCTCCGTGAAAGAGTATGTTTTTTCCATCTTACCTTGCCTTGTAAATGATGGTGTTATTGGATATATATAGCAGATCGAAGAACAAAAAAAATTCAAAATTCAACCAATATATTATAATGATCAACTAGAGAAATTTTCTTTCTTGCTCTCTCAAATCCCTTTTCTTTGTTGTACTTGGCACGTTATTAATTATTATATTATTATTATTTATGTATTTTGTTGATTCAATTACTAATTATATAATTCTAAAAAACCAAAAAAAAATGTTCTTAAAAAACAACAATGCAATTAATAAGTTTTGCACAACAATACTATAATCTTATATTATAATATTGTGGATTCAAATCACTGAGATCCAACATGTACAATTAGGGGGCATAAAAAAAAAGCAATACAAAGATAAGAAAAAAAAATTGGGGCCAAATTAAGAATAGTTCTTAGTAGTTATAGAACTTGAATGTCTAGCTTAGCTTGTTGGACGGACGGGTGTTGGATTTCATCAACACCCCCTTCCATCTCTTCAGCTTGATAAGTAGAATGTACACCATATAGCACATAAAACATAATTATCAAGCATGCCCATATGGCAAACCTTTTAAAAGATAGCAGCTTTAATGTTGTCATGAGGAAGACATTAAGGAATATTGATATTGCAGCTGGCCATGGCATCAATGGCACTGACCATTCTTCGTTAGCTTGGGTAATGGAAGTTACCTTATATTGAAAGAAAGCTGTCATGGCTAACATAACGAAACCAGATAGCCATAAACCCCATTTTTGTTCTTGGAGTTTCCATGAAATAGAGAAGCCAATTGCAGTAGATGAGAGGAGGAAAAGATATAAAAGGGTATGTGAAGGTGGGTTACGGCTGATGATCACATATCTACGGTAGATTAGAGCACTGCCCACCAAATAGAATACCAGTAATGTGCTGAGAGAGATCATTTCAAGAACTATTCTGAGTTCTGTGAAGAGTGCAATTGATGCTGTGCAAAGCCCTATATGACCAATACAAACAAAAATACTATGTTCATTCATCTCTTTCAACTAGTTACTTCTCTCTTATGCTGTCCAACTCACAATTTTATAAATTAATGAAGAATAAATAGTATAATCTAAGGCACTAATACATAAATAACACTTAAGCAACAAATTGTTAAAAAAGGATGTAAAAACTTTACATGACAATAGATTAACAACACTTTCAAATTATAATTGTTGCAGTAAAATGTTCAAACTGTTGTAATAATCTTTAACTATCAATCCACTATAGTAGAACAATGAAAACAATGTTTTAATGCATGTTTCAATTTTATGCCATTACTGTAGATTATTTTTTTTATTTTATGGCAGTGAGTTACTGTCATGTGTTTAAGCGCTTAATTTTCTTTGTAAGGTAAGGAAATCATTGTCTTCATCCCTTAGCAAAATAACTGAAAAATGATACAGGCTTCTAAATGTTAGAAGAGTAATTTTTATTGTTATAACTTTCTGTTTGAGAATTAATTCTTAACTTATATGAGAGATGGTTATAAATATTGAAGATATATAGAAGTGGAAGTTGAAAGGAATGCTGAGTTACCCAAGAAGAGAGTAGCATTCAAAGGGGTGCCAGTTGAAGGATTGACCTTAGCCAACCAAGAAGGAACAAGCCTAGCCCTTCCAATGACACAAAGGTATCGGGCCTGGCCTAACATGGCCACCAGAAGAGAAGCCACAATTCCCAAACTTGCTCCTGCGCCCACCACATTGCTTGCCCACTCCCACTCAATCTTTTGGAAAACGATCGAAAACGATCCATCCTCTGGTATCTATAATAATTAAAAATAATAATAATTATTCACTTAGTTATTTTGTCTTATATCTTTATTTTAAAGTATATACTGATGGCTTACCATATTGTAAGGCACCATGAGGCACAAAGACAAGGCCATGAGGCAATAAAGAATGCAGACTATAAGAACAGAACCCACAATGCCTATTGGAAGGCTTTTAGAAGGATTTTGAATTTCTTCTGCCATGGTTGAAATGGAATCATATCCAATATAGCTGAAGTAAACTATAGCTGCTCCGTTGACTATTCCTTCAACTCCAAATGGAGCTAACCCTCCTGGCTTTACCAAGTTTTCACCACTCCCATTGTACACACCAGCAATTATAACGAATCCAAAGAAAATCACATGGAATACTGTCATTATAAGGTTCAATATGGAGCTTTCCTTTGTACTGCAATCCAAAAAGAAAAAAAGTACTTTCAACATCCATTAACCATTAACCCACTAGAAAAAGAAACAAAAAAAAAAAAGTAAGTATAGATCCTATAATGGTATTACTAATTAATCACTTCTATTCCAACACTAAGACCTATTATAATCTAAACCCACTAATTAATAATCCCAATGCCCATTTACTCAGGCATAAAAACAAAGATGTAGTGACAAAAAAATTTCCTTTTCCAAGACTAATTATTAAAGTATATAGCAAACAATATGTCTTCACCAAAAAATTTTAAAAAGAAGAATAATGATAAAGGGAATAGTAAGAGATCAAACCTATGGCAAAGACAGAGAGTAAGAAGTAGAATAATAGCAACAGCAGGAAAATCCAATCTATCGTATCCCTCAACCAGACCATCAACATGAATTCTCCATGAGTTCGAATTATTTTCCCCAACGGCATGGCAAAAATAGTCTGTGAAACTTCTGGCAACGGCCGCATTTGATAATACATATCCCATTAGTATGTTTGACCCAGCAAAATAGCCTATGAACTCTCCTAAATCACATCATGAGAAAAACGACAATTTCAAGAAAATCATTTTAAAGAAATTAACATAATCAAGAATCGTGATAATGAATAAGTTTGTCTATCAAGAAATGGAGCATTGGTTGATACCAAAGGTGATTCTGAGGTAACTGAAGGCACCACCGGCGACCGGAATCTGAACAGAAAATTCAGTGTAACATAAAGAAGAAAGAAGAGCTGATATTCCAGCAATAATATAAGATATAAAAACAGCGGGGCCAGACTGATGAAGAGCAACAGTGCCAGTGGTGACAAAGACACCAGCACCAAGCATGCCTCCAATACCAAGAGCTATTAACTCATGCCACTTGAGTTTCCTCTTCATGTCTGCACCTGACCTTAACCTTACTTGGTTAAGCTCCTGGTCTGGTGTCCATGTTGCTAACATTCTCTTTTTAAGCTTGTGAGGAGTTTGTGAGAGAGAATGAAGATACTTTAAGAACGGAGATGAAGAAGAAGAAGAAGAAATGGTTGCCATATTGTTATTCTAAGCAAAAGAAGAGAGTGGGTTTTGGGTTTTCATTAAAAGGCTAAGGTGAGGGTTTTTTAAATATGGAGTTTGAGTGATATAATTCTAGATTCTTTGATAGATGTTGATGGGGAACCAAATGGGTGCCCTTAGCTTAATTGAAAAATACCTAGTTGCTTATTGGGTTGATGTTGAATGACAACAATACCCTCACACACTCTTCTTCTTCTTCTTCTTCATTCTCCTACACGCAGCTTTTTATTGCCCCAAGAGAATTCTTCTGTTATATATATATATAAGCATGCAAAGGAGGAAAAGGGGAAAAGAAGGTAGAAAAAGGTTCATTCATTTAGAAAATGAGATTAAGTTGTTTTTAAGAGAAAATCAAAAATCACAACCAATGTGAGAAGGGACTTTGACCTAATCTTTTGGAATTAATTTCTTCAATCTCAATTCTCAAACTTTGAAAAGATGTGACAATTAGCATCCCACACTCACTTTGTTAAAAAGCAACTTAAAGATTTCTTTCTTTTCTTTCTTTCTATTTTCTTTCTTTTAATAACATTTCAAGAAATTTTGGACTTGATTCCAAAAATGCAACATATGATAATTAGTTGCAATGGATACATGAAATGAAATTCTCTTCAAAAGTTATATGTATCAAACCCAAACACATGTAAGTGCACTGAGGTGTGTGTGAATTTTCTTTAATCTATTTTTTAAATTCTTTTTGGCAGATCTAACAACAGCCTGCACATGATTAATCCTATAATGATACTCAAATTAAACTAGTCTTAATATATCTATCAGATCTTAAATGCACAATGGTTTGCTTTGTAAGTAGCACGACTTTTTCATTTATTTATTTTACTATTATATTAATATGATTCTTGAATATGTTGCTTCTTAAATTATTTTTACAATAGGTGAAATTTTATTTGAGAAATTAGTGATTTAAAAGTACATAATTTTCACTTTGCATGTCAAAGTTATTGCGGCTGCAAAGTTGGAACTGGTTAAACCTAAAAATAAAATAATTTTGCTATTCATCTAAAGACATAGACAAATGGAAGGTGCATTTTTATCTGAATAATAGGTTTCAGTTTCGAATTTACCTTCCCTATTGTAACTCAAAAAAAAATTGTGCTTTTTCTCCCCCTCTTTCTTTTTGTGAGGATGTGATCGTACTAAGAAACCATGAAAAATTTGTGATTTGTCAATGAGTACAATATTAATTTATAGTATAAGAATGAGAAAATAAATTATCTCAATTATACATGGAAAATATAATTAATCAAGAAATTAATATTGAAAATTGACCTTAAATTTAACTGACTCGGGAAGACTACAAAGTTTTTTTGCCATTAGAATATCCTCTGACATAGAAGAGTGTGATGATAACAAGATGGAGGGAGAACCCCCAATTTCCATTATTGGGATGATGAAGTTTCTATTTCACAATATTCTTTATCCAATAAAATACTGAAAAAGGAAATAACTCCATAGTTCTTCATTTCACTATCTCAACTGAATGTAATGCCCCCAAAGAATCATTGTCCAGCTCAGAACAACTCTTCGCATATGGTAGGTGGAGGAGTAAAGTCAAGAATTTAAACATCTAGTAATTTGTATTAGAGGATATTCAATCACCAATTTATTAGTGACAAAATATTAAGATTATTTCCCAATCAGTTCGTCTTATAGTTATTTATTCGAGAGCTTATAACTATACTAGCCTAGTTTTTAGAAAATGTGCTTACATGTGTATGAAAGCATTGGGCGATCATAGTGAAAAAATTGCATTGGATATATATAATAATGTAAAAACATAATTGAATAACGAAGTTTTAATTAATTCATGAAAAAACACAAAAGGAAAAAAAACACCGAGAGAAGGCACAAAAATACAACATGCATATTATTCACATCTACGTGTAATTTTTTTTTTGGATAGTTTCAAAAATATCCTAACATTAATCATTTTCAATTAGACTCTTAATATTTTTTTCAGTTGTATCCATCGTGTTTTGATTTTTTAAATTATAATCTTCCATCCATTTCTTTTTTGGTTAAATATGGATGCAAGACTGACGTAATCGCTCAATCTATCCTATCAAATTCATTGTAGTAGAGTAGTACTACCACTAGAACTTTTCTTCTCTACTAGCTTTTAAACTTTTGTGACGAAATTTAAAATATATATATATATATATATATATTTCAGTAAATATATATTTGAATAATTAAAAAAATGCTACACAAAAAATGTTATTAAAAGGTTATAAAAAAATTTATTTTCTATAAATACGTTTTTTAAAATTTTTGATAAAAAATAGAAAATTAATATTATTTATGTCATTCTAGAAATTTTTGTGGTAAATATTCTAATTATTTTTTAAAAAATAAATAAATTTTTCTATTTTTAGTCCTTAAATGTATTTTTCATAAATAAAATTAATTTATGATTTTTTATTTAAAATTAAAATTTGTGTATAAAAAATAAATTTTTTATTTCCATTTAATTGTATTTTTTGTAAAATTTATTATGGTGTTAATTAAGTAAAATTCATTATGGCAGTAATTATGGTGTCAATTAGCTCTTTTGACCATAAATCTAATTGTGATGTAAATTGAGTAAATTTTATCATTTGTTTAATTTATTCAAATATTTACCGATGAATTTTGAGAAAAAATTTTGTTACAAAAACTTAAAAATCATTAACAATGGAAACATTTGTCGCAAGAAATCTTAAAAACATTTAGCAACAATACTACTCTAGCTTTGGTGGGGCCCACATTGGTCCGTCACAACAACATTACGTCTACATTTAATGAAAAAATTAGATGGAGGGTTATAATTGAAAAATCAAAACATAATTAGTACAATTAAAAAAATATTAGATATCTAATTAAAAATGAAACGTTTGAGATATTTTTGAATATAATATATATATATATATATATATATATATATATATATATATATATATATATTAGCCTCACCTTAAGCTTAAAGCGCAGTCAATTAGTAAAATTCACTTCCACTATACATGCATTAATTAGCTCATCTAGTACTCTAGATTGTCATTGATATTAATTTAATAAATCTTCCACATATCATTTTATTGGGTTACATTTAACCTTAGCTTAGTGCCTATATCTTATGTTAGAAATTCTTGATTCCCTGGCTTATTTAGGGAACTAGTAAAGTGGAAGGCACTGAACTTTCAATTTCAGAACCAAATTATCAGTCGGTTGATTCATTGAAAATGAATAATTTTTTTTCGAGCATCTGGAATATCATTTTCTCATCTTCTTAGTTATCAAGATTTGGTATGATATACTTGAATGTACTTTTTTTTTCATTCTAATTAATAACCAAGGTTAGTTTATATATATATATAGCTCTACATGTATAGGGTATATACCAATTAGTACAAGTGTCTTTCGGTAGAAGATATTGATAGATTGTGAATTTGACTTAGATTTTATCCCAATTTTCATTATATAAAGTCAACAAAAATAATTATTATTCTTAATTAACCATATATAGACATAGCTATTAACTAGCATATCCAATGAAAAGAAGAAAGAAAACTTTATGCAACCATTAGTGAAAGGAAGGAAAGATAATTGGGAATCAGTTATATATAGCAGTTTAATTATGGCTAGGGATGAGAATATATAGGAAACTGGATTTCTCTATTGAAAATAACAAGTGGGTATATTTCCACAGTGGAAGAAATTGCTTTTATCTTGTGCATTAATTCTCCGTTTTTTCTTTTTTTCTTTTTTTAAAGAAAAGAAAAAGCTAGCCTTTGGAATCGATCCATTTCAAGTCAAAAGGGATGAATCAAAATCCAAACTTACCTCTACTAGTGCTACTGAGATTCTATGGTCACTAACTCAACATCATCAGTCCATTCTGATCGAGGCATTATTAATTTATGTCATGGGTTAAGAGTGTTATGGGATAAATCTCATCAACGCTTTTTTCCATTTAAAATTCAAAATGCAAATATAGTTACTGTGACAGCAGCTTCCTATTTCGTTGTTGTACCACTATTTTTTTCAAAACCGCAAGTATATTTAGTTTATATATTAACAAGCTGAAACTAGTGTTATGTATAATTTTGAATAACGATAATACTCTCTTAAAAGTTTTAAATTAACTATATATACAGAATTTGAACTCGATACTTCTAATTAAATTGAAATTTTTTTTGTGTAAACTCATCTCCATCCTATTAGGTTGTTATACCACTACTTTATATACTTACATGTAAATGTTATCAACGCAATGAAAAATATTTTCACATATTCAGCTATTACTTTAATGTGGTATCAGAGCTCTAATCTGGACAATTTTATTTCGATGGTTCTCTCACCAACTAACACACAAGTGACGCTATTGCATGTCGATATATATTTTATTTCTATTTATAATATATGTACTTCAAAGATCTTACCAAAATTCTTTAGATAAATAAACAAGACTTTGTATCTAATTCATTTCAAAGTCAGTTTAAGAAAAAATAATTGTTCAAAAAATTAAAATTATAATTAACAAATATGAAATAATGAACGATCATTAATTACATCCATGTTCTTTCGAGATTTGTTTCCCGTTCAAATATCTTAACTAATAATTACCATTATAATGAATTAAAGCATCCTTAATCATTGGTAATGAAGGAACTATTAATCATTTAAAGCAGGGAGTTTGTTGGAAATTTTTTTTAGGCAAGTATCTTCAATAAACTTTTTTATTTAAGTTATACCTTTTATTTTAAAAACTCATTTCACAAAAAGTGTTTTTAATAAATTTTCTATCTTTAAAATTTAGAGTAGAGAGTAAGTTAGACTCTTTACATATAGAAAATTAAATTTCACTATCTACTCTAATTGTAATTAATGTACATATACTTTTTATGTATATTTTATCTTTTTATTGATGTGTTTTATTAAGAATCAATATCAAACTAAAATAATTTATTAATATTAGGTACACTCCACACTATCAATTTATTGAAAAATTGAGTTTTTTTGTGTTAAAAAATTAGGTAAACTCACTTCTACCTAATTTGTTGAAAGATAAAACACATATTGTACGATTAGATATACTCACTACCACCAAACTTTCCACTCAAAAATGTGTGGTGTAGATTTGAACAAATATATGGTATGAATTTTGCATTGTGCCTATAAATAGACACACTTCTAAGACTAAAATCATCAAAGAGTGAAAAAAAAATAAGACTACAAGTGTTGAGTGTTTTTGTAAGAGTTAAAATTTTTTGCCCAGACAATGAATCAAGAAGGGGGTTGAATTGGTTATGAAATAAAAAATTTATTAACTTTAAGTGCGGAATAAAATTAAATAGAGTAGGAAATGAGAGATATCACACACAAGATTTATAAAGGTTCAGGTATTAATAAACCATACTCATTTCTTCAATCTCAATTGGGTGTTTTACTAACACATTAAGTATTACAATGAAGTTTTATAAATTCACTCCTAACTATGGTGTTTCTCTCAATGACTAACACCTAACCCAGAAATTCCCTTGTATTTTAATGGCTCACACAATAAATCAATTCATTGTGTTTTATGGCTCACACAATAAGCTTTTACAGGTGTTTCAATCATACCTCAATATACTCAAACTCACTTGAGTAATTATTTATAATGAAAACACTCACCAACCTACAATGCTCAGAAATTATGAGCAATCAGATTTTTATAAAGAATAAAGGTTTTGTTAAAATAATTAATACACAAGGTTACAATAAGATTAAAGATTCAAAGTAATTGTTATTCTTCTTGTTATGATTCATAAATTACTTGCATTTATACTTCTTCTATGAATTATAGTCATTTGGGTGCATTTAATGCTAAAATAGTCATTGAACCAATTCTTAACTTCGCGTCTTACATGTTTCTCTGTCCCTATTCATAGGTATGAATATATGTGTCACAGTCGTGAATGTTCTTCCAAGTCATGGTTCAAGTGGCAACTCTGCCCTTGAAACTCTCTAAAAGAATTTTAAGTGTTTGATGATGGGGCGTAACTTTATACTTTCACGAGCGTGAATATTCTTCTAAGCCATGGTCCAAATGGTGACTTTGGCTGTAAAGTTCTCTAGAAGATTTTGACATGTTATCTCACAAGCATGACTATCTTTCAAGGGCATGATTGGTATGATCCTTCATGATTGGTATGATCTTTCATGGCCGTGAACTTTGAATGGTGGAAAGTTGGAGCTAACCTATATTCTCGGGCATGCGTGACATAAGTAGTCACTGGCATGACTTTGCTATTTCTTCCGATTTTGATCTTCAAAATTTGTCTTTCATTCTTGCATCATATTTTATTCAAGATATATCATGTTCAACATATTTAGAACGCAAGCATTTTTAAATATATTATTGTTATTTTATTTGTTAGCATTAAAATGACAGAAATACCCCTCAAGATTCAACAAAAGTTTTCTTTGTAATATTTTCATTTTCATAAAATTTTTGTTGTGTCTCCAAATTTTTAAATGAATTTTTTATTCGAGATATAAATTTAGAAATTTCTAAAATTTTCCAAAAATTATAGAAATTTTCAAAATATTATAGAAATTTCGACCATAATTATAGAAATTTCCAAAAATTCCACAAAATTTTTAAAAAATATCTTCACAAATTTTTTATCATTTCTATCATCTCCAAGCTTCATTCTACTCATTTTTCATTTTTATTCCATTAATCTCCTATTTTTCCATCAAATCCTAATTTCACTTGCAACCCATCAAACTCAATAATAATTAAAAGAAAGAATTAAAACTAACTTAAATCATATAAATTTGAAGGACAAAATGAAGGAATCTTACTCGTTTCTTCCTTTATGATTTTCGGCTAAGATTGAATTTTGCCCAAAAAAAATTTTCCGTTCACCCCAACTTACTCCTTTATGCTCCCTTAAACTTAATTGGTGAAGTTTTATGGAAGGAAAATAAAGAAACTATGGGAATTTGGGCTATTGTGATCAACCAAAGAAGGAAAAAGAAGATGAAGAATTTTTTCTTGATTTTTTTTTTGTAATGCTCCCATTTAATTTAATTAAACTTAATTAATTTTTTAATCTATCTCCTCATTAGTCAATTAAAACTTAATTAACTCATTAGGTTGACAAATGGCTCAATAAAAATCCAAATAAATTTGACTTAATTTAATTTCTATCAGTCACAATTTTTTTCAAATTAATTCATGATTCAATTTAATTCTTTAAAATCAGACATTCAAACAACTTAATTTTATCAAATTAAATATACCAAAAATTATAAAATAATTTTTTCTTCAAAACGGCTTTTTGATTTTAGGAAATGATCTCCGATGCAAAAATCGTATTTTTATTATTTAATATTTTTTTAATTCAACCTGTAAAAATTCATCTAACATCTAATTTCTAAATTATCAGTTTTAAAAATCTTAAAATTCAATTGATATCACATCAACATCATTGTGATTGTGAATGCATATCTCTAACTCCATATCAGAAAATCATACAATAAATTCTCAACGTAACAGTATTTTTGCAAATTGGAGCTCTTAACCTTAAATTCTTGCCTTATAACTCTACATATGGTCTTGAAATAACATTATCTATATTTTGGCATGCTTAAATCATATTTTCACCGCTTGACAAAAACTCTATATTTTTGTCCCAATCTATTACCTCAATTTTGCGTGTCACACACAAAATCACAATGGATTATCAAACTAACTTAGTATTCATATAAAACATTATAACAAAATATAACATAAATGAATTCTAAACGAATATGTTCAGAAGATTTTAAACGAATATGTTCAGAAGCTTTTAAACAAATATATTCGTAAATTTTTAAATGGATACATTTGCGAGCTTTTAAACGAATACGTTCACGAGCTTTTTAAACGAACATATTCACGAACTACGAACTAAATAGTATTAAACTCTAGCTCGAGCTCAGCTTGTTAACAATAATAAACAATCTCGAATGATCTTTTTTCCAAACTAAAATCCGAATAACTCGTAAGCAACTTAGTTCATTTACAACTCTAATTTTCATAAGGTGAAGGTGTTATGCTATAAATTTTCACAACTAGATTTGACAACTCTTATTAGAAAAATTAGGATAAAAAAAATAATTATTCATGGATTGAGACCCGAATACTGAGGGTTTATTGTCATTGTACAAGGATGACTGGCACAACTACTGTTTGTTGAGTTTGAAAATTTTTTTACAAGTCAGAAAGTTATGGCTAAGCAAATGGGAAAAGTATTGCTAAATGGTGAGAAGAAAACACTCTTCACTAGCAAAAATAAAAGGCACTTTCATGCAGTACATTGACAATGGATCTAAAAATGATGGTGACAAGATGAAAATTCATTATGAAAAAGGAGGTTCTCATCCAGTGGGAGTTTCAAAGAATCGAGATAATATTAGAAAATTTGATGGTGAGTGTTACAATTGCAGAAAGATGGGTCACATGGCGAAAGATTGTTGGATCAAGAAAAAATCTATTGAAAGTAATACTGTTACTTTTAGTTTTAAAGAGAATAAAGAAGATGGTTGGGAAGTTGAAGTATTATTCACCATGGAATAAGAAAAATTAACTCTCACATTAACAATATTCAAATAGATTGACTACGAGAATGAATGAATTGTAGATTCAGGCTACTCAAATCATATGACATGTGAAAAATATAAGTTGCAAAACCTATATGAGTATAAAGGAGGTTATGTGGTAGTGACAACTGACAACTCAAGGTTACCGATATCTCAAATCAGTAAGATGATAGTTACGCCTTGATATAATTCTAACCATATATCATTTCAAGATCTTTACCATGTCCCATAAATGAAAAAATTGGTTATATATGGCTCAATTGGAATTATCAAGCCATTATATCGTGTTTGGTCTTCGAAATGTGATGGTGAGAAGCACCAATAATGGAGGGGTGACAATTGGAGTCAGTCTACGTGATATCAGTAGAATCTGCATATATAGATAGAATAAGAAAAAAATAAGACATCATATTTTTATGACACATGCGGTTAGGTCAAGTTAGCTATTCCAAGCTAAGTGTGATGATAAAAAAAAAATGATGCTTAAAAAGCTTCCTCAACTTAATGTGCGAATAGGCACAATTTGTGCAAGAAACTTGTATGGTAAAACACATCAATTTCTATATAAGGAATCAAAATTTAAAACAAAAGAATCATTAGAGTTAGTTCACCCTAATGTATTTGGACCAATTAAGCAATCATCAATTAGTGGTATGTGGCACATGGTGACATTCATTAATGACTTTTCAAGGTATGTGTCGATTTTCTTTATGAAAAAAAAATTTGACACATTTTCAAAGTTTAAAGAATTCAAAGAGTCAGCTAAAGGATAAGTGGGAAAAAATCTATTACATATGCACAAACAATGATGGAAAATATAGCCCAAGTGAGTTTTCTTAATTATGAGGGAATATCGAATACATCATCAGGGCTTTTGTGTCAACACATCACAACAAAAATGGTATAGCTAAAAGAAAGAACCAACATCTTGCAGAAGTTTATCAAAGTACATTACATGCAAAGAAGATACCAAAGAAGTTTTAGGCTAAAGTAATGAGAACTGCAGTCTTTGTGATCAACGAACTTTCTCAACCAAGGTTAGAAT
This sequence comes from Triadica sebifera, assembly GCA_023653625.1. Lineage (NCBI taxonomy): Eukaryota > Viridiplantae > Streptophyta > Magnoliopsida > Malpighiales > Euphorbiaceae > Triadica > Triadica sebifera. Next base: position 22,043,212 of record CM042893.1, read on the forward strand.
TTTTTTCACCATTTGAGAAACTGTGGAATATAAAATGTACAGTTAGCTACTTTTGAGTATTTAACCGTGTATGTTATGTATTTGTTTCTAATCTTTTATAAAGCAAATGTGATAAGAAAGTTATCAGATGTATTTTTTTGGGATACGACAGCCAAAAAAAGAGGTTGAAATGTTGCGATCCAACAAGTAGAAGATATTACACTTTACAAGATGTATTTGATGAAGCATTTTCTCGGTAATCCTCAAAAAAGAAGGTATTACCTGACTCCAGAGAATTTAGAGACAAACTACAAAAAATGATGGAGGGCACACTGTTTAACTACAATCAAGTTTAGATGAATTATAAGATCCAAATGACGATGATGTTGAACAAAGAGTGACTCAGAATCCTTAGCAAATTGACATGTATCAACAACTAAACAAAAAAGGTGGATCTAGTGAAACTGATGAATCAATTCTGCAATATCAACGCCAAAAATCAATAAAAACATGAAGGTCATATCCAAAATATGTCAATGCAACCATTGTCAAATAAGCAATTATAAAATAATTTGATTCATTCGAAGAAGCATCACAAGGTTCTAAGTGGTTGACAACCATGAAAAAAGACATCGATGCATTTAAGCAAAATCATACTTGGGATCAGGTGCCAAAGCCAAGAAATATTAAATACATATCCTATAAGTAAATTTACAGAGTAAAGCATTGTCCAGATGGGTTAATTGAGAGGTACAAGGCATGATTGATAGCTCATGGTTTCTCCCAATAGTACAAACTAGATTATGATTAAATGTTTAGTTTATTGGTAAAACTTACAATAGTACAATTTTTACTTACACTTGCAACCAACAAAAACTGAAATTTATGACAAATGAATGTGAATAATATTTTTCTTCATAGAGAGTTGGATCGGGAGATCAACATATTCCAACCAATGGATTTTCATAGTTAATATCATCTTGAATATGTGTGTAAGTTACTGAAAGTATTTTATGGATTGAATCAAATACTAAGAGCATGTTATGGTAAGATTGTTACATTTCTAACACAAAGTGAAAAGTCAATAACACCTAGAAATTCCAATTTATTTGTCAAAACTAATGAAGGAAAGTTAACTATTGTGTTAGTGTATGTGAATGACTTAATCATAATTGATGATAATGAAACAAAAAATTTTTGGATGAAAGAAAATTTATCAGTACATTTCCATATGAAGGAACTTGGATAGCTCAAACATTTCCCTAGTTTAAAGATTGCATAGAGGAAGTAATATTTATTTGTCAATAAAAATATTCCAAATAATTGTTAAAAAGGTTTGGAATGTTGAATGCAAGCTGATTTCAATGCCAATAGAACCAAATATCAAAATGTGTGCACATGAAGCAAAATATTTGGAAGATGCAACGTTATATCAACAATTGGTAGGCAATTTAATTTACTTGATTTTAATTTGCCCTAACATTTTTTATGCAGTTAGTGTGATGAGTCATTATATGCAAAAATGAAAAAAAAAAACCTCATTTTGAAGCAATTCGACGAATACTAAGATATGTGACTAGTACAATTGACTATAATATTTTATACAAGAAAGATGAAGACTGCAAATTAGTTGGTTACTGTGATGTTGACTATGCAAAAGATCATGACACTAAGAGATCAACAACTGAGTACTTGTTTAAATTTGATTTTGGAATAATTTATTAATATAGCAAGAGACGACTAACGATATCATTATTAATCAATGAAGTTGAGTATCGAGCAATGACAATGGCAATTTAAAAGAATATATGGTTGACACAACTAATGAATAATCTACATCAATCTATAGATTATGCAATTTTGTTGTACTATGACAATCAATCAGTAATTCGTTTAGCTGATAATTCGGTCTTTAATGTTAGAACGAAGCATATTGAAATATACTATCATTTTATTAGAGAAAAAGTTCTGCAAAAACAAATTGAGATGAGACGGATCAAGACAGATGATCAAATTGTGTACTTATTCACAAAAACTCTAAGTATAGATAAATTCAAAATGTTTCGTAGACATCTTGATATAGTACAAAGAGTGAGAGCTAACATTGAGGGGGATATTAAGAATCAATATTAAACTAAAATCATCTATTAATATTAAGTATACCCATCACTACTAATTTATTGAAAAATTAAGTTTGTTATGTTAGAAAATTAGGTAGAATTAAAAGATTAAACACATGTTAGAAGATTATATACACCAACTACCTCTAAACTTTCTACTAAAAAATGTATAGTGTAAATTTAAATAAATGTGCAGTGTGAAAATAGCATTGTGTCTATAAATAGACATACTTCTAAAACTTAAATAATCAAAGAGTGAAGAAGAAAATAAGACTACAAGTTCTGAGTGTTTTGTAGGAATTAAAAGTTTTCTTTATAATATTTTTAGTTTAATAATATTTTTATTATGTCTCCAATTTTTTGAGTGAATTTCTTATTCGGTATATAAATTTAGAGTTGTACATTCTAAAATTTTCTCAACATGTTTTTCTAAAAATATTTTTCTATGATAAAAGTCATTTACATTTTTTTAATAAATATTAATTTGTATGAGATAAAATAAAATGAAAAGTAAAAATATAAAGAATTTATTAGACCTATAAAATTTTATTTATTCTATATTTAAATATACTTTAAAATATTTTTTATTCTAATAAAAATATTAATAAATAACACTTCAAATAACTACTCCTATCATTACGGATAGGATTCACCACTTTGCTTCCTCTGGGACCATAATTTTTTTTTAGAAATTTTCTTTTTCCTACCAAAATCATATTGGACTTCATTACTGCTTGTGGAGGATAATCTACCCGGGTAACTCCCATCATCTAGATTATACCCGTTCATATAATTGAATTAATGGGATTATCTAATGGGAAATTGTAATCATCTTTCTCAAGTCAAATAATTGGAGTAATCAAGCGGATAATTTTTTTTTTTTTCCTTTTATAAGGCTAGAAAATCTAATAGGAATTTAAATTTGAGATCTTACTGTGGTAATTAACATATCAATCATTAAATTAAAATTTATTGGTAAGTAATAATATTTTGAAATCAAGATCAAAATTATGTGAGATTATATAATCAAAAATTAACTGCATGTATGATCAATTTTGCAAATTATTCTACGAATATATATTTATTTTTTCTCTTTGTTCAGTTTAAGTAAAAAAGAAAAATAAAAAACTTGAATCCTTCACTCAAGTTGCTTCAAAGCTCATTAATTATGTACTGATTTATTATAAGACGTCAGATATATATAGAGTTTATGCTCAGAAATCAGAATCTAATTAATTAGATACTCCATTATACACTAGCGACTAGTGGTCGTTATTGACATAGACATTACTTAATCTTCAAGAAAACCCATGATTTGGAAGAAAGAAGAAATTAAAGGAAAGAAAGAAAGTGATTGATACAACATTATTATTAATGGATAATGAGCACTGATTGGGACAAAAAATTTCCCAGCAACTTGATGTGTGACTTGTAATTTTGTGAATGAGCAATTTGATAGATGTAACTATGTAAGTGATTAGTGACAATTACTTTGCTTAATATGATGTCGGTTTCCATTAATTATAAACTTGTGATGCACATCCCTATCTTCCGTAAATGCTATAGATAGCAATTTGCTAGACCCATATATACATCATATATTAGGTAAAAAGAGAGAGAAAATGGTACGTTTATATGGTCATATAATTTTTAAAATTAAAATAAGGTAAGCAACATTATATTTAAGAAAGTTTTTATTTTATTTTATTTATTTTTGTGGTTAAGGTAAGCATTTTAGCTTTTAGATTTTGTAAAGTGGGTCATCTACTTAAATCTCCATTGACCTCATTCCTCACCACTCCTTCTGTCTGTGAATGTTAATAATTTACAATTTGGATTTTGATATCTTAATTAAGGTAATGGAACATTCACAAGTCTCATATCTATGGGAAGTGCTTTCTTTTGTATGTTAGATAGGAAGATTTGTAATTTTTTTTTTTACTGGGTAAGACCATTTGTGAGGGGCTAAACCCCTTACACTATTAGGGCACATATATTGGGCAATTTATTTTAGTAAAAAGAGATGACAAAATAGTGATGGAATAACCAAATAATGAAAGAACATATTGTTTTTTTTTCTTTTTTTGGTGGAATCAACTAAGATATGTACTCCTTAATCACAAATATTATATATATATTTGTGGGATTTAGGAGCTACGTACAATGGGATTGCATTATTCTATTTGCTTTTAATATTCTTAATCAATTTCTAAGATCATAGAACTAAGTAGAAGATTAAATGCAATGTACTTGGCGTTGACCTTAATTGAAGACATCATGTCTATTAATTAATACTCGTAAATATAAAAGGTTACCTTCTTAATATTAAAATGGCTTGTAGTGCTTGTGTTGCCGACAAAAATGTAAATTGATCGTTTTTTTTTTCCATCTGTTTTGAAGAGAAGTTAAAAGAATGGAGAAATTTTGAATTCAGTTCTTATTACAATAAAAGTTATCATGATATGAAAGAAAAAAGAAATCATTAATTTCTTATTATATAGCACATAAATTATGGTTCTTTGATTTATATTGAGTCTATCTTAAATTTTTAAAAATTGGTCCTGCAACATAGAACATCAATGGTACAAATGAAGACAATTTATATCTTCTAAATATATAATTTATAATAAAAAATTAATAAAATCAATTACTTTCAATCTAATTATAGATTTGAACTTATAACCTTATAGTTTTGACCACTAGATCAATACGTGTCTCATATATATATATATATATATATAACATCTATTTTTATTTGATAATGGAGTAATATTATATAGTCATTTTGCATTTTGTACTATAAGATTATTTTCTTATATAATGTAAAAAAACAAATCAACTACACGAAACAAAATAAAAATGTATTATAAAATTATTAATTTATCATATACATGTAGAAAATAAAATTTTAAGTAAAATTCGTTTTAAATAATATTAATTTTAAATTGTAAACAAGTAAACCTTAATGAAGTGTGAGAAGATTTTGATCATATATCATAAATAAAAAGAAAATATAATGAAAGTTGGAGAAAATAAAAATATAAAAAAAAATAAATTACTTTAGGCATGCACCCAATTTTAATATCGGTTGATTTCATAATAACGCTCAGTGCCATAGCGACTTTAGCTTTAATTGAATCTTGATGAGGAAATGAATGAATTATTAAGATATATGTAATAAAGTGATCAAGGAGATGATCAGAAAGAAAATCAGAAATTAAGAAAAGAGAAAATAAAACTTTCCTAATTTTCTTGGCTAGCAAAATCATGGCTTTATCGCTTTCATAACTAGCAAAAGTCTTGCAAATTCAATGAAGGAACTAATTAAGGTGATTATGCAAGCAATTCATTTACAAAGTTCAGTCTAATTAGTAATTAATTAAGGGACTGACATGGATGTATTATAGCAACCCAACCCTTCTCCTCAAATCCTCATGTCACTATTCCATAATTTCGTTAGATGAATCAAGAACAAAACTTTTTCTCAGATTATAGCTCTGAAAAAGAAAAAATAGTACCCATGTTTCCTGCACTAGAATTCTTTTTTTTTTTTTTGCAAAACTCATTAAGGGATCCAGCAGGTCTACACCAAATGACTCTCATGCTCATATTATATAGAATAAAATTGTTGGAAAGGAATTTGTTAAGGTAATAATCGCAATCGTATATAAACTTCATTGCCCGCTGATTTTTTATGTGCATAAAGCCAAAAATTAAGGGTAGTTAACCTTAAAGCTAAACTAAATATGCATGCTTAAGAAAATCATTTCTTTCTGTTAGAATTAGATAAATTTAAACGGTTGGATTTTAATAATTGTAGTTCTTCATTATTTTAAAATGTTTTAGATTAATCTGAAATTAGTTACATCACAATTATAAACATTTATTTTTTCTTTTAAATTTTCTATGTGAAATTTTTTTCAACATTCCCCCTCAAGTATTTTACCCTAGTTGTCACTTGTTTAATTTAATATTTTAAAATATTGATCAACTATTTTCATAGGCATCACAGGGTTAGTTATATTGAAGTGAATCTCACGTGGAAATTTAAGAGATAGAAAAAAAGTTTATAATTATGTTACAACTAACTTCAGATTAACTTAAGTTATTTTGAAATAATAGTAAATTTATAATTATCAAGTTCAACTATTTAAACTCATTCAATTTTAATAAGTTATACGCCTATACATTATAAATAATACAAGTGAATTGTATAGTGATTGTAATTGGATAATGAGTTTTTTTTCTTACTTTGATATGTTAATTTTTCTGAGGATTTATCTCATATAATTAAGATAAGAACATTTAGAGTTTTTTTTTCCTTTTTTTTTTTGGAAAAAGAAAAAGAAAACAAAATCATTAAGCTAACTTTATATAATGGAAGCTTTGTAATACAGGTAGACGTATTCACCAGCATAATACACCTGAAAAGAGAAAATACTTTATAATTTTTTGGTTTGTTTGTTTCTTCGCCTCCTCTCCTATCAAATCTCACAATTAATTGGCTTTTAAGTACATTAATTCTGCACACATTAACGGCAAGATCAAGTGGATCCAATATTAAGATAAAGAAAAAACCATAATATAAAATAATATTAGTGTATATTATGTTCATAATCTCTAATAAACAATGTAGAGAAAAGAAAAAGTGAATTGAAAACTACTCAAAATCACACCAGACAAAAGGAGACTTAATTACCTATATAATATCTGTCTTTTACTAAGTTGCTTTTGTAATATAGGAGATAAAAAAATTTATTTCTAATTAATTAATTAAGATGGTCTGCCATCATTGAAAAGAGACCTCTATCATTTTCTACACTTACAAATTAAAAGGAACCAAAATTAATAAAATAAATCGGACATGATCCACGCTGCACTATATCTAATAATTTCTATCTCTCATGCGTAGCATCGCCAATAAAAAGTGGTTTATTTGCGTTTTCTGCATGGAAAATTATATATATATATATATATATATATATATATATATATATATATATATATATATATATATATATATATATAACAGTTTTCAATGGTTAATATGTATAACGATTATAACTTATCATAATTATTATAAAACTAATTAGAATCATTAAATTTTTTATCTTAAAAAATAGTATTCATTAATAAATAAATAAGGTAATAACCATTAAAATATCACATTTATATATATATATATATATAACCTTGACTTATTTTAATTCCCATCAGACAACCCGTTATAAAAATTATTTACATCTTTTAATCTACGACTGATAAAGGTTCATTTACAATCATTAGGTCCTAGACTTGAAGAAAATCCTTTCTGCTAGCATAAACCCAATTCTACTACCTTCACATTTCAATTTTTTTTTTATGTATTTAGCCTGAAATTAAAAAATATGTATATATTATCTCTGGAATATGTTAAGATATCTCACTGATTATAAGATTTAAACACTTCTTATAATAATTTGAAAAGTTATGCACTTTGAGCTAGCTTCTGATACAAATTAGACTGCTGGGATGAGATATAGCTAGATTGAAAGTTAATCTCTAATATATGTATATTAAAATTTTGGAATTAAAAAGAAAAGGCAAATGGGAGTGTGACATGTTCAACAAGAGCCGCCATCACAATCTTCTCTCGAGTAGAAGAAGATCTCAACCTCAGCAAAAGCCACCTGACATATGGAAATATCATTTGGCTAGAAAGATCATATAAGACACAGAATCTGTGGTGGAAAGCACAATTAAGGATTAATTACTGAAACATCACTATACTTGTCAGCATCTTTCTTTCATTATGGTTTTCTTTCGGCATCCATCAACCAATTGATAAAGTCTAACTGAGATAGTTCTGAGTGATTAAAATTGACAAACACAATTAACATCAAGCTTTTCGACCTTTGACATTTTCGTAAAACAAATAAAATATTGTTTCATTCTAATTTTCTCCATATATAGATCACTATCATTATCAGTGTTTAATATTAGGCTGCTTGCTATTGCCTTTTGCTCTTGTCATTATCTGAATAAGGAATAATTGATCATAATATATATACTCTATATATAAAGCCTCCCTATATGTTGAGAAAGTGTAACACAGTATAGCCACCAAGAAAGTTATATGATTGAGTAAAACAGTAAAGGGTAAAGGGATTTTAGAAGGAATTTTGTGATAAGGATTCAAGTCCACTAGCTTCATATGATAATATTTAGAAAAAAACAAACGAAAAAGGAAGAAAGAAAAGGGCTGTTTAAGCTTCATTTCAATGAATGATTCCTTAACCAGATCAATATTTGAAGAATCTATTAAGTGAATGCAGCTGTCATGAATAGACAAGAATGATGATAAATTTAGCAGAGGAATTGACATTGAAACATTCCCTGCAACTTGTATCATATCATTACGTATGAAGGCATCGTAGTAGCCAACCCCACAATATTTTTTTTTCTAATTTTTGTTACATATGATTGGAGTTTGAACTCAAAATCTTACAACTCTGATCATCATATGGGTACCACTAATATAAAACTTATTAGTAAGTCATTATAGGTAGAACCTTTCTTTGAATGTTTACAGGAAATTGGCCTACAGGCTACAGCCACAATGGATGGTCCCCAACTGAATGTAAACTCACAAGCAATGAATAGTATTCTCAAACTCAAACGCATATGTGTTTGTTTAAAAGAAAAAAAAAGGTAGAAAATAAGTGGGAATTAGTCCAGAAATTCTTTTCATAATCAAGCACAGAGGGAAATAAATGACAATATGTTGAAACCTGGCTAATTATATCCATATAATATCCAAATGTAAATAAACACATAATTACTAAATAGATTAATTTTTACAAAATTTTTGGGGAGTCATGTACAAGTGACTGCAAGTCTTCACTATGGGTTTGCAAAACAATATATACTGAATCTTCTAGGAAAACCATTCTCAGGTTTTATTGGATTTAAGGAATCTAAGGAAAGAATGGAGGTCAATGAAGATCGATATATAAATAAAAATAATAAAACATAGGAATACCATACTTTTGGAAAGATAAAATATATACACCATCTAGTTTATGGCCAATAAATCCATGCTTTTGCTCGGTATCTAAGGCTTTTTCTTTTATATATATGTTAATTAGATCTCTTTTCCAAGTGCAGATAATCTAACCATCCATGATGCCTCTTCAGCTCATTCATGGGACAGGTGCAAAGTAGCCTTGTAAGGCTATATTAATTTACTCTTAATTCTCAATGATTTTTTTTTCTTTTTTTCTTTTTATGGTTTCTTATTGGTATATACTTATAAGACTAAGCAAAATTTTTTCCACAAAATCTCTTAATTATCAGAACACTTAATTAACCTGGTTGAATCATATAATTTTTTTTTAATCCCAACTGCATAGTTTTGCTAAAGAACTATTTGATAAGAATTAAGGTTAAGATCATGGATAAAAATTTGAAAATAGTTTATAATTTTGAGCTATGAAAGCTTTTGCATGGATAAATATGGATGCACTTTGTGTTGTGCTAATCTTTTTGATTAATAATGGCTGTCAAGATTTAAATCTTAAAATTTTCTTCGTCAAAAATGGGAATAATATCATATCAAGAAACAACTTAACGTCTAAGAGCTTTAAATCTATAGTTTAGGAGCTCTACAAATTAATTATATCTCTTTAACAAAGTTTAATCTTATAATTACAAATTCATTTTATATTATATTTTTGAAAATGTCCTCTTGAAAACAGAAGGATGAATTTTAAGTCTTAAACTTGACAGAATTATGAGTTTTAGAATAACAGAAAATAGGATAAAACAGAATGAAAAATAAACATGTTAATTACTAAAGCTACTATACATTAATCTAAGCTATACTGCATAAAATTATTAAATATTTTAGTTAATTGATTTGAAGGTGATGCTTAAACTATCAATTAATTAGCATCTAGTTCCTGAATGAAGAGGAACCTATAGAAAAACTACGCACCTAATTAAAGTTACTTAAGTGTTAATTAGAAGAGGTTAATTCTTGCAAAGTAATGTTAAGTTAATTACTCTCTATTTTAGTATTTCTTCTATTTTATGTTCTAAAATAAATTCTAAGTTAAAAAGTGATTTTATAAACCCCTTTAAAAGATATTTCTCTATCATATTAATTTTTATTTGATGCTTACAAGACTGAACTCTTAATCTTTTAATTTACTTTTTGATTTTGTTCATATTCCTTAATACTTAGTATCTAATTCTTAGGTTTTAAAAGTTCTTCTTAGTATCTAATTCTTAGGTTTTAAAAGTTCTAATTGTGATAAATATAATTTCAAAAATAATAAATTAACTATCATCTAGTTCTACTTTTCAATTGCTTCTGTTCATTGTTGTACATGGTCTATAAGTATTAGTATGTAAAAAGGAATTAAGTTATACATTTTTTTTACATGTTCAACTTCAATCTTTTGGCATTTTCACATATATAGAAATTTAATTAGTTTATTTGGATGATCAAGAAATATTTAAGATATTTGGAACAGCTATATTAATAATTTTTCATAAATTAAGATATGTGCACCAATAAATCCAAATTGTAGCTTCTAGGTAATAATCTATTTATATAATTCTTATTAAATTAATTGCATTTATATATTAATAAAAAAAACTTATACTTTTTAATATTAATAAAAAAATTCATACTATTTATTTTAATTGGTTGTATTTATATATTAATTAGTTAGATATTTATTAAAAATTCATATGTTAATCTGAAAATAGATGATTTAATTTTAGCCCTCTCAATATTTAATTATGTGTCCGTCTCTAGCAGTAAGTAGTCGAATTTTCCCTTATTTGCACTAAAAACAACTACGAGCATGTTTAATACACCAAAAGAATGAAAAATAAAATTCTATTACTAGATTGATATTTTGGAATTCAAATATTTTTTTTAATATGTGCATGAAATATGAATTGAAATCTCATTTTTATGTTTAATATGTATCTATAAATAAGAGGAATAAAATTCAAAAATTAATTATATTTTCATAATTAAGGTATTTTTAGGAATATTAAATGTTTTATTTAAAAAAAATAAATATCAATAAATTTGAAATATTAGAAATTGTTCAATATATATGAATCAAAATTTTATTCTCATATATTTTATCTCAATATAAAGTGTAACAAATTCAAATTTAAAATGAGAATTACAATTATATTTTAAAATGAGACATACAAAAAGAGTCTCAAGATTAGTTGAGTTACTAAAGTTATTTAAATGTTAATTAGTGAAAAGAAATTCATGACCAACAAGTAACCAAAGAATGAGAATTCTATGACTTATTAATGCCACTTATAATAAAGAAGATTTTTTTTATTGTTATCTTCTATTTTTTATTGTTTTTTCAAAAAGAAGATAATGTTTATCATAATATTCCTATCTGGCAAAGGGTTTGGCATTCGGGGCCGGCATCCACCAAAATAGCTTGAGGGGAAATGGAGAAAAGAGTGGTGGAGAGAATGGGTCGGTGGTGGTGGCAATGGTGCTCATTCTCGCATATCCAAAATTGTTTACAAAAAAAATAAAAATAAAACCCAACTTGAGTTTATTCTGAAGGGGTCCATCAAGTGCCACGTGGCAAGACAAGAACCAATCTTTCTTTAATCTATGCCCAGTGTGGCAGTGCCCGCCATGATGTTGTTGGGCTGCAAGGGTGTTAGCCTTTGAAAGATTGAACACGAGCATTTGATGATAATCGTTGATAATTTAACTCAAAAGATTGTGTTAAAAAGTTATTCCAGAATTCCCAATGTGCTTCACTAAGAGCAACATCTTCATCGTGTTTAAATTAGTTGATTTGATTGGCTCGTCAACCGCCAATTATGGACCAAATTAATTCCCACCTTTGGAATTTGGATAATTATATTCTTTCAGTTTTAAAAATATAAATTTACTTCTATTTCCTTTTATATTAAAAAAATTAATTAGCATGTTTAAAGTCATACAATTCGCTTATTATATCTTTACATTAATTGAAGATATTATTCAAAAATTAGTAAAGAATTTATATTTATTGATAACAAAATATATTAAATATAATTTTTTTTATTTTTGAAAGTGGCAGAGTATAAAACTCATCTTATCTGCATTACTATTACAATGACATAGTCATGACTCATGAACTCCAGAATTCTCCACAGGGATGAGAAGACATCCCTGCACTAATTAAAAAGAAAAAAAACTATAAAAAATTATTATTGAGAGTTTTAATCCTCTTATTTCGAAAATTTTAAATTATGATAACATTTTTCGAACTTTTAATATAGTTAATGATAACATTAAATAACATGATTAAAGTTTTGTCATTCTCCATTATATATATAATCATGACATTTCTTGGGTCAAAATTAAATAGTTCAGAAGAATATTTGTTTCCTTTAGATAATCAATTTAAAATATGAGGGTATGGAGATGAAAACGTGTTAACTTTTAGGACCAATAGAGTGAGATAGGTTTAAAAGAATTGCTAATCCATTTACAGTATGCTCAAATAATTTATTGGCCAGATTATGAAACCTGGTCTTAAGGATGTATGTTAACAAGGTGAATCTATTCCTTTTGTTGTCAAAGACAAAGAAGCATTATGTTATAATAATATATTGATCATAATATTCCACATCACTACTAATTACATAGTATAAGTGTTTTCTTTTTAAATGACTGAGTTAATTATTCTCATTGAGATAACTTTTATAACCAATACTTATAGTTCTATTTACATGGTGTACGTAATTTTTATAAAAATTATAATGATTTGAACAATTCTTATCTCTCGTGATGCATAGTGAATTAAAAGTGATTTGGAGATGGAAATAACACCAAACATAGTTTTAAGTGAAGTTGTGCTCATATTAAGGAATCACAAGGCCTGTGAACAAGGAGAATCTATTCCTTTTGTTGTCGAAAAATCATTAGAGCAAACACCACCGGACTGGTCAAATATATTCTCCCAAAAATAAATATATCTCAAACAAATTAGGTCAGAAAATTAAGTTGAAAAAGGAACAATGATGACGATGAAAAGCTAATTGCTATACTTAATATCAGACGTAAGAAATGAGGATATGGATAGCAGGAATTTATTAATGGTTGGGAACCTACAAGAGGGCATTTTTTTAGCCGGTTTGAAAGGCATACTGCTGCTATTTGCATGAATGCATAGAACACGTCTATGCATTAACTATGAATTTAAGAATAGAGATGGCATAGGGGTTTGCAACTATGGGGTCAGGTTGATACCCAACCCGAACTGACACCATAATTTTCAATTCGGTTTGGAAAAATAAAATAAAAAAATCATAAAGAATCGATTGATCCAAAACCGAAATATCAAAGCACACCTCTTAAGAAAACCCACCCGAAATAACCAAACCTCGCCTTATTTTAGGTTCGGTCAGGCATTGTGGATCAACCCGCCCAAATGGCATTAACTCCACTATCTCATAATTACAGCGACATGCGGAGACGTGATCAGATTTGCCACAAGGCGTTGCACAGAATGGCTATGAAATTCACCATGCTCGAATTTTGAGATAGTGAATTTTGCTCTTGAAAATAGGAGTTCCTAATAATGAAAATTTAAGGTAGATTCACGACATTACTAAACTAAAATAGCACTCGACTGAAAAAATAAATCTTTCTATTAGAAACAGCACATAGCCAGTAATTCTTAAGAATCTTGTTTTATTTTCAAGACAGACTAACTGATTTGCCACACAAGTTCTACAAACTCAGCTTTCGGGTGTAGGAGTGCACAGATACGGAATGATTTTTCAAGGATGACTGTCACCCTTATAATTTGATGTTTATACGCTAGCAGCTAGTTCATTGTTGAATGCATTGATCTCCTTTGACTGAATCAAGGCAACAAAGCTCCATTGGCAAATCTTTTGCTGCATGTCATTACAATGGATTCCTATTTACATCTTTGTACAGCAAATACCGTGTCCGGGTTTTACCAAGTGCTGCATACCTGAAATGATTGAAAAATATATCATATGAAAAATTCAGAGCAATTGGAGGTGTATTCCATTTGAAACAGCTCTGAGAGAAAGGTCGTATCTTTCTCAGTCCTCACCATTGAGGTACAAATGGGGCCATCCAAATGACATCACCAGCTTGGACTGGGTACCTATAATAAAATAAGCATGTCACTAAGCCACAAGAACAGCCTTTATGGAAGTGGGTAGCAGACAGTAGAGCATAAAAGAGTAAATCAAAAGTAGGCATAAAGTGATAAGCGAAAGTATTGTTTCACCAAAGATTTTCTAGAAAAATTCAGAAAAGCACCCACTAAAAAGCTTGGCTGTGTAAGCATGACTTTATGTACCCCAACAGTCACTATGAATTGCAAACAAAGAACTATATCTTAATGTATAAAAGAAAGCAAGATAATACATGCTCTATATTCCATGTGGACCTCATATACTCTAGAAAGTCCAATTCCTTTTGGTTGATTTGTTTTCAAAAAAGAGGAGTCCATACATCACATACAGATATAATACCAGTTTATCAATTATTATGTGAATCAAGTATTTATGTGCATGGCATAGAACCTACTTTTGTCTACATGCACTCCTGTGGAAAAGCTTTAGAGCCATGGAACAAGACTCTGAGCTACTTTTTTATGTCATCTATAAAATCTAAAATCTTTCACAGAAGCAATCAAATAAACATAATATGATTCAGGAGATGGCTTTAGGACTTCAGCAGTAATACACATAATTTAGTCAAAGTTGACACATCACTTACCAGCTATCACCCAAACGATATATTCCCAGTCCCTCTAATAGCAGTAAACCATGCTGATTATAATGGACTTCCTGTAAGGGAACAAATAAGGGGATAAAAAAATATAATATTCATCATGTCCAAGGACCTAGAATCCTCTAGAAGCTGAAAACTGAACGAAAACTAAAAACATTGAAATTCTGAGAAGATAGAACCCCCAATATGCAGAAAAAACCACGATGGTTTTAGGAAAAGCATTAGTATCATGAAGAGGACAAGACTATCCTCTCCGCATATTATTTCTTTCTGAAGCATGACCATAATTTAGTTCAATGTTCTTACTCAAAAGAAATGATTTTGGTCAAGGAAGGCAATCAAAAGAAATTATGCTTGAGGTTTTGCGGAAGGTGGTCTCCAATTCTTCAAATGATGAAAATTATTAACATGTTACAAAAAAGGAGACCTACAAGATTTTATCTCCCAACCAAGGTGTCATCTGTTATAAGCATAATGAGTCCCATTCCTATCAATTTTTACATTGTGTTATAACTTCCTTTTTGATATTTTTCATGAAAATTTCATATATTTCAGTCTTTAAACTTTGGTTGTCTTAAAATTAATAGGGTTTGGTGAGAAAAAAAAATGCTCGTGTTTTTTATTAGCAAGATGATGGACTTGAGTGAATAAGAATAAACACATTTTCAAAAGCCAGATTTTATTCCTTAATCAGTTACAAGGTGGCTTTCCCAGTAGCTTTATGCTTACACTTGAGGGGCTTTTAATAGGGTTTTAAGTGTATTCAGCACAATTGGAGAGCGACACTTTTCAGTCTAGTCTTTATGGATCGCTTGTCATTTTGTGCTAATCAGGATTACTTATTTTGGAAAAAGGAAAAAAAAATGAAGATCTTAAAAGGAAATGTGAAAATTTCAATCAGAAAGAAAGCCAACCTTCACATTAAGGAATTCACCAGGTTGAAAGTCCATGATCTGGAGGCAGCAAAGAAATAATATGAAAATACATAAAAATAAATCATCTCCAAAAAGCTTATAGGCATCAAAGTCGGAACTCAAAGCAATATATAACAATTGCACAAGGATATCCAAGCACACTGTGTAATCCAATTTAAGCATTTGATCTATAACTTCTTTCTAAGTGGCCATATATATAACATTTATAAATTTTGAACATAATTTTTGAAAAAGGTCTAGTTCACTAGATCCTTCTACTCTGAGCCACCACCAATTTGCTTCAACTCCAAAAAAATCAGTCAGTCGCTCACTTGCATCCTTCAGCTTAGAGACTCTTCTTTCAAAATGTTTTAAATATACAGTGAAATCTAGTGCATCATGTATTCTACCTGAATTTTCATATTTTTAGCTCAATATACATATCCCATGAAGAAATATATCCAGCAAGCATGGAGAGAAAGAGAGGTAAATGGATAGGAGAGACAAGTAGGCAGAAAATTGTATTCAACCAAAAGGGTTGTTCAAAATTCCATGTCAGGTGCAGTAACATCTAAATTTATTACCTCAAAATTTATGTTCAGTGGCCTTTCCCCTTGAATCAAATAGATAAAGATTGAAGTGAACATTGGGAAAGAAGTAATAGCTTACATGAATATTGAAGTCATAATGCAATGATGGGGGAAGAAGCTTCCTAAGTTCAAAAACCTATCAAAAAGTAAGGAATCAATACAATTGTCATATAGCAGGTTAACAATAGTTCATAAAACAGTCAACAGCATATAACATCACATGGATGCAAAAGGCACATTTAATGTGCAAAGTGCAAGAAAATAATCACTGGATGGAAGAAAGGCACAAAATTTCTAAAACAATGAAATAATATAATATGCTGAAAAATATAAAATTATGTAGAAAATTTTATCATCCATATAACATCATATGAAAGTAACATTGGATGTATGTGTGGAGTAGAATGGACAGAGAAAAATTCAGTTTTATGTCCCTGACTAGAAGAGAAAGATTAAAGTGAAGAAAAAAGAGTGATTGTGCAAAAAGGTTATATGAAAGGATAGGCTGTTTTATGTTTTAGCAAAGAGACATGGAAATGAGTTATGGTGGATAGGAATTACGGTATTAATTATTAAGGACAAAGCAGGAGAGGAAGTAACATTAATCCTGTAGGACAGAAGAACTGCAATTCAGAAAAGGTTACGAATCTGGCTGTATGAACTTGCAGAATTTGTCTTAAATTGGAATGGAAATTTTGAAGAGAACAGAAAGTGGACCCTCAGAAACCACCTTTTGAAGATCTAAATGCAACCTCCCCTTTTTAACCCATGAGAAAAATTTACCAAACAACAATAATTTTAATGTTAAAAAACCTTGTTTTAAATTAATACAGTTTATAAGACGAATATCACTAAAAGCAAGGGATTATCAGCCTTGCACTTTATGCAGCGCACAGGCTTAAGGCAAAAGGCCAGTGCTTTAACAAAGGGCATTGTTTGGGATAGCAAGAAGCAACAGTCTTTCTCGTCAGTTCTTCAGCACTTAGGCAAGCACTTTTTGCACTTTTAACTACACAGTAACACCTAGAAGAAAGAATCCATGAGGACAGAAATTTTCGATGTCATATATTTGTAAACTTTGAAAGAATAAGACAATGATTCATTGAGACTGAAAGACAATTTGTAGGTCTGTGCTGTGTCATTCAAAACTGTGCAAAAGAATAATCCATAACTTACCTCCCCAGGAGTCTCAAGAAGTGGCTGCTTGTCTGTTGAGCCCATAATGAGTTCTGTGATAAGATTGTCTACAGAAGCATACCTAAAAGAAAGGGAAATAATTTTTGGTGCTCACAACTTCAGCAGAGCAAACAGTAAACCTGATAAAGAGAGAACTAAAACAACAAATCCTGCAACAATCATCTTAGCCTCAACAATAACTAGGAAGCATAACTTTACAAGAAAAATAGAGCATTCAATCAATTTTGTTAGCATAGGCACTATCCATAAGGCTGTTCCATGCAATCAGTTTAAACTTAAAAGCAATGACAAATGTACGATAGCTATACATTTGATTAATAAAATTTGCAACCTGTAATTTCTGGAGAAAAGAATGTTTCTTTTTTTTTTTATTAAAGATTGTACAATGCTAGGTATTTTATATTTATACTAAGCTAAAAATTAGACCTGAAAAATAGCTATTTTTCTTTACTATAATTTTAATTCTGGTAAGACCCTAACTTTTAGCTAATAGAATATTTACATATAAATCAAGGATCTGATCTGATTATATTTCCAACACTCCCCCTCAAGCTGGTTTGAAAATATCTTCCATGCCCAGCTTGCATACCAACTTATCAAACTGCCCTTTATGAAGTCCTTTAGTGAACAGATCTGCCACTTGGTCTGATATAGGAAGATAAGGCATACAAATTAGTCCAGATTCTAACTTTTCTTTGATAAAAAACTTGTCTATCTCCACATGTTTGGTTCTATCATGCATAACTAGATTATGTGCAATAGCAATGGCAGATTTGTTGTCACAGTATATCTTTAGTGGTAGAGCAACTTGAATTTTCAGATCCTCAAAAATCCTTTTAATCCACATTATTTCACAAATCCCAAAAGCAGTTGCTCTAAACTCTGCTTCAGCGCTACTTCGAGCCACAACACTGTTTTTTACTCCTCCATGTTACAAGATTTCCTCCAACAAATGTGCAGTACCCAGAGGTTGACCTTCAATCTATTTTGCTTCCTGCCCAATTTGCATCCATGTATATCTCCACCTTTAAATGCCCATTATTTTCAAACAGTAAACCTTTCCCAGGAGTTCCTTTTAAATACCTCAGAATTCTTAGCACAGCTTCATAATGTTTTGGTCCATGAGAGTGCATGAATTGACTTACCAAACTAACAGCAAAAGAAATATCAGGTCTAGTATGTGCCAAATATATCAGTTTGCCAACTAGCTTTTGGTACCGCTCCCTATCCACCATTTGTTCAGGTTTGGCAAGTTCAAGTTTCAGATTAGGTTCAATCGAAGTTTCAGCAGCTCTACATGCTAACATTTTAGTTTCTCCCAACAGATCTAACAGATATTTTCTTTGAGAAACAAAGATTCCCCTTTTCGATCTTGCAAACTCCATACCTAGGAAATATTTTAATTCTCCTAGGTCTTTGATTTCAAACTCATGAGCTAGCAATTTTTTTAACTTATGTAGTTCTTCACAATCATCCCCGGTCAGAATAATGTCATCTACATAAACAATCAGAATTGTCTTTTTTCCATTACTGGAATGCTTGAAAAACAGTGTGTGATCTCCTTAACTTTGGTAATACCCAAATTTCTTCACTACCATTCCAAATCTTTCAAACCATGCTCTAGGGGATTGTTTAAGTCCATACAAGAACTTCGTCAATTTACACACTTTACCACTGTCCATTTCCTTTTCAAATCCAGGCGGAGGTTCCATGAAAACCTCTTCTTCAATATTGCTATTGAAAAAAACATTCTTGATATCTAGTTGATGTAAAGGCCAATTAAATGTTGCTACCATAAAAAGAAGTACCCTTATAGAGTTAACCTTTGCTACTGGAGCAAAAGTCTCTTGATAATCAATACCATAGGTCTGCGTGAAACTTTTAGCAACCAACCTGACCTTGTATCTTTCTATAGAACCATCAACCCTACATTTAACCGTGAAAACTCATTTACAACCAATTGTCCTCTTCCCTTTTGGCAAACTCATAGTATCTCATGTTTTGTTTTTCATAAGAGCATTCATTTCTTCCATAACAACCCGCTTCCAATCTGGATGTTCAAGTGCTTCTTGTATGCTTCTAGGAATAAATAAATGAGAAAGTAAAGGCTTTATGGTTGTTGGACAGTTTGTGGTAGGATAGGTATTTGGCTATGGGATGTGTAGTACATGACCAAACTCCCTTCCTAAGGGCTATGGGTATATCACCATCTGAGACATCAATATTTGCACTACCAAGATTTTTCGGAATGACCAGGTTTTCTATGGGTTTAGAGGAGCCAGGTGTATTATTTAGTGGAGGGCTGATTGGTACAAAGATTGGTTCAGTATTAAAAATTTGGAGTTAAGATTGAACTTGCATCAAATTAGGTTGTTCCCTCCTATGAGGAAACTTTCTTATATATACTTACAGCTCTGTTGTAGGATAATTATCCTTATTAGAATTTTTATCTTGTAATGTCTCTCCCCCTAAATGTGATATAGATTGATCATCATCTAGTTGTGCAGAATTTTCAACATTTATTTCCTTCAAAGGAGCAATAGGTAAAACTGAATCAAAAAAGTTGTTAAAGTCATCTTCCTTTACATGCTCCCCCTGAAGATGATTCTTTTAAAAAAATGATTTTTGTTCAACAAAGAAAACATCCATGCTAATATGAGTTTTTCTTGTAAAAGGATTAAAAACCTTATATCCCTTTTGATTGGATGCATATCCAATGAAAACACATTTTTCTACCTTAGTATCAAGTTTTGATTGACAAGATTTAGATGTATAAAGGAAAACAATACACCCAAAAACTTTAAGAGGTAAGTTGGACTCTAATCTATTATTTGGGAAAAAACTTTTGAAACAATTCAAAGGTGTCTCATGATTTAGGACACGAGATGGAATCTTATTTATTAAATAGGCTGCTGTTAATATGGCTTCACCCCATAAATATTTTGGTACATTTATAGACAACATAAGAGCCCTACATACTTCTAGAAGATGGCGGTTTTTTCTTTCAGAGACTATTTTGTTGAGGTGTGTTTGGACAAGAAGACTGATGTTGAATTCCTTATTTTGGTTAAAAACTCCCCAAGGCATTGATTAAAATATTCTTTGCCATTGTCAGTTCGTAAAATGTCAATCTTAGTTTGAAATTGGTTTTCAATCATGACAGAAAAATCCTTAAATAATTTTGCAACATCAGATTTCTTTTCCATTAAATAAATCCAACACAATTTAGTGTGGTCATCTATAAAAGTAACAAACCACCTTTTTCCAGTTAAGGTAGGTATTTTTGAAGGACCTCATATATCACTATGTATAAGATAAAAAGGTCTTGAGACTCGATAAGTCTTTGAATTATAAGGATGTCGATGAGACTTTGAAAAACAGCACACACCATATTGAAATTTTTGACAATCCAGATTTTTAAACAAGGAAGGAAATAAATGTTTCAAATAAGCAAAACTAGGATGTCCTAATCTATAATGTCATATTATAATTTGTTATCTAATAGAGGAAGAACCCACATTATAGTTTAACTTCAGAGCTGGAATATTATTAAAGAAAGAGTTCTCAAAATAGTAGAGTTCATCCTGCATCTTAGCACTGTCAATCCTCTTCTTCAAATTCCTATCCTGAAATTCACACAATGTAGAGGAAAAAATTACTGAGCAATTAGAATCTTAAGATAGTTTACTCACAGATAATAAATTGCAGGAAAGTCTTGGGACATTTAAAACAGATTTTAGAATAATATTTTCAGAGATCTGAATGGAACATTTTCCTGCAATGGGTGACAAACTTCCATATACAATTCTAACTTTTTGATTTCCAAAACAAGGAATGTAAGTTTTAAACAATGAAGACATATTGGTCATATGGTCCAATGCACCATAATCAATTATCCATAGTGCAGGAGTTTTTTTGGCTTAAGAAAAAAGAGGAGTTACCTGAATGTGCAAGAGAAGCATTCGGAATAGGGCTGTTGTTTCCAGAGTTGGAAGTTTTAAGGAGCTGCAGGAATTGATTGAGCTACTTCCTACTGATTAAATGTTCAACTGAATTTGCAGATGAAGATGCAACTTTTGACTTGTTCTTAGGTTTCCAGTTTGCTGGTTTTCCATGGAGTTTCCAGTTTGCTGGTTTTCCAGCAACTTTCTCGGGTATGGCGAGGTCGATTACAGAAATCACACCAAAAATCCTCAGATTTTTTAACATTAGCCTTATTAGCTCCTGCTTCTTGTGTGACTAAGGCTGATGTTTCAACAAATGCAGGAGAGTCTCCTCTTTTTCCAAACATCACCATCCTTCTACTTTCTTCTCTCCTTACTTCAGCAAATACTTCATTCAAGGATGGAAGAGGTTGCCGCCCAATTATTCTACCTCTTACTTCATCAAACTCAACATTCAAACCAGCTAGGAAGCAAAATATTCTATTGTTATCCAAAAGTTGTTGATAATGGGCACCATCTTCTGCACTTTTCCACTTGTAATCATTAAATAAGTCAAGGTCCTGCCATAACTTTTTCAAATTGTGGAAATATTTCGTTACTGTATCAGTCCCTTGTTTGACTTCTCTAAGTTTGAGTTGAAGTTCATAAATCTGGGATTGGTTACCAAGATCTGAATACATTTGTTTCAGACTGTCCCACATTTCTTTAGTTGTTGAGTAGCCAAGATAATTTGCGTTGATATCTTCCTCCATGGAATTAACTAGTCATGCCATCACCATGGAATTTTCAGCATCCCATGTAGCGTATTATCTGTCATCTTCATCAGGTTTAGCCTTGTCGTCAGTCAAGTATCCCATTTTTCCACGACCACGAACATACATCTGTATTGATTGTGACTAGCGCAGAAAATTGTCTCCATTCAATCTAATGGAAGTGATTCGAACAGAGTGATTATCATTGGTTAATTGGGATAAGGTTTCAACAGATCCAGGTGTGGAATGGGATGTGGAAGAGATTTCAGATATGGTGGTGAGAAAATAGTGAATTGAGAATAGCCAGAAAAAAAAAAAATTTAGTTCTCTGAGTTGGAACAACTAGGCTCTGATACCATGTAATTTCTGGAGAAAAGAATGTTTCTTTTTTTTCTATTAAAGATTGTACAATGCTAGGTATTTTATATTTACACTAAGCTAAAAATTAGACCTTAAAAATAGCTATTTTCCTTTACTATAATTCTAATGCTGGTAAGACCCTAACTTTTAGCTAACAGAATATTTACATATAAATCAAGGATCTGATCTGATATAATCTGATCATATTTCCAACACAACCAAACATACCTTCTTTCAAAGACAGCAAGAGTAGCAAATGCATCACATTCCACAGAGTGATCAAAATTGGGAGGTAGATAAACGTACGAATCCACCTATGTAAGCAACAAATTAATATAAAAATTTTGAGGGCTCCGTCTGCTAAAGCTAAAAGATAAATAATAAACTACACAGTCATACCATCAGTTTGTGGCTGGCACCCGATTTATTAATGAGAGTCGCAGAACCCTGAACCACAAATATGAACCTAATAAGGTTATGAAACATGCATTAGACAGGATTTAACATATATCATCCCACTGATTATAAAAGAGAAACATAAAGAATCAACTCACCTCTCTACATCAGGTGGAGGGAGCCCTGATCTTGATCTTCCTGTGCAGCAGGAACTAATTAGTAACAACTAACAAATACAACAAAATAACTAGATATGCGTTAATTATTGCACCATTTTTTGTACATAAATGTTACACATTACACAGATGGTTTTGAATAACAG
The DNA here is from genome assembly GCA_023653625.1 of Triadica sebifera. Lineage (NCBI taxonomy): Eukaryota > Viridiplantae > Streptophyta > Magnoliopsida > Malpighiales > Euphorbiaceae > Triadica > Triadica sebifera. The sequence continues at coordinate 22,066,591 of CM042893.1, forward strand.
ATAATGTACACCAAAAACTATCTACATTCATGGTCTCCAAATAATAGAAAATAAATAATGCTTCATAAGTGTCTCTGTATTGTAAGGATTCCAAGAGATCTGCAACCTAATCACTCCGTGACAACAGGTAGCCAACAATCAAAGAATAAGCCAACTAGGCTACCATGTTGATTTGGGAACTAATACTATTTATTAGCTTAGTTAGTGTTCCAGGAGAATCTAGTCATTTAGTCAATTCATAACAATATCTGTAAAGCAAGGGGCAAAGCTTCTACAACAGCTTCCCCCGCATGTCATGTAGTCATCAAATATTCATAAAGCAGCCAATCAATTGGCTAGACAAGTATGAGTTAATTATTATTCTAGTTAATTTCAAATAGGAAGTTGTGCTGATTATTCTTGTCATAGTTTAATGATACTGATACCAATCTGATCATAAATAACATCAGTAAATCCTACAGACCAAATTGTGTTGGCAAAACCTCACCAAGTAATTTGATCTAAAGGAGAAAATGACAGTTCCTTGCATCACATAAGTCATACCATTTTATGAACTCGAGCATTTAAGTCTTAGCAATTTGAAACATTATCTTCTTAGCCTAGTAAGCAACTAACTGTTCTATATGGAATTATATATCTTTATATATCTTTACCTCTTACTTTGAAATATTCGAAACTTAAATGTCAAATTACTTAAATAGTTTAATTGAATAGCCTAACTACCACATTGCTTATGTGCTGCAAATGATGACTGTAAGAGCATGTAAGCATTGATACCAGACTTACTAGCATTATTGCTATACGATAGGCACAAACCATTATTTTTGTGTGTTAATAGTAGAAATATGTAATCAAATTATTATTAACATATTATTTTTTATGTGTTATTTGTTATGAGATTTAATCCTAATAATCTGCCCTACAAATCTTCCTAATAATATGTAAATATGTATTAGGAATTATTCCTTGATTTGTTTCCTATTTAGCCTATACAAACTTGTAAAATGCATGTACTCATTCATAGTGAAATATATAACAATTCTCTCCAATTTCTATTGTATTACATGGTATCAGAGCTTGGGTTCCAGTGAAACCCTACCTGAAAATAGATTTGAGAGTTTTGCCCCAGTGAGCATATCTCTGCCAAAGTTAGGTCACCTTTGTGAGTTATCATTCTTCATCGCCGCCCCACCTTGAAGGAGAGCCACCCACAGTTCAGCCTCTTCCTGGAATCCAATCGCCAGAAGTGCAGCGCGTGAGCTTCACGCGTTGGCGCATGAGGGCACGTGAAGAGGACCCACCTCCACTGGTTTCCATGGTCTTACGGTTGCTTCGGTCTTGTCTATTTTCCAACCAAGAAAGTCGTTCTTTCTCTGCCTTCTTTATACAGTTGATTTGCAATACTGTTTTTGTTTTCCGGTTGGTTGGGTATTGCTAATCTTATTAAGTGTGTTTTTGGTTTTAAAAAAAAAATTATTTGTTTGTGTTGAACTGAAGAATGTGATTATACCTAGTGTTATTTCCATTATGTCTAAAATCATATAACAAAAATTAAATGAAACTAATTATTTAGACTGCAGTAAGATTGTCTGTTTGTATTTACGGAGCATTTCTATAGACAACCATTCAACTGAGAACCCTCCTATTGATGAGACCCATACTGAATGGCTAAGGATTGATGCTCAGTTATTCTTGCAAATCCGTAATTCCATTGAGAATGGGTATGTCGGTCATGTTTCTCATTGTGAGTTTGCAAAATAATTAATTGAATATTTGGCTTTTCTGTTATCTGGTAAAGGAAATATTTCCCGAATTTTTGATGTTTGCAAGGCATTCTATAGGGTTGAACAATGGGATCAGTCTCTTAAGACTTATTTCATGCATTTCAAACACACTTATGAAGAATTAAATGTCTTATTGCCTTTCAGCACTGATATTAGAGTTCAATAGACTCAAGGTGAACAGATGACTATTATGAGTTTTCTAGCTGGTCTTAATCCTCAATTTGATGGTGCTAAGTCGCATATTTTGTCTAATCCTGAGATTACCTCTCTAAAGGAGGTCTTATGTGATTGAACAATTTGAATTTGATCTCACTCAACAACTTTAGTGATGAAGTTGTTAATTTTAAAGAACAAATCATTTTATTTCCGAGAATAATAATATCTTGGAGAGCTTTTAAATCACATTTTATAGTTATAGCTATATGTTAAAAGAGTTGTTTTTATGATCTATAAACTAAAAATTTTACGAAACAAGTTTACAGATACTCTGCTGATTATAAATAAACAGTCCATGTTTGACAACCTTATGCACCAACCAGCGCATGATGAGTGTAAAGATGTTATTGGAGAGCAAAGTAACAACTTCAACTCGTGACACAGTTCTATTGTGTAATCTCATTCAAATTCTTCGCCTACTCTAAACAACAGCCTATGAATCATTACTGCATAAACCATATCAGAATCTGATAACAATATATAAAGCATAAGTAATTGATGACCAAAATTGAACAAACCTTGCATCTTTGCTAGGTACATCACAAAGTGTGAGCCCATGGCCGGTGTGATCAGATATGCTCCTAATGTATTCGCCCTGTCAAACAAGTTCAAATGAGTAAACACACAATAAGGTCTTATTTCTAACAACACATAAAAACGCAAAGCTGCAACTACCACTCAGGTAATGGGCTGAACACATGATTTTCAGGTGTTACTAAAGCATGGTCTCTTTTATAAACACTGCGTGTGAAACCTGGTAAGTCTGCAAAGAAACTACCAAATTAAACCCAAATTTGCAATAAAAAGACCTTGCTCAGCTGTCCACTAAGCAATTAAAAGTAAACCCAAAAGGCAAAAAAAAATTAACATATTTTACAATTTTTTAGTTCCTAAAAACATCAACATTCTGTTAGCCTAACTATTGTATCCAAAGGTAGAACTAAATTTTGGCCATCCGCACTGTGCAGATCATGGCCCAGTTAGTTGCTAAGTTTAAAGCAAGGAAAGATCATAATTTTCATCTAGTAATTAATCATAACCATATGGAGTCAAAAGCTTTACTCGATTAAGCTTATTCCTACAGCTGCTTCAGTTGATTCTTTGGTTTTTTTTTTTTTTTTTTGGATATAAATCATATAACCAAGGTTGAAATTTTTTTCAATTTCCTCAAAACAAATGTTTTCTTTCACTCTTCCATGAGTTAAAATAATGGAAAAAATTTCACCGAATTTCTTTCAGAATCCTATCATTGAAACAATCAAAAAATAGTTAAGGGATGGACCTAGAGATCCCTTTGCATTTCATACTATGGTTCACTAAAAACCTCATACACAAGGAATTCAGCGTCGCAAAGAATATGATAAACGCATATAAAATTGGAAATTTTGATGGGAAGCATAAATCTCAGTTCCGTATTGATGTTTTGGCTCCATCGTACATGATAGAGATCTAACTTAAATTTCTAGCCAAAGGATTTCTAAAACGTCTCTGCATAAGTTTGAAAAACCAAACCAGCTCTTATAAGGAAAAGAACTGTGTTCTTACAATACTCAGAATCTGTATCAACTACGTTTGCTTGCTTCAAAGTTCCAAGATAAAACAGGCACATATAAACAGATGATGATTATTTTTTTCCCCATTTTTCATATTCAAGGAATATCAATTACACACCTCAGTTTTGTTTCTTTTGTTCTTATCAGAACCACAACAGATAATAAACTATTTAAAATCATTGCATAAACTCTATAAAATAACACAAAGAAGTAAGAACTACTAAATTTCTCTTTTCCATATAAAAGACTCAAATTTTTTTCCTATGTGACGAACAAAAATGTTGGGAAGTATTATTGACCTTGGAGATGAGAAGGAGATAGTGTGGGATTCGTGACTTTCCAGTAAATAGGTTTCAATCCATTTTCCCCATCAAGTACTGCTGGAACGGAGCAGAACCCTCCATCAGCCAAAGCAATCTCAACCAAAACTGAAACAAAAATAACCAAAGTATCGTGTTTTGACATGATTTCTTCGGAAAAAAAAAAAAAACAACTCTACTCCCATAGGAATATGAAAATAAAGCAATTTTTAGAAGGGAAACAAACACAACGATAAAAGGAAAAGAAAAAAAAAAGTGAGTTGATGGAGTGAACGAAAGAGCCATACCTGAGACGAGTGAGATGAAGAGAAGGAGAGACCGAGGAGTAAGTAGAGAGGGAGGTGCCATTGATTTGGATTAAGAGGGCAAGTGCTATAGTGAAAAGAAATTCGCTTGATTTTTGTACGTAGCGAGCAAACATCAGAAGGCGGACTTGTGCGTAGAGACTGAAGAGTGGAGTCCATGTAGATGGGAATGGGTTGTCAGTCAGCTGACCGTGAAATGCTAGATTCTTTTAACATTTTTTTATTATCAATTTCAACCCTTTTTTTTCTTTTAACTGACACTTCCACAGTTTCTAGCCACACGGTAATATGCATTATTGGCTTTACTAATTAAAAATTTATATTTTAAAATTTTTTATTATTAATTGTTAGTTGATTTGATTTGATTTTTTGTTTGAATTATTTTATATTTATATATTTTTATTAATTAAAAAATATTTATTTTTTAAATTAATTTTTCAATCAATAAATTATTTATAATTATTAATTTTTTAATCAATAAAATTATTTATAATTATCAATATAAAAATATTATAAATAATAGTTAAATATTTTTAAATGATAAAAATATATATTATATTTTTAATCACTATATATATCATTTAGTATATTAAGCATAAATTATGATAAATTAATTGATTTTATTTATAAATTATATATACACATTTATTGATAATTGATTACATTTTATTATTTTAATTATAATAAATAATTATATCAAATAATTATTTTATTTATTTATATCATATAAAAATATATTTTTTGAAAAAAATTAAATTAAATATTTATTGATAATTTTATATATTAACAACAGTAATTCAATTAGTTTTAATAAATATTAATTTCAATTACCTATCAGCTACTAACTACCAGCTATCAGCTATTAGTTACCAATTATACTTAACGGTTGAACAAAATGGGATCTATATATTACATCTAGCACCTATTGACTCATAAATATAAACCTAAAATTTAAAAACTTACTATTTAATTTTTGGTTTTAACCAAAAAAAACCATAAATATATTGATTCATAGTATAAAATGTAACAATTTTACGTGGTTAATATATGTCAAACATAACAAGTAATTATTTACACTTATAAGACTTTAAAGGCACAAACAAAATTTTCAAAACTATGAAAAAATTATATATGTGATGTGAAAAAACTTCTTCCTAAAATCTGATATGAGCCAAAGAAGCTAGGAAAAAAATACAAAATATAATTTGCAGTTTGCATGCAAAAACTATTATATTTTATGGAATGAAAAAAAATTGCAATCCTAAAATTAAATTTGTGTATTATAAGTATCATGGCATTATGGGGTAAATTTTATTCATTATTGTTGAACTTAATATTAATATTAATGTATAATAATGAACGACATCATATCACTAGTTTCATAGAATATACATTACTATTGTTATTTTTTTATATTTATAAAATTGTATTTAAATGATTTTTTAAAAGAATTTTACATAAAGAAGCAATATCATTGAGTACAATTTTTTTAAAACAATTTAATAAAATAAAAATGTATTTAGGGTGTGTTTGGAATTGCTGTTAGATGTCCAAAAAGTATGTTTGGAATTTTTTAAATTTTTTATAAACTGTTTTTCTCAAACATGCTTCTAGAAAAAATATCTATTTACCTGCTTCTTTCCAAAAGCAGTTTTCAAAACTTTAAAATAAAAATTTTTTCTCCAAAAACGTTTTTGCCAAACGGGGCTTTAATCAAATTTACTCAGGTGAATTATTCAACAATCAAAAAAGAAATTTTAAGTATTGTTTTATGTATTAAAAAATTTGAAGATGATTTGTATTTAAAAAGATTTTTACTACGAGTTGATTGTTTAGCAGCCAAATATGTTTTAGAAAATGATGTTCAAAATTTGGTTTCAAAATAAAATTTCGTCAGATGACAAGTTTTATTAAGTAATTTTGATTTTGAAATAGAATTCATAAAAGGATAAAACAATTATTTACCTGATTTCCTTTCGCGTTAATTTTTACAGGAAAAATGAATTATAATCAGAGTAATTCTAATAAGCAGATTATTGCTCGAGCAACTTATAATAAACAGAATAACTCATCTAGCTCAAACCAAACCTCAAGCCCATATACTTCAAGATTAACTCATTTAGTTAATCAAAACTCGTTCTATCCTATAAGGCCTAGATCACAAATGCAGCTCAGACCTTCTTTCACCTCAGTTTTAATAAGACTTCATAGTCCCAAAAGCCCAAGTCTATTGATTCAAAGCCTACCAATGTCGAGCTCTAGTCAAAGCCCATCCAAAACATCTTCAGGTTATATTCTCCATCAAACCAAATTATTTGTTAAAACATCTCAGAAGAATTTGTCAAACTTATTTCATTTTTATATTCAAAAAATTTTTATTTTCATGAAAATGATTTTTCAAAAACTCGTGAATTTTACCAATATATTTTAATTGATACTGGATCAATTGAAATTGAACATAATTTTAATAGAGTTGATTCAACAAAAGTTGATTATTCAAAAGTAAAAATTTTATATGTTATTTCTTATGTTAGATGGAATCAACAGATCCATACTAGCAAACGGTTTTTTAATAATTTTACTCCACAGATGTATAATTACTATGATTATCAAATGGCTTGGTATACAACTTTTTATTTAATAAATTTTAATCACTCGTGATTTTTCTATTTTTCAAATAAATTCTCAGCATAATTGTCAAATTAGTTTTATAATTGGTTTTCATATTTTTGCAGTTTAATTGAGCTTTTTTCCACATGATGTTTCAATAGTTTATGAAAAATATTTATCTTATTTTCCACTAGAAAATGATTTAATTAAATTTTTAGTCAGTTTTACAATCACTTTTCGAGTCTCGTGGATAACCACGTAGACTTATTATTTGGATCAAAGATCAGAAATTAGATTCCCTACATTATATAGGGAATTCAGGTCCAAATGGTGATACAATTTCAACACCAGCCAGACGGACATAGATGTTGTTATTCAATATTTTACTCCATTAACATCGAAAATGATAAATGAAGAAATAACAGGTTTTAAAAAGGCAAAATAAAACATTTTAAAAAGATTATCAACAGTTAATAATCCTAAGGAGGTTCAAGATCTGCTCAATATTTATTCAAATGAAGTTCATAGTTCCTCAAGCTCTGAAGAAAGAATTCTTATATTCAGTCCGAACACACAGGAACCAGATTATAATTTTGAATTATAAATATTGAAATATATATAATCAAAAGATGATATAAGCTTTATATAAGCACGGCGTAAATAAAGAAATAAGCAAATAAAAGTAATCAGATATTTTTAGAAGACAAACTTACATGTTGGCAACACTTTTGACTCATTAGCTTCAATTATCACTAGAAGACAAATGCGGCGCATCTCTTCAACTTTTAGTTGTCTGCCATAATACAAAAGGAATCTTATCTTCAAGACAACAACTTTAATCATCAGAAAACAATAAAGGAATAACTCAGCACTTATCAACAACAAATTATTCTTCTCTATAAATACTTCTTTATTTTCATTTGTAAGGGAGAGCAAAAAAAGAGTCATCAGAAACCCCTTTAATCATTTCAGAAAAAAAAAAGTAAATGCCCTATTTTAATATTCACCTCTTTATGTTCAAAATCTTTAGACCTTCAGGTTGTATTCTTAAATCAGTGTCAATACAATACTCAAACATCTTCTATATTATCAACAGATTCTAATAAAGGTATTTTTCATTAAAATGAGTTCTTTCTTATAAATTTTATTTTTGCACTTTCTCTCATTAATTTATCTGATTTAATTGAAATTATTGCTTTTCGTCATGCATTATATTATTTTAAAAATAATATTGAACGAATTCATTATTATGAACATCAAGCACAAATGAATTGTGATTGTAGAGAGCATGTATGAAGAATAAATTTTATTAATATTATGATTTATTGTGTTTAATCTTTTATCAAAAATTTTAATCATTAAACCAGTACAAGTCTTTATCAAGTTTATAGGCTGGAAACCAGATCTTGCGGCTATTGATCCAAAAGCTATAATTTATCAGCATAGAATTGGTATAACAACGCCACAAACAAGATAAAGACAATACTAAAAATGATTAATATTTCTAGTGAATTATTTATTTTAATTTTAAGTATATTTTCCATTGTAATCGAAATTACTTTAATCAATATTTGTATGGTTTTGTATTTTATTTCTGATATTATAATAAAGTTTGTTTAACTAAAAGTTCATATTTTTTTGAATAATTTTCTGAGTAATTTTCCATTGAGAATTAAGCTGCTAGATAGTGTTAGATCCGAAGGGAAATAGTATCAGAGCCAATGTGTTTTGTTTTAGGTAAATTAATTGGTAATTAATGGATAATTTAGACATTAGTTTTAATTCAATTTTGGTTAATAAAAATTAAATTGAGTTTAAATTAAACAACTTAGGTTTGAAACATTGGTTAGCCTTAGAGAGTGTAGCGTTGGTCAGCCGTGATGAGTCCAGAAAGTAATTGGTGGTCATATACATTAGGTGGCCTCGTGATTACCTAAGAAGTTTAAGATAAACAAAAATTTAATTTGAGTTAACAAAATTAAATTGAAGTAGTAGATAAATTAGCCAGAATATTATCAATTAAGGAACTTAAAATGAATCAATCCAGTAGTTCAAATACACTAGATAACACTAATTTTTGTAATTCAACAGAAGTAAATATTGCAGAAATTGAAAATCAATTATTAGATTGGACTATACCTAAACAGGGTATAAAAATTATTTATAAAATTGGATCATTTGAATTTATTTATGACTATTCAATAAAAACAATAGAACAGACAATAGCATTAAATGAGATTTAGAAACTATTCAATTATTTACAGAACAATCTATAAAATAACACATAAAGAGATACAAATTTCTATATTTAGGACTAGTACAAATTGTAATTAAACTATTATTTCGATTAGAATTAGATATACCAGTTTTAATGTGTCTAAGAGATGCTCGACATATAAATTTTTCAAATTCACTTTTAGCAATGACAGAAACAAACTTAGCAAATGGACCAGTTTATTTTAATTGTTACCCTAATTTTTCATTAAGTTTATTTAATCCAAATATATTTGAAACATTAAGTTTAACTGTTAAAACTAAAAATTTAGATTTTAAACAAAATACTAGGGCAATAGCTATAATATACATAATTTATTATAAAGTAATGATAACTAGTTTAAATTTCAGAACTAAAAATAGCTTTATTAAAAGATTGAAATTTTAATCTTTGAAAGAGACAAAATGTATTCAAATATTCAAATCCCTACTAGTTTCATAGAATATACATTACTATTGTCATCTTTTTATATTTATAAAATTGTGTTTAAATGATTTTTTTAAAAGAATTTTACATAAAGAAGCAATATCATTGAGTACAATTTTTTTAACACAATTTAATAAAATAAAAATGTATTTAATCACAGATTTTTAAGCAAATTAAAAAAATCAATGTGAAATTCTTATAGACGATAATATGACATTTAGTTATCAATGATAACTTTTAAAATTTATACATGAATTAAAGTTAAAAATATTTATTTCATGAATTTAAATTGAAAGATATTACTAATAAATTGAATAGCGATGTGAAAATTTTACCTTTGACAACATCAATCAACTCAACGACATGAATTTATTTCTATTCTATTGCATTTACATTTTGCTAAACACAATAGAAGCATGAAATTTTGATTTTTTTTGAGGTAATCAATTTATTTTAATTTAAAAACTGAATTAGTATGTAATTTTTAATTAGTGTTGAGCTAAATACTTCTTTTAATATTTTTTAAATAAAATATTCCATCTATTATGAATTAATATGGCAATGCTATAATGAATATGACTGATAATTTTGGACATAATATAATTAAATATAATATATATTAGTAATAATTATATAGATAATTAAATATATAGGTTTTATTATCTTAATAAATTTTATTTTGTGCAAATAGATATATTTATATGTATATTATATTATACAAAATTATTAATATATTATAAAAATTAATATATATTTTAGTTGATCGTAGTTATATATATGTGTATATATATATTTATAAACTTGTTAAACTATTATACGATACAAAATGATACGTTTATTAGAAATGACAATGAGGTGAGTTTATATCGGAGGTTTTCATTTCCAGCCTTACACCCTACTGGAAATTTTTTTAGATATTCGTTCATACACTATATAGATACGGAAATCCTCGATTCCGCTCTACACACAGTTTTTATTAATTTTTTATTTTAATATTAAAAATATAAATTTTTATTTTAATTAATTAGTTAATTATATAATTTTTATTTTAAAAAATAAGTGTTATATTTTTATTTTATTATTTTTAAAAAATATTAATTATATTAAATATATAAATAATTATATATATATAAAATATATTTTTAAGGGCGGGATTAGGTGGGGCTGAAGATGTATTTATTGTCCTCTCTACAAAAAAAATTCAAGACCGAGGTAAAATAGGAAAAATTATAAAAAAATTTGTCCCATTTGAGACGGGGCACCACGAAAGATAATCCAATTGTTACCCCTAACGTTTATTTCAATAAATACAGTGACATAATATATATATACGAGTAAGATATGAATTATAAACTTAATAATGTATAATTAAAAAAAAAAGATGAAAAAGATTATTTTCAATAGGTCAGATAACCAAAAATTACTTGTTAATACATTTCCTGATTGTCAATGAACAAAAAAATTTGTAAATTGAATGATCGGCTCTAATAATGAATGATTAAAAAAAAATTGAAATAGATTATTTTCAATGATATGTAGGACAAATAATCAAAAGTTACTTGTTAATACATTTCCTGATTGTCAATAAAAAAAAAAAAATTGTAAGTTTATCTCAAAAATTGATTTCAATAAAATTTTCTAGCAAATTATTTCGGAGCAAAATGTAAATTAAGCCATTCATAAGGACACCATTGCGAATTTTCTAATCTAGAAGCGAGTAGGGTTTAAGCGACTTCCCAGGAAACCCCAATTGGCTCTAGGGTTTATCAGTGGAAACGTCTTCACGCTAAATTATCCAGAGGGAAAAGGAAGAGAGCTTTGATCCTCTCTGGCGGATTCCTAGCGAAAATGTGTTCAACAGAGAGCAATTCAATGGACTCGCTTATCTCTTCCCTCTCTACCAGCTTTAAACAAGTTCCTTTGTCGGCTATCCCAGCAATGCTTGATTGCATCTTGGCATCCACTTCCTTATCTCCACATTCCCTTTTCGCTGCTCTTCTTGATTCTTTCCCTGACCTCACCAAGGTGATTTTGCTTTCATTCTTGCTTTTTTTTCTAGGAATTTAATTTATGCTCTTTCTTCTTTTCTCCATATATATTTTTATTAAGTTTGGTTTTTGGTCACAAAGTTATTTACCTCAAGAAAATGAAACGTTGAATTTCTCTGTTTTACAAGCTATTAAAAACAAAGCATAATTTCCTTGCTCAAGCTTATTTTCAATTGGCTTTCTACTGGAGCAAAATGCCATTAAAGTTTATTAAGAATGACACTGACTTGGGATTGGTATAACAGAAAATGCAACATCTCTTTTACCACCCTTCATGGGAATTCAATTTGTTGATGTTTACTTGCCAGAAAAATGCAATTATAGAGGTTTAATATTTAGACCAAAGCATTTATTTTTTCCCTTTTGTTTTTGTTCACCCTCTGCAGTTTGGTTCAGAAGTCAGGTCACCTACGCTTCTACTTGCCTCTTAATTATCTTATCAATTATATGTTTTTTGAGTGTAACTTCACCATTTAGACCATTTGTTTTTCACAGGATTTTATCCAGGACCAGAAGTTAGACTCTAATCAACGTGATCATCTTACACCAATGGTGGGTGCACTTTGTCATCTTTTAAAGAAGCTTGGTGAGTTATACTTTTAATCCAGCATAAAACATGAGTCATTTTTTTGTTCACATCACAACAGCAATATGGGTTATTATAAATATTTGACCAATGTTATATTTTTGCTTCATTGTTCTCCAAAACTTCAGATGGAAGCATTTTTTTACCCTATTTGATTGACCAGAGGTTTGCTGAAAATGATTATGCAAGGCACCTTGTGACCGTCAATTTAGTGGCCTGTTACAAATTTCTATATGTTATCTTTTTCATTGTCTTTTCCGCAAAATTTTATATATATTTTTTCCTTTGTGTGTCTGAGGAACCTATGCTACTTTGTTGAACCTGCCTTTGTGCAGTTGAACAATTTTTTCTTTTTATGTGAACTTATTTTCCAAAGTGGTATAAATGAAACCTTATTTTGTTTGCCCACTGAAGGCCATAATTCTTCACCTAGTCACTGGAACCCAATGGAGGCAACCATTTTTTTGTTATAAAATAAATGATGAATTTATTCAGAGAATGAGAAGAAAAGAATAATAGAATGGAGCACAAGGCATCCCTTTCTAAGTAGTAAAAGAGATAAGAACATGATAAGTTTGAGATAGTAAAGCTCTCTAACTATGCTGGATGTCTATCAAAAAGAACTTTTTTCTAGTATAGGAAATTGATTTGTTTCCCAATTTCATAGTTCATTACTGATCCATAAAAACCAACCTAGAAAAAAGAATAGCAAATGAAAGACAAAATAGTTGGACAGTTTGGTACCAATTTGTTGTATATGTATTATTTCCCTTTCCACTACTTTTTCTATTTTGTCTTTTGCACAGATGTTGTTTCTTACTGCATTTATATTTAATTCATGACCATAATCATTTTTGCTATTATTGTTGAATTTGGGTTGTTCATATGTTGAAAGGCTTCCTTACATGCATAAGTAGTATACTGTTGCTAAACATATTTATCTTGTTGCTGATTAAAGTTTCTCTTCAGGGATTAATCCCAGTTGCTTGCAGTCATTTATTTGGAAATGCTTTATTCCATTGTTGAATACAGTCCACACATTTGAGTGTGAGATTCTCAACCAGGTAAAATAATAAGCTGTTTTCATGCTTATTGGATTCCTTGTGTTCTCATCTGCATCTGCTTGTTGCTAACTGCCTATCTTGTTGCATGCTATGCATGGTTCTGAAATTAGATTGCAGATTTATTCTTTGATGTTGTGAGCGTGACTAACTCATGGGATGTTTTCGAAGCAAGTTTGGTGCCTTTTTTTCTAAGATCAGCTGGCATTTCAATTGGTATGCTTCAAAATGAAGAATCAGACATCTTTGAATGGTCTAAGTATTCAGCTTTGCCAGGTTTAGATTGCTTGATTGACAATTTCCATTTGGATAAAGAGTCCATGCTGTCTCTATCCGGGTCTTTTCCACTTTCAGTATCATGCCATGTGTTGACCTTGATACTGGATTATGCTCAGCAAAGTTTCCAGGGTGCTTCAACCGCAGAGCCAATGTTGGAAAATGGGTCTTGTTATGCAGAAATGCTGTTCGGTAAATTACTTTGGGATCTATGTAATATGAGTGAACGACTGTTTTCGCAAAGTTTGGAACATCGGTCGTGTGCTATTGGCTTTCTTCTCCCATTCCTTTTTAGGGCATTTGTTTCTCATCACTCTTTGGTGATCTCGGTTCGTGGAAAGACATTTATTCTTTCTAGGTGATGAGTACATTCTAATTTATTCAATTCTATGAAGTGTTTGCCAGGTTTCCAGACTACGTATACATTCCATTTCTGTGTTTTCTTTTGCTTACTATTTTTTATTGGGATTGGATTCAGAAACCTTTTCTTTAGGAGAATATGGAAATGTTGCAAGTTGCTCTTTTCTCTTGGACCTTTAGAGAGAAGAGATGGCTATTACGTACTCTCCTTATACTTGTCCTTTTTCTCTCAAGTGGAAGGATGTGAAAATGCAGATTCAATTGTTAGAGCAGAAGAATTTGACATGAGACATGAAAGAGAGTTTTGGGATGAAATAAAACGAGGCCTGGTACTTGAGCTTAACTTCTCAATACACACACACACACACACACACATATATATTACTTATTTATTCTATGGAGATTGTCTTGTCAGGTTGACGAGGAAAGTTTAGTTAGGAAGCAATCATTACATATATTAAAACTTGATTGTCTTGTCAGGTTGACGAGGAAAGTTTAGTTAGGAAGCAATCATTACATATATTAAAACTTGTGCTGGAAATAAGTGGAAGAAGACTGTACAACTCATCTATTCAAAATCAGAAACCAGAGGGGAAACATTCAAATCCTCATGGTATGATGAAGAGGGAGTTATGGGCTGAGAAGGAGGCAAAATCAATGGGTGTAGAGAAACTCTGTAGTTCGGTTGATTCTCCCTTAGATGTTCAGCAGCAGTGGGAGGCCTTTATACTTCTCTATGAAATGCTTGAAGAGTATGGTACTCATCTAGTAGAAGCTGCTTGGGAGCACCAGGTGCTTATTCAGCTTTCCAGATTCTTCATGTCTTTAGTTTGTTTTCTTTGCTGTTATCTGAATAAAGTTGAACCTTTTTTTCTTTTTATATAGATGTTGAAATTCATTGTTTGAAATCCCTATAAACAAAAAGAATAGAAACAATCTCTGAGTGGTGGAGCATTTAAAGTGATTTTATCATTGGCTCATCTGTGAAGAATAGTTCTAAAACCAACGTGAGAGAAGTACTTGGTGTTAGTGGAGAATGCCCTACATGGTTAATATAATTATGCATCCGCTAACTTCTAATGTTTTCTTGCAGATAACCTTGTTGCTTCAGTTTTCAGTTTCAAATGATAATTTTGCAAGTTCTATTTATGGGCTTTGTCAAAATCAGATAGAAAGATTGGGTGAAGTCTTTAGTTGGCTAACAATTTTATGGAAGCTAGGTTTCCGTCATGAAAATCCCCAAGGTTTGTGACTTGTTAGCGTAACCATGTGCCATATCAATTGTGGAAATTTTATGGTTTATCATTTCTTGCCTGATACAGCTTTTTCTCCCTTTCTGGGATAAGGTTAAGTCAATTTTTTGTTTGGAATGCAGTTAGGTGCTTGATTGTTCAGTCATTTTTGGGCATAGAGTGGATGAGCTATGGCAACTCTGTAGCATCAGTGCCTGAAAGTTTTATTCTTGGTTCATTCATTGAAGGATTAAATGATCCTGTGCACCACAAAGATTTTGGTATGCTCCTAATTTGATTGGTCATGAATGTTCATTTTTGTGCGTGTACATATGCATAAAAACCATACATAGAAGAGAGCCTTACAATATTAAGTATAATTCGAACATTTAGGTCTTTCTTTTAAGATTTGGCATGCTGGATCACATATAAAGTCCTTTGCTGACTTATTGCATGATTTATGTAAATGGTTGTTTTTCTTTTAATTTCTTTTAATTGTAACTGTTTGTCTGCTGTGGACCACTTGGAAAATTCAATATAAAGTTCATAATCATATACAGTCTAGTTATTGAGATGGAACTTTTTTGGGTTGGGGGTTTTTTGCCTTTTGCCTTACATACACAGTCATATGTATGTCATAGCTAATGGAGTCAACTGGCCCCACTAGCTTAAAAAGGAATTGGTTTGGAATTTTTAAAAAATATTTATGTGGACCCCCTAAAATTGATGGTAAAAATTAATAATCTCATTAAAATTGATAACAAAAAAATTAATGACTTGCATCTTCCTAAAAAGTAACTATTTGAGTTCAAATCCCACTAAAATAGGAGAAAAAAACAATAATGTAGAAAAAAAAATCCTTATAGTGCTATATTCTTAAATTAATTTAAATTCTAAATAAAAGAACTTGTTCTTAGGTGATTAGTGGGAAAAAAGAGTTCTTGAATTATTCCTTTTGAAACTTAGAAGTTTTGAATAAGCATAAACAAAGTAATTAATATAATTTTAATTTTTCAAACTTTATATTATTTTGTTAGAAGAGAAATTTTATTAATTTGATCCCATTGACTCAAAATTCTAGATACGCCAATGATTACCTGGAATGGCTCATGTAAAAGAAAGAAGAGAGATCAATCTTACTCTTTTCTTTAGGTGCCATGTGCTCAGATAGAATTTTTCTCATCCCATTTGTTTGCTTTTCACTATTAGAATGTAGGAAAACATAAGGGTGCTATTGTGCATCTGCTTTGAGCATTTGTTAGGATGATGCTTTATTCTCCAAGTTGTAATCTTCTCTTTCTTCAATAAAATTTATTCTTCTATGGAACAAAAAGTAGGAATGCAGTAATCTGCCTCTGCTGTTACCAGTGGATGAGTTACAAGAATTTCGCCAATGGCCACCTGAACTTGCCTGTTCTTTCTACTTATGTCATAGAATTTATTTGGATTTGCTTTTCCACGAATTTTTATCAGTATACTAGAACTGTTCATAGAGGTTGAAGTTAATAGTTGTTGGGTTATCATTTAGCATTGTTGACTTCTAACATGCGTTTTTTCCCCCCAGGTCTGAAGGGAGTTTACACTTCAAGGACTATTGAAGGTGCGGCCAGGTTTCTACATCAATATGCAAGATCCTCAAGTGTGAGGTGTGTTGTCATCTGCTTCCTTGCTTCTTATTCTACAGCCTCTTACTAGAGTTGGCAATGGTGTAGGTGAATTTGTTAGACACGGCTTTTTGAACAAATAGATATAACAGTTGGCATTTTGGTAGTTATCTGGTACATGCATTACGATCAAGCCTTCTTATATAGAGATCAGTGCATTTCACAGATATAATCTCTCTCTTTTTCTCTATCTCTCTCTGTGAGTATTATTTTATGCTGATGTGGTATTGGCGTAGGATGGCATGTCTTGCATAAGACTTATTTGTAAAAATATATAGCTTATATAAAATTTACTTAATTTGATTATATCGCTATGAGGGCTTGACTCTAATTGTTTGTCAACACAATAGTTTGGATTAGTGTATGCCTTGAAACTATGGAGACTTTATTGGTTGAAAGTGGAGAGTTTTGTCTTTTACTGTTCTATGAAGTATTTATATATTCTCAAGGACCAACATTTTCCTTTTAATTTGTACCAATGTTTTCCTTTTAATTTGAACTGAAATGAGGAGGTCTCTATGAGCTTCTGTAGTGAGATTTTGCTTTAGGAGCACCCTTTTGTTTCCCTGTTGGCAGGGGTTGGGTGGTGAGGTTCTCTTACGTTCCATGAGTTTTATTGAAGTGTGTCATTTTTTGATCTGTTCTTTATTTTTATGTACTGTATTTGAATGTTAGTAGGACACTGGACACCACATCCTCCAGGTTGTAATCTTCTTTGTTCCTTAATGATACACTTTCTTAATCTCATAAAAAAGTTTCAGCATTTTGGTTATGCTATTCGGAACAATTATGCATAAGATTTGTTTTTTGGAAGGTGCATTCTTTTTGTAAATCATTTCTAAACAATCCAGTTTGAGTCCTTCTCAGGAACATACTGGCCCTTACAAAAAAATTGTTTCTTGGAGAAAAAAAGGGCTGATATGCAGTTGATCTCCAATGCTTACAGGAAAGGAATTGTGTTTTTGCATAGTTTAGCGTCGGTTGCTAAACATCATTCTTTTGGTAGAGCTGGATTAATGGGTCTTGCTGAATGTATTGCTTCAACTGGTTGTGGAGTAGGACTACGTGATTACAATGAAACTGAACAGAGTGAAGATGCTTTGCTTGATGAGAGACAGCTGGAATCTTCTTCAAAAAGTTTTCATCACATCAACAAAACAGACTTATTGGATGTGTTGAGATTTGTCATAGAGAGCAGCAAACAACATTTTAATCCTAATTATCGTCTTCGAGGTCTCTATCACTAGTCTGGTTAGATTATTATATATTTGCATCCTGAGTTTCTCTTCTAGACAACTGAAGGCCTTAACTTTATAATTTAGATACTGCTTTTGATATCTACAGTTTGTGAGAAAGTCTTGGAGGCTGCTGCTTCAGTAGTCAGTACATATGATGTGCCACTCGAGATTCTCTTGCACTTCATTTCAGCTCTTCCACGAGAATTTACTGATTATGGGGGTGGGTAAGAGGATAGCTGTTTTACATAGATTCCTGTCTCCACTTTTGTTCCTCTGATATACGTTTTTCTTTAAGTTATGCTATCTTACAAAAATTCTGTTGTTGATGATCTGCTCGCCACCATTGTTTTCTCCTAATGTTGTGTCACTGTTTTGCACATGTAACTTAACACCAGTTGTTTAAGCCTTTAATTTACGGCACTGTGGCCCAGGTACCCAGTCTTTAAAGAATATTCATGGTTGTGAGATTCTTCATAGAATGATTGACTAAAGTGCATTATACTCGATGAAATATCAACTAATGAGTCTAAATTCTAAATTCCCTTTACAGCATTCATGTTCATGAGATCAGGTCATTTATTTTATTGGGGCTATCCAGTCTTTTACATCTGATATGGAAGTCACACGATGAGTATTAAACACTTGTTTGTAATAACTTTAAGAAGTAAATCTATGAGTTATTATTATAAAATTCAAATATGGCCACTGCATTCTATTTTATTAAATTCCACCTGTGATATGAATTATTACTGTTTTGATACATCTTAGAACTTTTCCCTTCAGAATAATGTTCCTCTCATGTAGGCATATTTTCCTTGCTGCCTGGGGTTTTCTTATTGATCTCTTTTTCTCTCTGTTCTCTGTATGTTTCTCTTTCTACTGTAGGTTCCTTAAGGGTCAAAATGCAAGAATGGCTTTCAGGGGACAATAAGAAACAACGCAGTTCCCATAACTTCAATGCTGAGATGCAGATTCTGAAAAGCCTTCAGGAATTTCCAAAAAGGTTTACATGTTCCCAACATTTGGTTGGTACTTTTGTTAGTTGGGATGATGAAGACTTGGATACATGGGAATCTGAAGCAAAAAGATGGGCAAGGGTGCTTTTTCTTGTAATCAAGGGGGAAAATCATTTAGCGCCTATTCTAACGGTTTGCCTTTGCCTTTTTGTGTTTTATGCTAATTTGATTGCCTTGTCTTGCATTCTCCTCTCTGTGTTGATAAGAATTGTTAATTATATCCTTTGGCACTTCAATCTTTCAGTAAGAATGCAGTTAGGTGAAGGCTGCAAGGCTTCTCTTTGTCAAGATGCTGATCTTAATTGCTTAGTGAGGCTTTTCCTTAAGCATTTTGTTCTCCATCTAATTCTGGGGAAAACCTAAGTGCTACAGGACACTTTTCTATGTATTATAAGGAAAAACGAATCTACTGCTTTGCCAAACTAGTGCAAATATAATTGTCCAATTACAATGACACTATTATTTTTCTTTATTCTTTTTTTTATGCCCTTTATTTGGATAGTAATTATCCTTATGATTTAGTGGTTGTCTGTTGGTAACATTTTACCTTTTTTCTTTTTCCACTCTTGACTCTTGTTTTGAATTATTTGTCCAGTTTATTCGCAATCATGGAGTTGACATCTGCAAACACAATCATGTTAGTTGGTCATCTGTGAAGTTTCTTGTCCTTATTGCGAATCTGGTTGAAGAGATTCAAATAATGTGGGAGAAAGGGGTTGAACATGTTGCCAGAATTAGATTTGAGACAGAAAACAACTTGCTTGAGACTATAGACCAGTTCAGTTATGCAGAAGCTTCTGTAATTAATGAAAAATTTTCTGAGCTCTTTCTGTCAATAATGGTACTGAGCTAACGACTAATGCTTTCATTATGTGATTTTGTATGCTTAATATTGATGGTACTGAATCTTTTTTTCCCCTTTTCCTTCTGGCTGTAGGAGGAGCTGGTTTCTTTTGCTAGTACATCTTGTTCTATTTTTTGGACCAGAGTTGTGAAAGACACAAATCTGCCTAGTTCTGTGAGAGGAAAACTTGGAGGCCCTAGTCAGCGTCGGCTGCCATCTTCTACAACTACTGCTGTGTTGGAAGCTGTACATTTCTTTCTTTCTCTTTCATTTATTTTTTTAAGAGGTATTCTCATAAGTTTGTATTCTTATTGAAACTTTAGATATCCTTGCATTCCCATAAGCCCTAATATTTGGTTAGAACTTTTATGTCGCCCCTATAGTTATTGGACTATGTTTTAGCTAATTTAGGGGTGTTTTCAACATCATTCCCCTGGAGTTGGTAGGTCAGGTTCATTGGTATGTGGTGTTTGCGAGTTGATTTTTCTAAGAATGAGTTAAGAAGTTTTCTTTTTCATCATCCACTTCTAATTTTAGTATATTTTTTTACTGTCAAAGGTTTTATCTCTTTAAAATCTGTTGCAAATTTCTTTACCTTGTAAATTTCTTCTCTTATAAGAAAAATTCTTTTTAAATTCTACTGGTATATTAACAATTGTTGGTTTTCCTTTTTCACATTCTTTTTTACCAATTTTGTGGGGCTACCACTGAGATAAATAGATATTCTATAAGAGCTTCAGTGTTTGTGCATGTTCCTAGCTATCTTGTATTTTAAGTCAGATCATCTCATCAGGGATAAATTCACTGTTCACAGGATAAGGTTTTGAACATGTGGCTTGTGTTCCATTCACAGTGCACCTGCCCTTTAACCTCTATCAAGAGGATTAATTAAAATATTTTATTAGAGCCTTTTCTTTTTCTTTCCTAAAAGAAAATCTTTTGTTTTGGTCAATTGACCTTAGTGTGGATTTCCTGCTAGCCATTCTACTTTCTGTTTAAATGACCTTGTGCGGTTTAAATTTAGTTTTTTTTCCTCTTATTTATGATCTTTGAACGTTCAGATTCAAAACCTGTGTTGTTGTAGGTCCTCTTTTTCCTCTTATTTATGATCTTTTCATCTCATTGGTTGGACTCTCCAATATCTTGTGTTTCTATCCTGTTTCTTGGCTATACATTAATGTAGATGGTGCTTTAGTTGATGCGTGGCTTACTTATGATGTTTTCCTTCTATGGATGAACAGATGACAGCAATGCAAGTAGTTGCAACTATCACATCCTGGTGCGCACATTTCAAAAGTGATCTTCAGCTCGAGTTTGCTTGGACTTTTATGTGGAAATTCTTTTGGGATACTGTTTCTTCTCCATCTTGTGATTCTGAGGTGTGTAGTTATTTGTATATTTTCAATTATTAAAATGTTGAACATTTTGTAATCTCTCTCTCTCCCCTTTAAAAAAAAAATATATTTGCTCCAACTGATCTAAGCATGGCAAATCAGAGTGGGGCAGAAGTTTGCCTAGCAGCATATGAAGCGTTAGCTCCTGTTCTGAGAGCGGTAGTTTCTACTTCTCCACTAGCCTTTGATCTTCTTAGGGAAAAAGATAAATCATCATTGTCTGTAGAAGGAGGCAAGGCTTGTTTGGATCGGCTGGTTCTTTCTTTCCTTCAGAATATCAATGATCTCCTTGCAGTTGGAGTTTTGGTGCGAACACGAAGGGCAGTTTTGCTGAAGTGGAAGGTGATCAATAATGCTTGTCTTTGATTTCAAGTTGTTGGTTGGTGGTTTATTTATTTGGCATATCTGGCTATTTATCTTGGAAACTATCAATTTTTTAATAGGCTTTACATTGTATAAATGTCCTTTTGTTTAGATTCTGATTGGCTGTCTATTTATTCATTTGTTCCTTTGGCATGATTAAAGTGATTAAACTGATAAATGATGTAGAACTTAAATAACTTATCAAACATGAGAGCATGAAGTGGAGGAATGCATGGTGCTTAAAAAATAACTAAGCTAAATTGGTATTGACAGACTAAATACTAACTACAATGTAACCCTGATAACAATATAATCTCCAAATTGCTCTAAACAATGATATCTCCCAAACAATTTGAATAGACTAGTGAACTATATTCTGAATTTCTTCCCAGGATATGCGGCCCTGAAGTTCTTAACTAGTAGTCCTGCATTAGTCTGTCTCCTTCCAGTCATATGACAAGCATTCAGATGCCAGAATTTTGATATGAGCTTTGCTATATGAATAACGAATACTTGGTTATTGTGAGAGTCGCAACTGATATATTTTTATTAATGCAGTGGCTTTGCCTAGAATCTCTACTGTCTATTCCTCACTATGCTCTTGAGAATGGGCTTCATGTCGAGCATAATAGACCATTCTTCTCAGATGCTGCAATCAGATGCATTTTTAGTGATCTTGTTGAGAGGTAATAACCAACTGAGCTCGAGTATGTTCTCATTTTCATTGAAGACTAAAGTGCAATTTTCTTGTGCAACCTATGTTTATTATCTAGGTTGTGCACTTGTGCTTGATGGCTTTTAAATAACTGCATTTATTTTTGTGAAGTAAGACAGACCTTACTAGATTCCTTTTTTTCCCTAATAGTACAGAATTGTTGCTTGTCTCACTCTATGTGAAATTAAATGGTTTTTAAAAACTGTGGCCATCAATAATAGATCACAGTATACTGATACCTGAAGTTGTCATTTTCTAATTTCCTACTCTGGGTTAAGAGTCAAAATGGGTCTAATGATTGATTACTTTTACTGAAATAAATAGATTGGCTTTTATTTTAATTTTTTCTCAAATAATTTGCAGCCTTGAGAATGCTGGGGAAAGTTCTGTTTTACCAATGCTGAGATCCATCAGATTAACATTGGAACTCTTGGCCGCTGGAAAGTCAGATTCACTTGTTTCTTTGTGCAATGGTGTGGATGCTCCGGTCAGTTACTTAACATACTATGTCTGTATGTGTTTTTTTTTTTTTTTCATTTTATGAATCATACCTTAAGGGGCTTTGTTCTGTGTATTAGCATTCCTGTTGCAAGGTATCAAATGGTTAATTGTGATTGCTCTAACATAAGCACATTGGTATGTTCAGTTCAAACATGCATGCTATTTGTTAAATGTGAAATTCACTTAAGAGGAATGAGAATAGGATGTGTTAGGGCATTAGAACTGAAAGCTAAACTTCCATGTTCCCAAGTCCATGACCTTATATGATACTAGCATTGGGAAATTGGGAAACAACACTACAATTTCAGGTTCTCATCATATGTTAGAGTATCCAAGTCAAATGTTTAAGCTGATAGGTGGAGAGGGTCTTGTTCATTTGAGAATTTATTTGCAAATAACTTCTATTATAAAATTCAATTTAAGTGAAGTGAATTCCTAATTCATTTTTCTCTAGATGGAGTACTATTGCAGCTATGATGTATGTTTTCTCTTCTTCGTGAGCTTATTTATTGGTGATTCCTTATAAAAGTTCAGTTATACTTTGAAATTTGTAATGTTGGGCTAAAATATAGTCGTTTATGAGAATTGAATCTGTATTATTAATGAAATTGCGATATATTGTCCGGAACAAAAATAAGGTGTAGTTGTCAGGTATTTTAGGGTACTCGATCCAATCTGCTTTGATCATATAGAGTTCCAGTAGAGATAAAGGATTTGGGACAGGTTTAGGTGGTAATTTTTACTATTTTCGACCGGTTTGGTTAGGGTATGTGTTTAAACCTAAGGGTACCCACTACTGGAACTTGATCATATTAACTTAATTTTTTATGCGTAATTATATTTTGATATTTGAATTTTGAATTCATGTTCTCTTAGTTTTTTTTTATGATATGAGTATAATTTGAGAAATTGTGTGTTGTGTCATGTGTCATTGAGAAAAAAAACTATATAATTAGATTTAATTTTGGATTTTTTTCTGATTATGAGGGTTTAGGATTAGTACCCTGTCCGTCCATTTTATATTTTTATTCATATGTTGAGGTAAAAGTGTTAGTGTTAAGTGCATGTAGTATATGGATAGTGCTAATCGGATTCGGGACAAGTATATCGGCAATAGAGGGATAATTATCAAATGGTTTGGTCTGTGTACAACAGGTAGTTCAGTGTTAAATGGGTTTGGGCACAAGTAGGGCAACGTTTGCAGGTGTCTTACCTGCTGCCACCTCTATTCAACAGCTTTGCAAGTTTTGTTTTGCTCAATTGAACAAGCTGAATTTTTTCACATATCATTAACGCAGATGATGTGGCATTTGGTTCATTCCTCCTGGATATTGCATGTCAGCAACAAGAAGCGACGTGTTGCATCTATCGCTGTCCTTTTGTCTTCTGTCTTGCATACATCTGTGTTCGCTGATGAGGGAATGCATTCAAGTAATAATGCAACTGGACCTCTAAAGTGGGTATGGATTTTTAATCTTTTTTGAATACAATTGATAATTTTCCTTGTGAAATTCCACATGGTTTGCTCCATAATGATGGTTAATACTTCCTGTTATCTGGTGATACCATTGTTGCAGTTTGTTGAAAATATTCTCAAGGAAGGTACAAAAAGTCCTCGTACAATTCGTCTTGCTGCATTGCATTTAACAGGGCTGTGGCTTTTGCATCCAAGAATTATTAAGTTCTACATAAAACAACTAAAGCTGCTTACACTCTATGGTTCTGGTGTGTAACATACTTCTCTTTTTTGATTCATATACAAGTACTATTTTATTTGCTTTATTGTATATAAAGTACTTTTCCTGAGAATTTTCTCCAACAGTTGCATTTGATGAAGATTTTGAAGCAGAATTAGCTGAAAATCGTGATGCAAGGACTGAGGTTTCACTGCTGGCTAAAAGCCCAGATCGTGAGCTGACTGAAGTAAATTGCGGAAGTTATCAATTTCATTTTCTTGCATGTTGGTTACTTTATAAGGATTATGCTTTTACTGTTAATAATGCATGCCACAAAACTATATTTAGTTTTTGGAGACAAGGATATCTTCCAAGTATATAAAGAGTAAATCAAGTAGAGTATTGTTTCATTCATTATTTGTTAAATTAATCTTGTGGAGTTTTTTTGTTTTGTTTTTACCAGAGTTGATAAAAGAATTTGAATACTAGTAAGTGGGTTTATTTATCATGACTTGAATAATACTTGTAAAATGCTTCAATATGTCATGCACAATGATTTGTAGTATAATAAGCCAGGCTTTCTTCGTTGGACTATAATCAAGACATTACCAAAGAAGTAACATAATCACGGGTGCTTCACATGCTCCATTAATTTGTTTGGTTGCATGAAAAAATTTAATGCAATGTAATGTTCATTATACAATAAGTGATCGCTGACACTTTGATCAATGTAATGCCATTGCATGTAACCATAATTGTTTATTTTTATTTTTTATCGCCATGTCCACTTTTTACCACTTCCATCCCTCCCGCCGCCACTCAGTTCACCACTATCACTACCCATCCATTGCCTCTCAACATCATCTCATTACCATGACCAGCATGTATTTACTAGATATAAATGGTTGCTTTAGATTATATGCATTTTGAATCTTTGCAACCAAACATTATAATGGAATGGCTGTTACATACATCATATTACAAGTTTTGATTACATTAATTTCATTAAATTCTACCAAATGTATTTGGTAGCCTAAGAGTAGACCAATTAAAATTTCACCTCAATGTAAATCAATCTTTATTTGCCCAGCTAAGCAAACATAAAACTTTTTTGTGTACAATAATACTGGGATTGTGGATACTAAGCATGTGGAAATTGTTTCTTGTCTACCAAATGCTATTCTGGATGCAAATAATGTCAGTGTAGGCTATCCTTTTTCTTCCTAAAATCATATTTTGTAAGATTGTGAAGGGCATATTGATAGCTGAAGTTTATTAAGCTTGAGTGTTACTTTTTCTCTACTAGGTTGTATATAAGGTTCACTTCACTGAGAAATTAAGCTTGGTGGCTGGCAAGCACTTTTGGTTAATTTTAATACATGTTTTTCCCCAAAATTTTCAAGATGCTCTACCTTCCTTTTAATGGTACAAAATTTTTCAGAGAAAATATTCATACTTCTATTTACTTATTGAATGTCTCCAAATTAAATTAATATGTACGGGTATGTGTGGAAATGGAAATCAGATGCTAAGCAGTATAGTAGTGATGGTTTGCTTAAGGCAATCATAATGCATAATAAGTGCCACTCTGTATTTCTGTTTGGAATTCCTAATTATGTTGTTCTACATGACTTCTTTCATAGGCATTTATCAATACAGAATTGTATGCACGTGTGTCTGTTGCTGTTCTATTTTACAAGCTAGCTGATTTGGCTGATTTAGTGGGATCAGCAAATGAAAATGAAGATTGCTTTGCTGCTCTTGAATCAGGCAAATTGTTTCTGCTGGAGCTTCTTGATTCTGTGGTATGATTAGAATTCTCACCCAAACAAATATTAATGTGCTAATTTAAGTTGCCCAGGAAAGAATATTGTTGGTTTTTCTTTAGAGATCATATGTTAATGGATCTTGACTTGCATCTTTTGTGTGCGTCAAATCTTTCATCACTTGTAATTATGCATTCTTCTTAGTCCTCGTACATTGGAGTTATGTGATGCATAAAGTAGTTTCGAAATTTTGCATTTAGTTTTACTTATTATGAGCTGTTTGGCTTATGTATCAGATATCTGGAAGTTTCAATTAAATGTCTTGGTTGGACTCTCCAATAATGAATTTGTTATGATTTTTAAAAAAGCAGTGTTAATCTAAAAACTTAATCTTGTAGGTGTGGGTTTAGACTAGGTTTTATTCAGTACTGTCCATCTTCATGTGAAAACTTATTAAGCTGTGAGCAAGCATAGGCCTACCTTGAGCTTATGCTGCCAGGGCTGGGGATTAGCAATATAGACTATTTGGTCTATAAGGTTGTTGACCCCATATTCTAAAATTCATTATAAAAGATTGAAGTTGCAGAAGCCAATAAAAGTTTTTATTTTCTAATGATTGTCTGGAGCAAACAAGTGCTTGCACCAAAGGGTTACATAATTACAATGGTTTAAACATTTTGGGAGCTGTTTAACTATAGCATTTTTTGGTCAAAGGTTAAATGCTGGAAGGAAAATATAGCACATTTGGAGAGGGAATAGGTGCTTGGTTAGTTGATGAATGGTTGCACCATTACTTCATTTATTCTCTGGTACTCAGTGTCAGTTGACCAAAATGTACCAAATAAATAAATTTATTGGTTGTCATTTCCTAGGAGATGACATGATACTTTAATGTTATGATTGTTAACCATGCCTTATGCTGTTCTACATATGTTGGTGGTGTATCAGTATTGGTTTTACAAGCATCATCTTTTGGAAAACATATTCTTGATGATGATGCATTTTTGCAGTGTTATTCTTCTTCGAAGGTTGATTTCTATTCTTTGTGTTTGTTGATGTGAGCCTATTAAAGTCTTTATATATCCTCATCTTAGCGTATTTCAACTAAAATAGTCAAAACATGTTAAATTACCTCTAATTGCTAAGAGACATGTAGTCAATTCTTCATAATGGTAAAGTGTTGTATATCTGTTTCCTTCATATTGAATATCTCATATTTGTTTGAGCTATTGGATGTAGTATTGACAGCTGAAATGGTTAATGCAGGTAAATGACAAGGATCTTGCGAAGGAGTTGTATAAAAAGTACAGTGGTGTAAGTAGTGATGAGACTTTGGTTTATAGTTGAAAGTTCTGAACCATGAGATCTGGAATGGTTTTCATGATAAGTAGATGGTATGGGAAATAATACAAACTATACAGTGAAGTTTGAATTATGTCCTGAAAATACTTTGCTTGTGAGACATGGCATATTCAATAAAACTTGTGAATAATTGAATGGTTAGAAAGTTGAAATAATTGCAGCATATTTAAGATATCCAGTTTTATATATCCTAACTTGGTCTCAACTGTTGTAGCATACGTAATGTTTGCCCATCCATTTTTGACAGATCCATAGGCGTAAAATACGTGCTTGGCAAATGATATGTGTTTTATCGAGATTTATACGTGATGATACGGTTGGACAAGTTACATATAGCCTCCACACTGCCCTTTATGTAAGTATTGCTAAAGGACATGTCAACATGTGCCCATTTTCTCGCATAATTCATTTACATATTATAAAAATGTGTTTTTCAATTTTTGCTGGTAATTTGGCCATGTATTTTGGGAGAATCTATATGCATTCTTTTAATTATTTTTGAATTGTTTCTTCCTCACTAGTAAGGTTTTGCTAAATTGGCTTTGTTTTGGGCCGAGATGTTCTTAAAATTTGTGTTCTCTTTCTCACGGACAGTCACTTATTTTATTTTTTGTGACTTTACGAAGGAAAAATTGAGAATGGGTAATTATCTTTTCATCTCATGGTGTGTGAAAATGAAGAGATGAAATTAAAGGTGGTGCATATTATGGGTGCATTCTTCATTGATCATATAATACAAAACTTCATTGCTGATTATTAATGTCAAGGGAATGGAAGGATTAGAGTAGACACACTAATGATGGGACCCCTCAGCATTTGACCTAATTGTGTTTCTCATTTTCACTTGATTGATTATTAATGTCTATTTGCAAATAGAGACGTTGAAATCAGGAGCTTTTAATTTTAAAAGGACTATATTAATAGTTTTTGAGTGAGAGGTGACAAAGTATGTTCTATCTCAGGTTGCTCATATTTTCTGAAACATAGAGAAAAGAATGAAATATTTCTTATTACAATTGATAAATAGGGTTACATATTTATATACATAAGCTATATTCTAATTTGGAAACTATACTAATTAGGATTCTACACTAATTAAGATATTAACACGTATATAACACTCCTCCTCAAGTTGGAGTATAAATATTAATCATGTCCAGCTTGTTACAGAGATAATCAACTCAAGCCTCATTTAAAGGTTTAGTGAAAAGATCTTCCAAATGTTCTCGTGTCTTCACATATCCTGTAAAAATTAAATCTTGTAGTTTTTCATGAACAAAGTGGCAGTCGATCTCAATATGTTTCATTTGTTCATGAAAAACGTGATCAGATGCAATATGAAGTGGTACTGTAGTCTTGAGACCCATTTTAGTTAAGAGTTGATATATTCATATGATCTCACATACAGATTGTGCCATAGCCCGATATTCTGATTCTGCACTTGAACGTGATACAATATTTTGTTTCTTACTCTCCCATGAAACCAAATTTCCTCCAACAAAGACACAATAGCTTGATGTTGATCTTCTATCTACTTTTGAACTTGCCCAATCTGCATCTAAGAAACACTCAATATGAGTGTGTCCATGATTCACATATAAAATACCACGTCCAGGAGCCTTTTTCAAGTAACACAAAATTTGTTCTAAGGTTGTCTAGTGGTAAACTGTTGGTGATGACATAAATTGAGTCGCAACACTAATATAGACGAGTCACTGTAAGATAATTCAACTTTCCAACCAATCTTCTATACATCTCAGGATATTCAAATAGTTCACCATCATTTATAAGTTGGACAGTAGAAATCATTGGAGTACTTAATGGCTTTGCCTCCAATTTTCCTGTTTCAGACAACAAGTTGAGCACATATTTTCTCTGAGATAGGAAAATACCTTTTTTACTCCTTAATACTTCAACATTCCTAAGTCTTTAGTGTGAAACTGAGTATTAAGAAAAGACTTTAGAGATGAGATTCCCATGCTGTCGCTTTCAATAATAACAATGTCATCAACATACACAATTAGCAAAATAACCCCAGCTTCAGATTGTCTGTAAAAGAAAGAGTGATCACTCTTACATTTCAGCATCCCAAACTGTTCAACTGTCTGACTAAACTTGTCAAACCAAGCTCGAGGGCTCTGTTTTGAGCCATACAAAGATTTGTAAAGATGACAAACTTTTCCATACTTGCCCTGAGCAACAAATCTCGAAGATTGCTCCATATAAGCTTCCTCTTGGAGATCACCGTGGAAAAAATCATTCTTGATATCGAGTTGATACAAAGGCCAATTATGAGTAGCTGCCATAGAAATAAACAACCTGATAAATATCAGTTTAGCAACAAGAGAAAAAGTGTCAAAATAATTCACTCCATAGGTCTAAGCATAGCCTTTGGCAACAGACAAGCTTTTAAGCGAGCAACTAACCCATCAGGATTGACCTTAACTGTGACCACCCACTTGCATCCAATAGCCTGTTTCCCTGAAGGTAAATCAACCAAAGTCCAACTACCATTGTCATCTTTTGGCATTTATTTCCTCCAGCATTGCATTATGCCATCTAGGATGGGATAAGACTTCACAAATAGTTTTAGGAATAATGATAGAATCAAGAGATGCAACAAACGAACAAGAAGAGGGTGACATGTAATGATAAGATTCAAAAAATGAAGCAGGATAAGTACATTGAAGTTTACCTTTGCGTAAGGCGATAAGAAGATCATCACTTGATACAAGATCTGATGGTGAGGGAGCTGGTGCAGGACATGGATCAGAAGGATGCTGTCATATGGAGTAGACTTGAAGAATTGGGGGGCTTGGCGGGAGTTGAGTTAGAAACTAATTCAGAGGATGTGATAGTGTAGACTAACAAATCATCATCCTCCCACTAATGTGCTGGAACAAAAGATGAAAAATATGGTGTTTCTTCTAGGAACGTAACATCAGTAGATACAAGTTATTTATTAAGATTAGGACAGTAACACTTATACCCTTTTTGCAAATGAGAATATCCAAGAAAGATACATTTCAATGATTTGAGATCTAATTTAGTGATATGTGGTCGAACATTCCGAACAAAACAAGTACTACAAATATCCGAAGTTCAATAGGAAACACTGATTTAGTAGGAAAGAGGATACTGTAATGAGTCTCACTATGAAGAACAGAGGAAGACATGCGATTAATGAGAAAACATGTTGAAACGACATCAGTCCAAAAAGTTTTAGGTATATCCATTTGGAACAAAAAAGCTCTTGTTGTTTCAAGAAGATGTCTGTTTTTTCGTTCTGTTACTCCATTTTGGGATGGGGTATCAACATAAGACATTTGGTGAAGGATGTTATTTTGAATCATATAAGTCTGAAAAGAGGCTAATAAATACTCATTGGCATTATCACTTGGAAGTATATGAATGGAAACATTAAATTGAGTTTTAATCTCAGCACAAAAAGCACAAAAATGAGAATACAATTCTGAACGATTTTTCATTAGATATATCCAAGTCATACAAGAATAGACATCAACAAAAATTACAAAGTACTTAAATCCAGATTTAGACTGAACTGGACAAGAACCCCGAACATCAAAATGAACTAACTCAAAAGGAAAAATGACTCTTTTATTGATTTTTGGACTTGAACTAAGACGATGTTGTTTAGCAAACTAACGTGACTCATAATTTAAGGAAGATACCCTACTAAAATGTGGACATAATTCTTAAGCGATGGAAGGGATGCCCCAACTAACAGTGTGTGATCTAGGTAGGTGGGTGTCAAGAATGTAGAGGTCTCCTGACTCATATTCTTCACCAATAATTTTCTTCGTCATAAGATCTTGAAATAAACAATAATCAGGAAAAAATGAGATGCAACAATTAAGAGTGCGAGTAATCTGGCTTACAAAAATCAAATTGAAAGATAATTGACATAAATGAAAAACATATGTTAGAGGAAGCAGAGGGGCTAGATTAACTGTGCCAAACCCAAGAACAGAAAATGATGACTCATCTGCTAAGGTGACATTAGAGATGAATTTATGCATCTAGAAAGTATAAAAGAGGCTAGAGTTACCTGTCATATGATCTGTGACATCAGAATCAATGACCCATTTGGAAGAGGTGGAAACAAGATATGCATTGGATTCACCTGAATCAACAATAACATTAACTGGAGTAGATGAAGATTTCAATGATTCTTGGTACTGATGGAATTTAGCAAAGTCATCTGTAGAGATAAGAACCGACTTCTTAGATGTATCAGTAGTAGATGCCACATGAGTGGATTGAAATTTATGATTTTTGTTCTGAAGCTTTTTGCAATCCCGTTTCATATGGCTTGACTTATGACAATAATGACGCATAATCTCTCTTGAACCCGATTTTCGAGGCTCAAAATTATTGGATTCCCTTTACCACCACCCATGTGATAAGAATGTCCAGACTTATGATTTTGATTGACAAGTGCACTATTGTATTGAACAGGTGGAATTCCTTATGTGCGGGGTATCCTGCTAAAAACATCTTGTAAGGAAGAAATCTCAGAACTCGTGAGTATCTGAGACTTAGTAGTCTCAAATTTGGGAGGAAGACCGGCTAAAAAGCTTATAACTGTCATATGCTCCCATTGATTCTGCTGAACTTTACATTAGAACTAAATAGCAACATCCGAAGCTCTTAATAAGTTTTCTTAAAACCCATTAAATAAGTAGTAATAGACTGATCTTGTTTTTCTGCACGATAAAATGCTTTGCATACCTCATATGTTCGAGAAATATTCTTTTTCCTAGAATATAAGAAATCTAAATTATCCATTAATTCTTTGACATATTCACAGTGATTAATCAAATCAATAACTTCACTATTAATGGAAGTACGAATCTACAAAAACAACCGAGCATATCCTCCCGCAACCATGTTAGTATGGACTCATCTTTAGGTGGATCGTCTGTCATATGTTGGTCTTTATCAATACTCTGTAAGTAAAGAAAAATTGTTTTGCTCCAATCCATATAATTAGAGCTATTGAGCTTGTGTTCAATAATTTTAGACATTACCCGAATTACATCAGAGAAAGTCACTGTCTTTTTGTAAGCTGTCATTCAACAAATAATAGTATAACATGGAAAAAGTATTTAAAAAACAGAAGCTATAGAACACAAATGACGAAAAAAACAGAAATGGCAGATGAAGAAACAAAGTTTTAGGTAACAAATAGAATATGTCCTTAGTTGAGCAACCAAACTGAGAGGACATAACCTCAGCCAAGCACGGAAACATGTTGTACAGACGAAGGTGAGTCGAACGGTGGTGACTGGAGAAGATGGTGTCGATGGACGTGCCCTCACACTTCAGCAGGTGGATTTGGAGGAGCATATGGCTCAAACGCTGACCTGTTGGATGCCAATTTCTGAGCAGAGGCCGAACTGGTGGTCTTGCTCCTCCCTACGCTGGCGGTGACTATAAGGGACACCTCTAAGTGGATGACCCAACCCAAGAAAAATTAGAATCCTAATATGCCAAATTGCAGACAATCCAAATTCTGGAGACTTTTGATTCCAGAACCAAATCCCACTATCTAATGCTCTGATACCATGAAACACAGAGAAGGAAATGAAATATTTCTTATTACAATTGATAAATAGGGTTACATATTTATATACAAGAGCTATACTCTTGTTGTATTATAAGATATCATTCCTAATTAGCTAGATGTAAATCTTTTTAAATATTTCTAATTAGCAAAGCTTATGTAATTAGCTTAATTAGGTTGATTTGTTTCCTAAATTGTAATATTTAGGGTTGTATATATAGTGCCCTTTGCCTATCAATAGAAGAATCTAATTTTCTAAATTCTTTTGTGATTACATAGTATCAGAGCAAGGAGGAAAATTTATTTTTTAGCGTCTGAATTTTTGGATTGAGTGTTTCCTTTTTGCCCTAAAGAGTAGAATTACCGACCTTTTAAGATCACCTCTGTGAGTGATCAGTTTTCTTGTCATCACCTGTCCTAGGAGGAGTGCCACCTTTCGAATGGGGTCTCTCCAGAATCCGGTCATCGGACGATCAGCGCGTGAGTGTCACACACGACACAAAGTTCTGCCTAATTATTCACGCGTCGGTGTGTGAGGGTGCGTGCGCGATAGCCACTTTCGTCAGTTTCTTCTCCGACGGTCGCCCAGTCAGAGTGTTGCTTCTATCGTGTTGGTTTGCTCATTAGGGAAGTTCTTCCATTTTGTCCTTTCTGTCCCATTGATTTTCAGTGCTGCCTTTTGTTATTTGTTGCTGTTTGGGGTGGTTGATTCTATTTTAAGTGAGTTTGACTTTGCTGGTTGTGGAAAAAAATTAGTTCCTTGTATTTATGATGACGGGTGAACAGAAAAATATGGTTATGCCTAGTGTTATTCGGATCCTATCTAAAATCATAGAACAAAATTGAATGGAACTAACCATTTAGACTAGAGCAAGATTGTCCATTTGTATTTACGGAGTATATCTATGGACAATCATTTAATTGAAGACCCTCCTATTGATGAGACATGTAGTGAATGACTAAGGGTTAATGCTCAGTTATATTTGCAAATCCATAATTCTATGGAAAATGAATACGTTGGTCATGTCTCTCATTGCGACTTTGTAAAAGAACAAATGGAATATTTGTCTCATCTATTCTCTGGTAAAGAAAATATTTCTTGTATCTTTGATGTTTGCAAGGCATTTTATCGGGTTGAACAACATGACCGGTCTCTTCAAACTTGCTTCGTGAACTTCAAACGTACTTATGAAGAATTAAATGCCCTGAACTTCAGTATTGATATTAGGGTTCAACAGACTCAACGTGAACAAATGACTATTATGAGTTTTCTGGCTGGTCTTAATCCTCAATTTGATAGTACTAAATCACAGGTTCTATCTAATCCTGAGATTACCTCTCTAAAAGAGGTATTTACTAAGGTCCTGCGTATAGATACCAACTCTCATGTCTTATTTGTACAACAATTTGGTGCACTTATCAGTCACAATAACCGATCAACTAGTTGGTTTAGTTCTCAAAATAGTAACAGAGGTGTAGCAATAGTGGATGAAATGTTGGAGCTTAGGACTCAGGGGGAGTAGTTTGCTACTATTGCTATGAACCTGGTCACATTAAAAGGACTTATTAGAAATTGCTTAGGAAAAATCAGAAGTCTTCTAGGTTTTAGTCAGCTCATGTTGTCACTACGAATCATGCTCTTCATCCATCTGTAAATCAAACCATTACAATTTCTTCAGATGAGTATGCAAAATTTACCCAATATCAAAAAACATTAAAAAACTCCTCTTCATCCATTACTGCCCTGGCTGAGATAGGTAAAACCAATACATGTCTTTTTTCTTATTCCTCTCAGTGGGTCATTGATTCTGGTGCAACAGATCATATGACAAGTAAGTCTAGTCTCTTTTTCACTTTTCAATCTCACACATTTTCTTCTTCAGTCACTTTAATAGATGGTTCTACTTTTTCTGTCATTGGCTCTGACACTATTAATCTCACACCCACAGTCTTTGTCATCTGTACTAAGTTTACCAAAGTTTTCTTTTAATCTGGTATCTATTGGTAAACTTGCTTGTGCTCTCAATTTTTGTCTCATTTTTCCTTGATCACTGTCTATTTCAGGATCTTTCAACAAAAAAGATTATTGGTAAATGACGAGAATTAGGAGATTTGTACATTTTGGATACCCAGATACCCCAGACCATTGCCTGTTCCAGCACTTTATCTCTCTTTGAAGCTCATTGTCGGTTGGGGCATCCATCTTACCTTTGTTGAAGAAGTTATGTCCTCAGTTTACTAGTGTCTTCTTTAGATTGTGAGTCTTGTCAGTTTGCAAAACATTACTGTTTATCTTATGTTTTCAAGTTAATAAGAGGGTCATATTTTTGAGTTAGTACATTCAAATGTTAGGGGGACCATGTCCCATTATGTCTAAAACTGGTTTCAGATATTTTATTACTTGTGGATGATTTTTCTCGTATAATATGACTTTATTTCATGAAATCTTGTTTTGAGTTGCTTTCACATTTCAAGAATTTTTGTGCTGAAATACAGACTCAGTTTTGTCAGCCTGTACAAATATTAAGAAGTGATAATGCCAAAAAATATTTTTCTGATTCTTTTCAAACTTATATGGCTCATAATGGAATTCTCCATCACTCATTTTGTATTGATACACCATCAAAAAATGGAGTAGCTGAGAGAAAAAACACACCTTGAAACTGCTAGGGCTCTTTTATTTCAAACCAATGTTCCTAAATAGTTTTGGGCTAATGCTGTTTCTACAACTTGTTTTTTGATTAATCGAATGCCATTTACTGTACTAAATAGTCAGATTCCTTATAAAATTTTGTTTCCTAATCAATCGGTATTTCATGTTGAATCTCAAATCTTTGGATATTTTGTTTTGTTCGTGATGTTCGTTTGCAGGTTTCCAAATTGGACCCAAAATCATTAAAATGTTGTCTTGGGATATTCTCGTTTTCAAAAAGGATATGTGTTTTTCTCATTTTCTGAATAGATATCTTGTGTTAGCTGATGTTACATTTCATGAACATCTTCCTTTCTTTACCACTTCATCTGCACCTATTTATTCACAAGAGGATGATGATTTATTAGTATATCATGTCACCTATCTAGACTCCAGTGTACTTCCCATATCGACGCCACCACCACCACCTCCACCAAAACCACATATTGCCCAAGTCTATTCTCGAAGACTCAACCCTCCTGTGACGACTCCGGCACCAGTCTCCTATTCGTCATCAGATCCAATGTCTAGTGACATTGATTTACCTATTGCTCTTCGAAAAGGTAAATGCCAATGCACATATCCCATTTCTTCTTATGTCACATATAATCGTTTGTCTTCTACTTGTTCGTTTGTGGCTTCTCTTGATTCTGTAGGGATTCCCAAATCTGTTCACCAGGGCTTATCTCATTCTGGGTGGCGTGATGCTATACTTGAGGAAATGAGTGCTTTGACTAAGAATGGTAATTGGAATCTGGTTGCTTTACCTGTTGGCAAGAAAGCAGTTGGATGCAAGTGGGTTTTTGCAGTCAAATTTAATTCTGATGGAACAGTGGCTTGTCTTAAGGCTCGCTTGGTGGCTAAAGGCTATGCCCAGACTTATGGAGTAGACTATTCTGATACTTTTTTCCCTGTGACCAAATTGACTTCAATTTGTTTGTTTATTTCTTTGGCGGCTACTTATGATTGGCCACTTCACCAGCTTGATGTTAAAATTGCTTTTCTGCATGGAGATTTTGAGGAAAAAGTTTATATGGAGCAACCTCTTGGATTTGTTGCTCAGGGGGAGTCCTGAAAAGTCTGTCGTCTTCGAAAGTCATTATATGGATTAAAACAGTCCTTGAGCTTGGGGAAATTCAGTCATGTGGTTGAGAAGTTTGGAATGAGGAAAAACAAATCTGATTATACTGTCTTCTATAAGCAGTCCACATTTGGCATTATTCTACTCGTATATGTAGGTGATATTTTTATCACTGGAAGTGACATGCATGGAATCTCATCTTTGAAATTTTTCTTGCAAAACCAGTTTAATACTAAAGATTTGGGGCACCTAAAATACTTCTTGGGAATCGAGGTGTCAAAAAGTAAAAGAGACATTTTTATGTCTCAGAGAAAATATGTTTTGGATTTGTTAAAAGAAACTGGAAAACTGGGAGTCAAACCATACAATACTGCAATACTTCGTAACCAACAATTCACAAAGGAGGGAAATGTTTTTTATGATCCTGAACGATATAGAAGACTAGTTGGGAAGTTGAACTATCTCATAGTAACCTGCCTAGAGATTGCTTATTCAGTTAGTACTGTAAGTCAATTTATGTCTTCTCCCACAATACATCATTGGACAGCCTTAAAATAAATTTTATGTTACTTGAAAGGAGCTCCTAGACAAGGAATACTGTATTAGAATCATGGTCACACTAATATTGAGTGTTTTACAGATGCGGATTGGGCTAACTCCAAGATTGATCAAAGGTCCACTACTGGATATGTGTTTTTGTTACTAGTAATTTGGTTTCGTGGAAAAGTAAGAAGCAAAATGTGGTGTCACGGTCTATTGTAGAATCTGAGTATAAAGCAATGACACAAGCTTCATGTGAGGTTATGTGGATTTCTCAACTCTTAAATGAGGTTGGTCTTAAAGTAATAGTTCCAACAAAGTTATGTTGTGATAATCAGGCTGCAATTCATATTGCTTCAAATCCAGTTTTTTATGAACTAACTAAATATATTAGGATAAACTGTCATTTTGTTTGTGAGAAAGTTCAATATAACTTGATTTCTACAACTTATGTGAAGACTGGAGAACAGTTAGGAGATATTTTTACAAAGGCTCTTAAAGGTGCTCGGGTTTCTTATTTTTGTAACAAGTTGGGCATGATTGATATCTTTTGAGGGGGAGTGTTGTATTATAAAATATCATTCCTAATTAGCTAGCTGTAAATCTTCTGTAAATATTCATAATTAGCAAAAGTTATGTAAGTTGATTTGTTTCCTAAATTGTAATATTTAGGATTGTATATATAGTGTCTTTTGCCTATCAATAGAAGAATCGAATTCTCTAAATTCTTTTGTGATTACAACTGTAATTAGGAAACTGTACTAATTAGGATACTACACTAATTAAGATATTAACACCTATTTACAGCCTGTAACATTTTCCTTAGGAAAGGAAGAATCATAGCAATGTAATTTATCTTTCTTTTACAGACGAGCCCCCCACCCGGGTTCTCTTATCCCTTCTTTGTCATTTATTGCAGTGGTTTGTTTAGAGCATGATGCCTAAATCCTGAAGAATCTTAATTTTCCTCAAGTATATTGGGATAACTTGAACTTATGAGTCCATTAAGAGTGCTTTTGTAATAATAATTAACTTGTTAATCATTACTTAATTGACTTTGGAATTTAGGAAAAAAGATGGAACTGTAATTTGTGTATTTCTGTTTATTTTCTGGCTTTGTGTGAATGATGCCATCAATTCTTTTTTTGCTGTTCTGAAAGTTTAATGGTTTGCTTTGTCTTTTTGCAGAGAAACAATTTACCTGCAGTGCGGCAATACTTAGAAACTTTTGCAATTAATGTATACTTGAAATTTCCATCATTGGTAAGATATTTTATGTTAGATTAGGAAATTCAGAGGCTTTGTGATTTGAGTCATATGAGCAAATCCATTATGATCTTCTTTCTAGATAACATTTTCTTCACTTCTTCCACTTTTCTGCCAATTAAGAATCATAGTAGAAGCATTATATAGATGGCCTGGAAACAGGAATTGAAAAAGCCTTCGAGAGAAGTGGCATTCCGCTGTGTCTGTATCTCCTATGTAGTAAAATTGTGAATCCCAGTTTTTCTTTTCTTTTATTTTTTGCTGATTTTTCACTCTGAGAAAGTAAATTATGTTTTTAAGAAAAAAAAAAAGACCAAATATAAACAATTTATCCATATATAAAATGAGAGTCGCCTAAGATGAAAGTCAACCTTTTAAATCTGCCTTTATGTCAAAAGCCTTGATTGAGAGCACAACCTAGTAGATGCACATGTCCTTCCTTTCTGCAAATCTGCTGTGGCAGCTTTCTAGACTTTGTAGGTGTTCCTTAGCAGAAAAAAGTATAAGCAATGCATTAAACATGGTGAGGTCAAATATGAAGATTTTCTTAGTGGACAATGTTAAAAAGGATTGTTGTTTCCCCTCCCTGTGTTTAAAAACAAGGTGACTGCCACCCGTTGTTTACCTGGTCTTAAAATTTGAAATCTGCTGGAAAGCAGCCTTCAAAGCAGAGAAAGCTTTTGAAGCAAAGGAAGCTATTGCGTATGTTTCTGTGGGGATAGCTAAATGTCCTATAGCAGTAATTTAGATTGTTTAGTTGCTAAGATAAATCCAAGTAAAATTGGACAGCTTCATGAAACTATAGAATTGATTGTGGAACTCTTTTTCTATGGGAAAAATAGCGTTTTCAGTATGAATTTGTCAAAAGGTACATCTAATTAGCAGTTGGAAGGTTTGAAAATAGAACAGGCCAAGTATACCCATGGAAAAATTAAATGCAAATGTTTGTCTGATTATACTGACCTCTAACAACCATGTAACAAACTGCATCGACTCCCAGGAAAGGTACATATGGCTACCCTCAATAGCTAGATACATGCTCATTTAGATTGTGCATTGTCTGAATTGGGAACTGCACATCAAACTGCATCTTAAACTAAAATTGCATTTGCAATATAAACTATGAACTGTGTAAATATGCCTCCGCTAGAGGTCTTATTTGGTGATTTACATCGTGATCTGCCTGTTTCACCATTCTTCTATGTAACTGAAATCCTATGCTCTGTATACTTACTTTAGGGTTTGTACTGGAAGTATTGCATATTGTAAATTATTATTATTTTTTAAAAATGTTATTTTGGCCAATATTTATATTAGTTTGATTGATTATTACCTCTGTTTTAATCCTATTTGTTTGCTTCTTCTCATTTCAGGTTGGAGAACAATTAGTTCCCATATTACGAGATTATGACATGAAACCACAGGTAAAGTTACATTGTTGTTCTCTTGTTTCAAATTCCAATTTAAGTTGATTGTGGTAAATGCTTCCACATACAGTTGGATAGTAGTTGGAAAATGATGCTCAAGTATTCATTCCTGGGTGACTGTATAGCCCAGAACCACAACTTTTTCTCATTGATAAGGCCTTGATTATAATTTTTAACAAAAGCCTTTGTTCTGTTTCATTCTCTGACTTTCATCATAAGATTGGAGAATGTGAATATTAGATACCAACGATCTATCAAATTGCAATTGGATATTTTGGCTTATTTTGTTGCTATAAACTTCCGCAGCCCTCAGCAATGTCTTTGTGTAGTAACACTTTGGTACAAATGTGGGATAAATATTTATCTGTCTGACAGGCTGTAATCTCTCTCTTTGCTGATGGCTTATATGACCCTTTTTCCGAAAGAAAAAAGATGGAAAAAGTGGATATATTTATTGAAAAGGGGAGATCTATATGACCATATGGTCTAAACATGTATAATTATAGAGATAATGGTGTATTGGTGGCAACTATATGGCAGGAATTTGGCTATAGTCAAAACAGCCCATAGTCATGATTGCTAAACATTCAATTAGTGGAAATATGATGTGATTTACTTTTCATTTTGTAATGTTCTAAAATCTTATGGTGTTATCTGAATCATATGTTATTTATTTTTCTTTATCAGATAAGCTGGGCATTATGAAAGGAAATATACTGTCTTCTTTCTGAACTTATATAATGTTGCTATGTATTTTGATTAGCTGAATCCATGACGCTAAATGAAGTCTTCTAATTGTAAAATTTTTTTATCATACAGAATAATCTGACTTTCTTGCTTATTTTGGCTGTCAATTACAGTAAAGTGCTATGTTATCTCGAACTTCTCTTCAAGATTTGTCATATCTATATTTGTGACATTTATGTTAAGGAAAATAAAAGATCTTTTTGAATATTCTTTTATTACATCAGGATTTGTTGGGCAAGCTTACTTTTTCTTTGTTGTGTCAGAATCAGTTTTTCCCTGTCTTCTAATTGGTTTTTTTTAACTCTTATAATGGTCTCCTAAGGGGAACTTTGTCTACTGACTCGTGTCTGTAAATGTTGATAATTAACACACTTGGGTTATTTTCTTAATTTTTTTAATTAAATATCTCTTTATTTGGATTTGGCGCTTCGAAAGAGGAAATGCTTCATGGTATGTTAATAGAAAAGCGTGCTTGTCAGTAAGTTTTTGGTTCATAGGACAAATAGTTATAGATGTGGATTTATTTATTTAAAAAAAATTGTTTAGTAGATCATTGTCTTGTTAATGATGTTTCTTTTTATTGGCATGGGTAATCACCTCCCCATTATATAGTGTTTCTTTACTAAAATTTGTCTTATATATTTATGTGCCAAATGCAGGCGCTCTCTTCTTATGTGTACATAGCAGCTAATATTATCCTCCATGCACCTCAAGCGTTTAAGTCCAGGCATTTGGATAAACTTCTTCCTGCCATAGTTCCATTGTTAACCTCACATCACCATAGCTTACGAGGTTTTACACAGGTGATGAATGCTCCAAATGCATTTTCTTTTTGATATAAACACTATGCTACATTTTTCTAATTTATTTATTTTTTGCAGTTGCTGGTTTACCAAGTCTTTTCTAAATATATTTCTCTATTTGACTGCGGAGCCTCTGAAAACGTTCATTTGGAGAAACAGTGCTTTCAAGATTTGAAATTATACCTGGAAAAGAACTCTGATTGTAAGCGGTACGATGTTTACTAATATTACCCTAATATTATGTAGAAGCTCAAATAGAAGAAACATATATGATGCTTTTGTTGATAAATTTTTTATATTAGGTTTAAACATTCTGTTTTAATTGGTTGAAATACATTCTTTGTATTCCAAAAGGCCATGTTGAACGGAGTGCATAAGTTGATTTATTAGGTGTAACTTGTGCGTTCTGAATTCTGAATACTTGTATTTACCTTCTATTATGTTTTGATAGTTTTGGATTTGTTACTATGATTCTGTGGCTATTTGCTTTGACAGCTTACGAGCATCAATGGAAGGTTATCTTGATGCCTATGATCCCATTATCTCCAGTACTCCAGCTGGAATTTTTGTCAACCGTGTTGAGGTTAATGCCATTTTCATTTAAATGATTACATATCACTTCTAAGAGTAGAATCACTAGCAAGAATTTTCGTATTGATGTTAACTATTATAATCTCGACAAAAATAATGGATTTTAGCAAACACAATAACTTAACTTCCGATGTTTATATCAGGCAACAACATCTCTCTACCCTAAGCTTGTTGCACTAGTAGGAATATGGAACTGCATGAGTCTAAGAAATACATGTTCATTACTTTTTTAGAAATATCTGAATGCATAGAACTATCTCCTTTTGGAATACTTTTGAGCATTTCTTCTGTAATTCCATTTAAATTATAAAAGCATCCTCCTTTTTATATTATTTTTAAAATGTTTCTCCTTTTTCCTCTTCATTTTGAATATGCATAATGGATGATTATTGAAGAAAACTTTGCCTGGATATTTGAAATTAATTCAGTAGATTTCTTAGTGATAGTTTAGGCATATTTTTGTATGCAACTAGGGCTGTAAACAAACCAAACTGAGCTGAATATTGGTGAACTTGAGCTCGACTCGTTTAAGTTTATTAGCTCGAGCTCGATTTGAGTTTTTATATTTGAGTTCGAGCTTGCGTCGTTTGAAAATTATCAAGTTTGCGAGCGGCTCAAGCTCGACTTGTAAAAAACTCGTTTATTATGCTTAACGAGCTTAGCTCGAGTTCGGCTTGTTAACTAATAGTGACAAAAGCTCGAATTCGACTCTTTAATTAATAATGACAAAAGCTCGAGTTCGACTCGTTAATTAATAATGACAAAATCTCGAGTTCGGCTCGTTAATTAATGATGACAAAAGTTTGAGCTCGATAACAAAATATAACATGAACGAACGCTAAATGAACACGTTCGCTAGCTTTTAAATAAACGCATTTGCTAGGTTTTAAACGAACGCGTTCACTAGATTTTAAACGAACAAGTTCGCGAGCTTTTAAACGAACGCGTTCGCGAGCTCGTAAACGAACGCGTTCGCGAGCTCGTAAACGAACATATTTGCGAGCTAACGAACAAAACAGTATTAAAATCGAGTTCGAGCTCGAGCTCAATAAGATTTTTGAGCTCAGATTTGAGCTTGAGTTCGGTGCATTAACAGTAATAAACGATTTTGAACAAGTTTTTTTTTCCGAACCGAAACCCAAATAGCTCACGAGCGGTTTGGTTCATTTACAATCCTATATGCAACCATTCGGCCTTTTGGTCAAACATACAAATCAGTCGTGTCTTTACTGGATAGACAAATGTTTTATGTGATAAAAATTCTGGGGCCGGTGGATATATACTAATTATGGATAGCGACATAACTGTTTCAATCATTTTTCATACTAAATCCTTATTTCTCTTTTTATTCATATCTTGAAAATATTTCTAGTTTATTTTAAAGGTTTCAGATCCCATTTTTCTTAACTTTTATATATATATATATATATATATATATATATATATATATATATATATATATATATATATATATATATATAACGCGCACAACATAGCATCGATTCTCATACTTCATTTTATTTCATTTTATTTTTATTTAGGAAGTCTTCTAATATGAAATATTGATTTCCTAAAGAGACATTGTAGTTTATTAAGATGAATATTTTTTTAACATATTACATGCTCTAGATGAATCAGCATCTATAAATAATATTTTAGGCTTCTAATTCCTTTTGCTTTTACATTGTAGGAACTTGAGTTTGAATGTGTTCCCACCTCTCTCTTGGAGGAAGTTCTCAACTTTCTAAATGTAAGTGTACTATCGTTACTTAAAGCTTTATATTATATTGTGTTGCTGGTTTCTTACTTTGCAGAGTTGCAGAATGTCAGAGAGGACCTCAGATGTTCAATGGCAAAGGACGTTATAACTATCAGGAATGAGAGCTTAAAAATTGATGATCCTAACTATAGGGCAATATTACCTGATGCGGAGCTACCTAAAGAAACATCATTTGATTTTCAGAAAAAAATAACTCCTGCCATCCATGAGAAAGATGATGGTTCTAGTTCCTTTTTGGGGATCTATGACACCTACAAACAACTCTTAGGTATGTACAGATACATGTAAACTGAAGGGACGGAGAACTGCTGTTCAAGTTCAACAACTACTGCATTAATATATAAATGGAATCTTAATTTCTCAATTTATTTATTTATTTCTCACTTTCTTTTGCAATTTATTGCTTTTGTTTTTCTGTCTAGTCTATCAAAAAGTTTCAGGATTAAGGCTGAGGTTTGTTGTGTTCGAACAGAGAGTGGCAAAAATAAATTCTAGGATTTAGGCGACCAAGTTCTGATACCTTGAAGAATAACTATTAATTTCAAAAGCTTAGTCTTTTCGAAAACATACTAACAATATGTAGGACCTGGACTCTTAATTGACTCTTCTATTGTAAGTTATGTTAACTATATTTCATTCTCATCCCTTTAAATGCAGAAATTGAAGCAGAAGATAAACTACTTGATCAGTCTTTGCAATCTAGAATTTTGACCATGGAAAGTATAAGAGCAGGTCGACAACACTTCATTCTTGTAGCTTCATTCCTTGATCGAATACCCAATCTTGCTGGATTGGCAAGGACATGCGAGGTT
Organism: Triadica sebifera; assembly: GCA_023653625.1. Lineage (NCBI taxonomy): Eukaryota > Viridiplantae > Streptophyta > Magnoliopsida > Malpighiales > Euphorbiaceae > Triadica > Triadica sebifera. The sequence goes on from CM042893.1 coordinate 22,111,508, forward strand.
TGTCTGAGCTGCTCAGACTAGTTCTTATTTAGCCTTGATTGGTATTTGTTGCATTTTTCTTTCAAGCATTTAACAATTTTATCAATCTTCTCTGTGCCAATTATTATTCCTTGCAGGTATTTAAGGCATCAGGATTAGCCATTGCAGATGCAAGCATATTAAATGACAAACAATTCCAACTCATCAGGTTTTGATGATAACTTGCTAAGACTTGTTCCTGAAGTCATCTTATTGCAGTCCAAGTGTTATATTATGTAATCCATCTGCTACTACTTATATTGCACTCCAAGTGTTATATTATGCAATCCATCCACTAGAGCATCAGGATTAGCCATTGCAGATGCAAGCATATTAAATGACAAACAATTCCAACTCATCAGGTTTTGATGATAACTTGCTAAGACTTGTTCCTGAAGTCATCTTATTGCAGTCCAAGTGTTATATTATGTAATCCATCTGCTACTACTTATATTGCACTCCAAGTGTTATATTATGCAATCCATCCACTACTCTAGGATAACCAAAAGCAAAAAAAGCAAAAGAAACTGTAGTTATGTATATACATAGAGACCTGTAGGCACACTGACACAAACCTAAGGTTAGTGGTATTTCCTCAACTGTAATTATGTGGTAATAAGACTTTAAATAGCCTGAGAAATAAAATCAGCCTCAAATTGGGGTTCTGTAGACTGTAACAGTGGAAATGGATTACTATAAAATGGAAACTGAGAAGTTTGGTTTGGGGCATCCCAGTTCCTGAGTTGAAGTGCCGAAATAATATTGGAAATTCAAGGGATAATAGGTTGCCAGCGGTAGAAATCATGATTCAGATTGTGTCACCTCACTTATCCCTTTTAATTTAGAATGAACCAACTTCGTTGCCACTATCTTAGAGCATTTGTTCACCAAAATTCTTTTACATAGCAGGTGGTCCTTTTTATGAATATTTTCGCATATGTACTTTTGTAGCAAATTGATACTAATAATTTTCCTTTATGAATCGTTTCCATGCATTTTGTTTCCTAGTGTGACTGCAGAGAAGTGGGTTCCGATCATAGAAGTCCCATTAAAGAGTGTGAAGCAGTTCTTAGAGAAAAAGAAGCATGAAGGCTTCTCTATCTTGGGATTGGAGCAAACAGCCAATAGCGTGCCCCTAGATCAGTATGTCTTTCCTAAGAAGACAGTAAGTCACTTTAATATCTACCTTAAGTTAGTACTCGATTAGTGCATGAGGAAGATGCTTATGCAGCCCACACTTATCTGATGAAAAAATTTAGAGAAATTTTAAAGTTAAAACTAGGTGTAATAGTTTCTATTGCTTTCTTGAAATTCAAAGGAAGCTTGCTTGTTTGTTTGATAGGTACTGGTACTTGGGCGTGAAAAGGAAGGTATACCTGTTGATATAATCCATATACTGGACGCTTGCATCGAGATTCCACAAATGGGAGTGGTTAGGTCGCTCAATGTTCATGTCAGTGGAGCCATTGCTCTGTGGGAGTATACTCGACAGCAAAGATCTCAATAGCTCTTCACTCTTGACATGACATTTTTGTAAAAGTTGTGGAGCATATCTAGTCAATAGCTTCTGATCTTACAAATTATGGGCAGACTTTACGACATAATTAATTTTTTGGTTTAATATATATTCAGTTGCCATTATGTAATCTAAATTTGCCTTTGTTTTTGTAATGCTACTGAGGAAAAATGTGCCTTTTGTTCTTGTACCCGCAGAGTTGTGTTCATTTCTGTGTAATCGGATTCTATATTCATTTGCGAGAAAATTTTATGAACTTCACAAATTTGAGAGGATATCAGCGACCGGGCATTCCATTCTTGGATCAGTTGGTTAATAAGATATGCTTTTTTTGCTGTAAAAACGTGGAAAGACCAGTCTATGCGTGCTCATCTGTGAACTCCAAAGTTTATCGCTTTTCAGGAAAGGATAGATTGGGATTCTAAGGAACTGTTTGGCTATTGGGATTACAATTATCATTATAGCACGAGAGAGAGAGAGAGAGAGAGGAGGGAAAAGATTGGTTAAACCACATGAATCGAAGTTGTTAGAAAATGAGGGAGTCATGCATCGCATATCTGTGTCACTGGAAAGAGTTTGATAGATCAAGTGAGCTGCATGTTCTTACTTAACCCATCACCTAGTCACTCCCATCATATTTGGGGAGCATATTACATGTAAGCGTGTAGAGCCACAGGCTAGATTAAAGATGACGGTTTGTCTCTGTTTGAAGTCAGCCATGTCAATAGCTTCATCTTTTGCCATTATCCTCATCATTTTAGTGATAAATATTTTTGAGCCTGTACATGTGGAAGCCAAAATCTTCATGGTTTTAATTGACGAGGAACCTGTTTTGTCATTCATATCCAAGAAAAACGATCCGAGGTTCCATCGTTTTTATAATCTGAACTTGTCTATTTCTTTTAAGCTCGTACTGACTGCAACTGCTTACACATTAGTGTTGTGTAGGGATGAGGAGGTTATGGCCTACAAAGAGAGTTTGAGTGCAAGACATGACTTTTTCTTGGAATCTAATCTCCAGAAAGGCACCTATACCAAACTCTATAGCTATACTCATTTGCTAAATGGTGTGGCGGTCCACGTTGAGTCCGAGGAGGTAAATCTATTTACCAACTTGTTTGGCAAAGTAAATCTATTTTCAGGTTTCATTTTGCATATTGTTTGCTGTTCCATTTAGAATAGTTTTTGTAAGCATAAGCATGGAGTAGAATGGCCAAGTATAAGAGAGACAATTCAGCAGGTGTTCAGCTTTCTGAAGAATGCAACAGGAGTCAGAGCCATCCATGAAGATGTGAAAATGGAGAAGCTTACAACACATACACCATCCTTTCTAGGGATTCCTGCAGGCGTGTGGCCAATTCTAGGAGGAGCAGAGAGTTCAGGCAATGGGGTAGTAATAGGTTTGATTGACACCGGAATAAATCCTAACCATCCAAGTTTTACAAATACTTCGTCGTTGGGACATTTAAATACAACAAAATTCAGAGGAAAATGTGCCACTGGAGAGAAATTCCCACCAACAGCATGCAATGGAAAGATAGTAGGGGCACAATATTTTGCACGTGCGGCAATTGCTGCTGGCGATTTCATAGCTGCACGTGATTATGCATCTCCTTTTGATGCTGATGGTCATGGAAGGTAACTCGCATTATATCAATGATATGTACTATTAAATCTATTTTGAAACTTTTGGGCAGAAAACTTTTTTTATCTTTTACCATCAGTAAGATCCTTTTCATTGATAACTGCTACAGCCTACATTAGCAGGTAACTGCACTATTCTACTATTCGTTTGTCACTCATTTAAGTTCGTTGTCTGAAACTTACAGCCACACAGCATCCACAGCTGCTGGAAACTACCAAATACCAGTGATTGCCAATGGCTTCAACTATGGAAATGCAAGTGGCATGGCTCCTGGAGCAAGGCAAATGAGAACTTTAACTTCTGTTATGCTTGCAGGCTCTATATCTAATTCTCAATTGCCATTGAAGAAGTTTCTCCCTTGACAGAATTTTTTCTGTCAAGTTATGCTGAAAATTGTTTTAGCAATTATGTTTGTGTTCATTTCCCTAAATTCCTTTTTTCGTTTTTTATGAACAGGATTGCTGTGTACAAAGCTCTATATACATTTGGTGGTTATATGTCAGATGTTGTTGCTGCTGTTGAAAAGGTTTGGTAATTTTATTTCTATCTTGTAAATTAATCCGATCTAATAAAACTTTAGAAGTCTATTTCAACAAAATTTATCACATCAGAAGTTGATCTTTAGTTTTGTTAGCTTAAATGTTTAAAAATATATTTAAGCTGTCAACAATTCCTTTTAGGCAGTGGAAGATGGAGTTGATATCCTAAGCCTGTCGATAGGGCCATCTAGTGTCCCTCCTGGTCCTTCTGCCTTCCTCAATGTGTTGGAGATGGAACTCTTGTTTGCTACAAAAGCTGGTATTTTTGTTGTTCAAGCAGCTGGCAATGGAGGCCCTTCTTCCAGTTCAGTCCTCTCTTTTAGCCCTTGGATCACCAGTGTTGCTGCCTCTATCACTGATCGAAAGTACAACAATACAATCATCCTAGGCAATGGACAAAGCTTCTCTGGCACTGGCCTTGCCCGTAATTTCCTACTCTCACATGCTGTCCTAATTCATTAATCATGTTAATCGAAAAACCAAACTTTTTTTTTGCAAAATTTGTTCAATAATAAGTACAAAGATAACATCACTTTGTTAAAGATTTTGTTATGAATTGTGCAGCTCCAACAGCAGGGGAAGTGCCCTTGCTGATAGCTGCAGCAGCTGATGTCTCTCACAGGAATATCACCACTATAGCAGAGATCGAGAGCTGTCAACATCCAGAACACTTCATCAGATCGATGGTCCGGCAAAAGCTAATCATTTGCACGTATACATTTGACTTTGAATATGAGGATGCAAACATTGCAACTGTTGAAGACACTATAAAACAGATAGGGGCTGCAGGTTTTATAATCACAATGGACCCTGACATTGGTTCTGAGCAGGTCAAGGGTACTACAATGACCATGAGAGTCCCTGGTATCATCCTGAATAACATGCAAGCTTCCTCGGTACGTCACTTTATCATTCAATGTAATATTCAATTAAACAAAAACAAAAATTACATCATATCCTGCACTTTACCAAACAAAGATGATGCAAATAGTCCAATTATTTTTTGTCAAATCTGAATGAATAAGAAATGCTGATCTCTGTTCATTTTTTTTTTCTATTCTGCTTCTTTCTAATGATCCAATTTTAAGGCCACCAGTTTGTTACAGATCGTACTAGCTGTTGGTATATCTCAATAAAGTAATATTTTCCCACATGCTAAGGCAGTGAGCAGTTTCAAATCTCTGTGCAGGCTTTATGGGAGTATTATAATGCAAATACTATCAGGAACAGGAGCGGACAAGCTGTGTTTTTTTTGGCAAAAGCAAGAACACTGGATGGAAGGCAAGCAGTGTTCAATGGACAGGCACCGATTGTGGCATCCTATTCCTCTAGAGGCCCAGACGTTAACAATGCTCTTCTGCAAACTGCCGATGTCCTCAAACCGAATATCATGGCTCCTGGATCCTCAATTTGGGCAGCTTGGAGCCCAAATAGTGAGGGAGATCCTTATATCAAAGGTGCAAACAGTTTCTAATCTTTCTCGCGGTGGAAGCAGTGCTGACATCCTAAGACTATGAGATTTGCAAAGAAACAAATCCTGTATATAATTTGGCCTGAAAATTGAATTTTTTCAATGTGCAATTGATAAACGAATCATCTTGCTGTGCAAGACAACCCTCCACGTTCAAGAAGCACTATTTTAAGACTAGAATTTATCAATCAAATAATGGTTCTGTAATTCTTCTAATGTGTTACTTTTTTCAGCATTCTGGAAAAGGTAGCGTGGTAACTTAAAGATTTAGCTAAATTTATGCATTTATATTGCTTCCAGGTCAAAACTTTGCACTTGTATCTGGTACTAGCATGGCTACTCCTCATGTAGCTGGTGTTGCAGCTTTGATCAAGCAAAAACACCCCAACTGGAGTCCTGCAGCAATCACATCAGCAATGATGACAACAGCTGATACAACTGATCACTTTGGTTCTCCCATCTTAGCACAATCAACCAACCAGCTAGCTCTTGCTACCCCATTTGATTTGGGAGCTGGATCCATCAACCCAGCTCGTGCCATTGATCCAGGACTCGTATTTGATGCCCATTTTGTGCACCATGTCCAGTTTCTCTGTGCTGTTCCTAGTGTTGATGATGGTTCTGTAAGACGAGCTGTAGGAGTCGGGTGCCCAAGGAGGAGAAGGGCATGGTGTTCAGATTTGAACACGGCAAGTGTAACGATTTCAAATCTAGTTGGATCACGAAAGGTGGTTCGCACTGTGACAAATGTGGGTGGAAGGAATGAACTCTACAAAGTGACTATAAGGGAACCATTAGGCGTAAATGTTTCTGTCACCCCAGTAGTTTTCTGGATAAGAGGTAATGCTACAAGGCATCTTAAGATTAACTTAAAAGCAATCAAGGCAATGAGAATTCACACATTTGGAGAAATAGTATTGCATGGAAGTAGAAATCATGTTGTTAGAGTTCCTATAGCTGTTTATGTTAGCACCACTTTAAAGCAATGAATTTCTTTTAAAAACCCTTATTTTCTTGAAACAAAGTCTTTCACGTTACACATCAATCTCTCCCTTTCCTACTGAGAGAAATTTTTTGTTGCAAGAAATTCTTAGACGTAGTACACTACTTCAGTTCTGAACTACATCAATAAGAAGAATTGAGATTAAGTTCACACAAGAATTTCTCTTTTGTTTCCTTATCTTATTATGCCAAAATAAAGAGAGCATAAATCTGTAAATTGCAAAGGAAATATGATTCTGAAGAAATTAACTAAATATATGTACTCTTAATTTCATGTCATGATCTTCAAAAGCAACTACTTTACTTTGTTTTCATTTCCTGTTGTCCGCAGTCCCTAATTAAAACCTACTGAAGCTTTGCCTGTGCTTTTGCAGCGTTGACCGAAATTTTGAAGCGAAACCCCTCTCTTTTCTCACCTGAAGGAAAATTGGAAACAAGATATATTATCTATTATTTCAAGCATGAGAGAAGGAAGTATACTATCTCACCTCTAGGCTTTTCATCACAGACATCATAGATTTATTTTGCTTCTTTTTCTTCTTTTCTTTCTTGATTTGAACACTTGTTAAAGATCTGCAGAAGTTGAGATTCAAGATTTTCAAGTTTCCTAGACATTTAGGAGTCTTGTTGTCCTTTGACTTTTTTTGATCAGCAGCTACCTACCACAGGAAACAATCAATCATTGATCTCCACAATCATCATTTCTTCCTTTTATGGCAAAATTTTATTTTTTGCTAAATGCAGAGAATTTGCATTAACAGAATATCCCATTTCTCAATTATCATTTAAGTAATGCATCCTAGGAGATCATGACCTACCAAAAATATGCAAAGCCTAGAATTATGGAGAAAAAAAAAGAGGTGACCAACTGTTAATTTCAGTAGAAGAAATTAGATATATAGGAAATAAGAAACAGAAGGATTTCACCGAGGAAAATAAAGGAGAAGATGATCAAAACATGTAATTTAGTATAGATTCAACTCCTAGACTTACATCCGTTTCATAACTAAACCAGACCAAAGATTTTTTTTTTTTTGTGTTTTTTTTTCCTTGGTCTTCTAACTGAATAATATAACTACGATATATGTATATAAAAGAAGAGATGGTCAGTTTGGTACATTTGCAGTAGGCTGCAGGATTATGGAAGAGGATGGCTTTGGATCTAAATGAGAGGTTTCTGAAGGACGGACAGATTCCCTAAGACGTCGAGAATAGAGAAGAAGTTCAGCTCTTCTATTATATCCTTTACCAGCAGTCCTATCACCATGAACATAGGAGCGATCATGGCGAGGATGGTGGCTGCTGTTTGATAAAAACATTCTCTTGGCTGGTTTCTCCACATATATACTTACTAGCACTGCCTTCTGGCACAGCTTTGCCTGAAACTTGAATTGTCCACTAATTATTTTTTTTTTCTCTTATTACACAACAAAAATAAACATAAGCACATAAGAGAGACATAACTTACCATTTTGGCCGGCATAATGATCTTTCTTTGCTACCTCAGAAATCAAACTATCACATTATCCACCTACTGAATGTGTATATAAATAGAGAGAGGAGCCCCCTCATATATACTATTCCATGAATATATATGCCATCTTAATATTATAATTATTATTTTATATATATATATATTGAAAATTATTAAAAACTTAGACATGTCAACTAAATAAAGATGATTAATTGAAAAAGAAAAATGCCATATATGCATACAAGGAATGTGTTATAGAGAAGCTGATGGAGATAGGAGACCAAACCGAGAATGCCAAAGTAATTATCTTTGGTTGGATCGATTACCTCAATAAATTGTTATATCTTAAGATGTCCAAATTTCCAATATAAAAAATTTGATTATTTAAAGATTTTTCTCAAAAAAGTTGCTTTGTGAAACGTGAATTAATTATCATTTGCATACATAAACATACTAGCTTTTTAATAGTTAACGGACTTCTATTTAATAATAAAAGTTATTTAAAATTTATTTATCTTTCATATAAGAATAAGTGAATTTATTTATCTTTCATACAAGAATCATTTTCATTCATGGATTTTTCTCCCATAAATCCAGTTTATAAAAAAAAATTATGGATTAAATGTATTACATCTTGTTAATAATAATAATAATAATAATAATAATAATAATAATAATAATAATAATAATAATAAATGGTTTCCTCCATCGATTGCCCTTAATTTTAGCTAACTATATATTTTGGTCCTCCAATTTCAAAATATAATAATAAAATGTTTGAACTATCATAAATACAATTAAAAATTTCAATTTTCGGGAAGGTAGAGAAACCTTATTTTGAGACGATTACGTTATTGGATGAATTTATGTATTGTGTCTTAATACATAAATTAAGAGTTTTTTTTTTCAAAAATACGTGAAAGGCAAAATATTTTAATATCAATAAAAAAAAATTATTAGTCAATCCAATCTTAATATGTTGATAACACCCTAGATGGGTTGCCAAGCCAAGCCTAACGTCCTATGGAGCTAGCTCGTTCGTGAGAAATGTTATGCAAAGGGAAACTTCAGATGAACGTCAAGCCCTTGTAACTGAAGAAAGATCATGGGACAGGTGCCATAATCATGTCGGCATAGTTCCAGTTTGTTACAGACAATGTGTAGTGGTTAGTGTAGCAATATAACCCACCAAGGCAGAATGTGGATCCACTTCAAAAGTTCTTGGTGGTAATTGCCTTAGGTATTGGGGAATAAACCCCTATAGAAAAGAAAGGGCAAGCTTCATTACTGTACACACCCAAGAATTATTTCCTAAATTTCTTATTTTATGTTTCCATTGTCATCAATAGTGCAATCTTATTTTGAGAAAATGAATTTATGTATTATGTCAATGTCTCATAAAATTTATTAATATTCCTTAACAGGTGACAATTCATAGAGAACGTAATTAATAGGTACATTTTAAATAAATTAAGGTATTCTAATGGTCACCCAAAAATTATAAGATATAAAAAAAAATTTTTTTGAACAATTATTTAGGAGTGAATTTATATGTTGAGCATTAATTAATATCTCTTTTGGCATAATTTCAAACATTTTGTTCAGTAATTTGATATATTCAGTATACAAAATAAGAGCATTCATTTTCCAAAAATATGTGAAAGACTGAAGTTTTACATAAAAATTATTGACCAATTCAATCACAGCATAATATATATATATATATATATATATATATATTAGTGTCTTGTTATAATTAGATTGATTCATATATATTTTCATGATCAGCCTATTCAGGCAAGAAAAATCTTTATATATTTGGAAGTAAAAATACAATGCACTTAATATGATATTGATTTTTTCCGTCAACCAAAATCAAGGGCTAAGATTAGATCCTATTGGAAAAGAAATGTATATATATACACACACACATACACAAACACATTAATGGAGATGAATCAAATAGGCAGAAAACAAAGGAAAAGGTTTTATAGTAACAGTAAAAAGCTCGCGTCCTAAAATAGAAGAAACCTGTTTATGCATACAAATCCTTTTTGCTTACATTGAATAGAAACCTGAGAGATCTTTACTAGGGCCTCTTTTTTTCTTAAAAAAAAAAAATCCTCAAATATAATCGGCCCAGATAAATATTTTCCCTATGCTAGGCCAAAAAAAAAAAAAAATTCCTAGCAAGTATTCAACACTTGTACACTCTTTCTTGATTTTCTTGTGTCTTTATCCCACATATCATACTACTTATACCCCCACAACTTCTCTTTCGTTTGATCATATCTTTATTTCTTGATTGTCTACTTCCCTTTCTGTTTCTGGGTTCTTCATTCTTAACTCCTCGGTTTTTTGTTTTAAGGTACCAGCTAGCCATGAATGCTCTTGCTGCTACAAATAGGAACTTTCGCCACGAGATCGAATTCTTGGTCTTGATTCTAAGCTTGAAAAGAACCTTTTGATCCCTTTCAGAGAAATCAAAGTAAAAGAGAAAAAAATATTAATGTTTGAATTATGGGAATTTTTTTTTTAAATTCTTGTTAGCTAATATTTCATGGTGTGATATATTTATTTTGTTTAAATATATTTGCAGGTTGAGTGCACTATCCCAAAAGATGATGGTAGTCTGGTCTCGTATGTTGGATTTAGAATTCAGGATGATAATGCTCGTGGCCCTGTGAAAGGTGGTACCAGATATCACCCTGAGGTACTGATTTCTGTTTTTATATTCTATCAGAAGATTAAATTAAGCTCCTTTCAAAATTTTGTTTTATTAGCATATGCATATTTACTTTTTTTTAAATGCATTTTATTATATATATATATATATATATATATATATATATATATATATATATATATATATATAATAGGGTAAAATTCGTATAATTGTTCAAAAACCAAATCAAACTGTAAAAAACAAAACAAAACACTTATTTAATTTGAAAAAATAATAATAAAATAAAATCTCTATCTCTTTACGGTCAAAATGTTTTTATTACTTTACTTTGTTACATTAAATGCCAAAGTTATGCATCATCATCATCACCTCATCATTTAAAATCAAATGATGAGTCTACTAATTGTACACTTGGAAGGTTGAAATGTGAGTGGCTTGAATTCTATCAAAGTTTTATACGACCAATTATAGAAACATTATTATTATTATTATTATTATTATTATTATTATTATTATTATTATTATTATTATCTTTAAATTTTATAAATTTATATAATTAAAGCCACAAAATTTAATTTATTTAAATAACTCTTTTTACTATTAATTTTATATAAGTTAATTTAGTTTCTAAGTTAAAATTTTGTTTAATTAATTATCATTAACTAGATGTTAGATATTTCATGAAGAAGAATTAACTGAAATCTTTTTCAATATTAAATGAAGAGTTAAGCCATGTTTGGTTATATTGTTGAATGTAACTGATAGCTGGTGACTAATAACTGGCGACTGATAGTTAACGGCTGATAGCATTTTGTTTTATGTTGTTTGGTAAAAATAATTGAATTATTGTTGTTAGAATATAAAATTACTAATAGAGATATTATTAAATTAATTCAAGATATACATTATTTTATAATAATAAATAAAAATATAATATATTACTTATTTGATATAATTGTTTATTTTAATAAATTAAAAATCACAACAACAACAACAATAATAATAAATGAATAAAAATTTTCAAAAAAATATATGATATAAGAGTAATTAAATAAAAAATGAATTCAAAATTATTACTTCTTTATATACAAAGATAATTTAGTCTAAGGGTAATTAGATATTTGTATTTAAAAAAACTTCAGTTGTTCATAAAAAAATTCTAAATTTTTCAATTAGCAGTTTAGGATTCAAAAAGCTACTAGCTGCTATTTAGAAAATTTTACTAAATACTTTTGTATTAGCTGTTGAATAAAAAAAACTAATAGTTGTTCCGAATAGGTAAACTAAACATCCCCTTAATTAGTTTAGAATTAATAGTTGAAAAAGCAACAGAAACTTTTCAATTAGCAGTTGTTTAGGACTCAAAAAGCTATTAACTGCTCTTTCAACTATTAATTCTAAATTAATAAGAAAAAACTATCAATATGAAACTTTTCAATTAGCAGTTGTTTAGGACTCAAAAAGCTACTAGCTGCTATTTAGAAAAGTTTACTAAATATTTTTGTTTCAGCGATTGAATAAGAACAAGCTAACAACTGCTCTGAATAGGTGAACCAAACACTCTTTAATTAGTTTAAAATTAATAGTTGAAAGAGCAGCGAAAACTTTTTCAATTAGCAGTTGTTTAGAACTCAAAAAGCTACTAGCCGTTCTTTCAACTATTAATTCTAAACTAATAAAAAAACTACCGATATGAAACTTTTCAATTAACAGTTGTTTAGGACTCAAAAAGCTACTAGTTGTTATTTAGAAAAGTTTACTGAATACTTTTATATCTGTTGTTGAATAAAAAAAACTAATAGTTGCTCCGAATAGGTGAACCAGACACCCCCTTAATTAGTTTAGAATTAATAATTGAAATAGCACTGGAAAAAAATTTTGATAATTGAGAGGTTAAATTAATTCAAAATTGGTAATTATTTGTTCATTAATTAAATTATAAGTGACTTATGTAAATATGTAGATGCTGTTTAGTAACACTAAACTAGATTATAATACATTTTGACTAATAAAACTTTGTTTGGTAAAGTAAATTATTTGAAAAAAACTATATTATAATTTTAAAAAAAAAAACTAGTAAAACTAGCATTAAAAAAACTAATATATTATGTTTTTCCCCTTTCTATTTTTTTTTGTCAAATGACATGTTATATAGGGGTGAATATTCAGTCGGTTTAGAACTGAACCAAATTCATAAAAACTGAATCGAAATATTTAGATTTGGTTTGGATTGATTTAATCGATTCTTAATTAATTAAATTTATATAAAATATTATTATGATTATATTTTATCAATTATAACACCATAAATTTATAAATTAAGATAAAATAACATAAGTAATGATAAATTGATATAATAATTATTTCATCAACTACCATAATTATCATAAATTAAATTTTATTACCATAACTTTATAAATTATCATAAATTAAAATCAATTATCACACCTAATTAACATAAATTGGAATAAATTTTCATAATTCATGACTTTATTCTACTATAAATCGTAATAAATTATTATAAACTATAATTTTTTATCTAAAAATTAGAATAAATCATTAAAAAAATATAATATATATATATATATATATATATATATATATATATATAATTCGGTCGGTTCGGTTTAATCGGTTTTTTAATATTTAAAATCAAACCAAACCGAATAAACCAAATTTTTAATAGATAATCGAACCGATTAAACCAAAAACTGAATAAACAAAACCAAATAAATCTAATTCGATTCAATTTTAGATTTTTAATTTTTGACACTAATTATATAATTTTTTTATCATATTGGGTTGATATTGTTTATTATTTTGGATATATATAATTTATTTTTTTATTAATATAAATTTACATTTTTATATTATTTTATATTTTTTAACTAATTTTACCGAATACTTTTTAATTTAGTGAACTACAAATATATTATTTTAATTTAGTGAACTACAAATATATTATCATTTTGCTTAATTAAATGCATATGCATAAATAATGATAGAACAAAAAATGAGACTCTCTTCGGACTTTAACACTTTTCTTTATTAATTGTTTGTTTCTGAAATCTGTAGGTAAATCCTGACGAGGTGAATGCTTTGGCTCAACCGATGACATGGAAAATAGCAGTAGCAGACATTCCGTATGGTGGAGCTAAGGGTGGGATTGGGTGTGACCCCAAGGATCTCAGCCCTACCGGATTAGAACGCCTTACTCGTGTTTTCACTCAGAAAATCCATGACCTTATTGGAGCTCAAATGGATGTTCTTGCTCCTGATATGGGGCACTAATTCCCAGGTTTACATATATATTCTTCTTTTTGATTGCTAACTTTCTCTTCCCTTATCAAGTAAATCTAGCTACTTAATTTGATTTATTTTAATTTCCATCTCTCCCTCAAATTTGGCAGACTATGGCCTGGATTCTTAATGAATACCCTAAGTTTCATGGCCATACTCCTGCTGTTGTTACAGGAAAGCCAATTGTAAGTATTCTTGATTTATAGCAAATTGTTGGTTTTTTAAAGTTGCAGCAGCAAAATAATTGTTGAAAGTAAGGTTGAAAATTGTCTCTAAAATTTCATTTATCATGAAGCCTTAAATAGACATTTGAAAACCAAAAAGCTGCAAAAATTTTGCAAAATAAAATCTGCAACAAACAACAAATCATACTTAAATTTGAAATGTTTAAATCGTAGATATTTCAACTCGATAAACTCCTCCTACAGCTAGACTAACTTATTTGAATTTAAATTAGACTCATTCAATAACTAAAACACTAAAATTTATTCTGCAATCTACTGCATTTTTTGGACAACAACTGATGCAACATTCAACACTTCTCATTTGCTTCAATTGCTGTAGATTAAAACAGCTCATTCTCAATTTCTGCCTCTGCTGTTTGTGCAGTTTGAGTGTGTGGATTATTTTGACTATCTTTGAACTTGCACACTTTTATAACATGACCCATTTATTTGCAATTTCCACATAATGCATTTAGTCTCCACCAACAAAATTTTTCTAAATGTGTTTTCTTTTTACAATGTTTGCAAGGAGGATAATTGAATTTTTATTTCTTGTTTTGTGCATAAAAAACACATTTGTCTTGTCTAAAGGCTCTTCTTTGCTCTTATGCTTGAAGAGTACTCATTAATTCTGCAAGAGATACGGTGGAGAGATCTTTAGACTTTTCTAGGGATGAGATTTTGGATTCAAATCTTTTTACAGTGTTTGTAAAGAGGATAATTGAATTTTTATTTATTGTTTTGTGCATAAAAAACACATTTGTCTTGTCTAAAGGTTCTTCTTTGCTCTTGCGCTTGAAGAGTGCTCATTAATTCTGCAAGAGAGATGGTGGAGAGCTCTTTAGACTTTTCTAGAGATGAGATTTTGGATTCAAATCTCTCAGGAATTGTCACAAAAACTTTTTCAACTATCTTGCTATCTGGAAAATCCTCACCAAGCAACTTGATTCTGTTAACAATCAAAGAAATTCGGTTAGAACACTTAGTGATAGTTACATCCTCTTGCATCCTAAAAGATTCAAAATCTCTTTTCAAATTTAAAATTTGCATTTGTCTAATTCGATCACTTCCTTGATACTTCAATTTGAGCTTTTCCCAAGCTTCTTTTGCTGTCTCACATGTTATAATTTTGGAGAAGATTGAATCTGAAACAAAATTTTGAATAATAGTTTTGGCTTTGTATCTTTTTTTTTTTTTCCTGAATGAGCTTTAATTTGGGCAAAGGTAGGATTTGTAGGGAGTATGTGTAAGGGTATATCTTCTATTAAAACTTCCTATAAATCATAAGTTTCAAGATAAGATTGCATTTTTACTGATCAAATTTGATAGTTTTCACCAATGAAAGTTTGCGGAGCATTCAAAGAGAGACTGCTGCTTGCCATGTTTAATAATAAGGTTAAAAATGAGTTATGGTTTTCAAATGGGTTATATGGTATTTTGAGCAAATTCACAGATCCTGTAATACCAATGGAGGCTCTGATACCAATTGTTGGTTTTTTAAAGTTGTTCTCTAAATGTGTTTTATTTTTATAGTGTTTACAAGGAGGATAATTGAATTTTTTTTCTTGTTTTGTGCATAAACAGCACCTTTAGTAACATATTTGTTTTGTCTAAAGGCTCTTTTTTACTCTTGTGCTTGAAGAGTACTCATTAATTTTGCAAGATAGATGGTGGAGAGACCTTTAGACTCTTCCAAGGATGAGATTTTGGACTCAAATCTCTCCGGAATTCTCACAATAGCTTTTATAGAAGTGGAGGAAAGAAACTACTCCAATTTTGTTAATTTTTCCAACACAAATAAGAGGATTGGAAGAGAGTAATTATATATGTTCTGTGCAATTTTGCAGGATCTTGGGGGATCATTGGGCAGGGAGGCTGCAACTGGACTTGGAGTGGTTTTTGCAACAGAAGCTTTACTAGCTGAGTATGGAAAATCAATCTCCAACATGAAGTTTGCCATCCAGGTTTCATTAATTTGTGTGATTTTGATTAAGATCAAATGATACTGTTTTCTATTTGGTTCAATTAATTTGATTTCTAGTTCAATGAAGTGAGATTTTTTTATCATCTTCTAAGATTTTGGAAATGTGGGCTCTTGGGCAGCGTGTTTGTGCATGAGAATGGGGTAAAGGTTGTTGCTGTGAAGAACCCAAATGGACTTGATATCCCTGCTTTAATGAAGCACATGGAGAATACTCAAAGCTTGAACAATTTCCAAGGCGGAGAAGCTATGGATCCCAACCAATTGTTTGTTTGTGAATGTGATGTTCTCATACCAAGTGCATTAGGTGGAGTTCTTAATAAGTATGCACTTAATTCATTTCACTAATACCCTCTTTTTAGTTACATTTGGATTATCAAGGTTTGAACCTTTGGACTGCTGCATTATAAGGGAAAGACGCAATCACCAGACTATTTATTCAATGGCACACAAATACTGTCTCTTACCTATAGTTATTCATTTTTGCATTTTTGTTTCATGATATTACTCAAGCTGGAAACAACCAATGACAATATTGAGTCTTCTTTTACACATTAATTTTGGTGTGGAAGGGAAAATGCTGCTGGTGTGAAGGCAAATTTCATAATAGAAGCTGCAAATCACCCCACTGATCCTGAAGCAGACGAGGTAATACTTTGAAACAACATATTTTCTTAGGCCAATATCATCTATGGAAAATTAGATAATTAAAACCAATTTTTAGTGCAGATTTTATCCAAGAAAGGAGTTGTTGTGCTGCCTGACATATATGCAAATTGTGGTGGTGTGACTGTGAGTTACTTTGAATGGGTTCAGGTAATTAATCACAAATAATAATTAACAAAGCTTAATGTGCTTGTTTAGTTTCGCTTTTACTCTGCTTATAATTAACATGATAATTTCCTGGTGCATGTAAAAATTAAAATTGTGAAGAACATTTAAGGGTTCATGTGTGATGAAGAGAAAGTGAATTGCGAGCTTAAGAAATACATGATGAGATCTTTCCAACAGATTAAGGAAATATGCAGAACACAACTGCAGCCTGCGAATGGGAGCCTTTGCACTTGGCGTCAATCGCGTTGCTCGTGCTACTCTCCTAAGGGTCTGGGAATAGCTTCTTCTACATGTTGGATCAATATCTCTCATTTGCCTCCAATTTATCAATGCTTGTTGAGCTCAAACTAGGAGAAGAATGGGTCTTGTACTTCTAGATTTCCCTTTTTAAGTTTTCTAATTTTGATTAAACATGATTATTTAGTGTGTTGTCGTTTATACAAAGGAGAAACAAGGATTAAACTTACATATATAGCTGCTTAAAATCGGCCTTTTTTTTTTTTGTTTCTTTGAGGAAATATACGTGCTGCTTCTCCTTTCATTCTATTAAATCTAATGGTATGTTATTCATATGATAAATCTTTTGTTTACTCTTATTTTTCTTTGAAAAAATAAAGATTACTTGTGGATCTTAGAGTTCATTAATTACAAATGATTCGATCCAAATTCAAACCCGAATTATTTGACTGATCTATTAGAAAGAGAATAACATATGAGCCAATTTGTGGATTTTTGTTGAAACCCAACTTTATAATATATTTAGAGCATCAATTTCCAAACTTGCCAAGTCCGTTTATACTAATGAATCATTTTTTTTTTCTTCTAATAAGAGAATAACAACCATGGTAACTATCTTTAGAAATCCCGTATGCGTGCTTCTCAATTTCTATTTCATGCAACTTAAATCAACTACAAACCATCTTGAAATTCACATAAAATTCGAGAGAGTAATGTGAAACCCATGAAAAATTTCAAGAATACCTTAATTAAAGAGGGATTTGGAAATTAAAATCATATTATCTCTGCAAACACACAATTACAACATAAAATGAAAACCGAATACAACAGTACCTAAAAAAATGGAAGGACAAAACAGCTTCTAGCTACTCAGTTTAGGAACTGTTATCATCCAGCCATGTTGCTTGCCATTGCTTGTCATAAAAGGTTGTCTCATCCAGCAACTTTTTTAGAGTTTCTATATCCTCATTTTTTCGGATTAGAAGTACTCCTGCCACAGCTATGAACAACAAAGTCTTACAGAAGAAGTTGCCCATTTGGTCAACTAGACCAACACCAGTCAAGCTATCCACAAGGTAAGCCATAAAGAATCCAATCATCGCAGCACGGCCTGTGTAAAACTTATAAAATTGCTTAGTTAAAATCAATGAGCCACAAGGGCAGTTTTCTGGTGTATATTTTATAAGAAACAGATAATAACAAACCATTGAGTAGTTCTGCTTCAGGTAGATGGAATCTTTTCATCCATGCCCACCATGGTATGATCGAGGTGTCAAAGACTACAGGGTCATCATTGCTGGACGATTCTGGATTACCTTCAAGCACTTTTCTCCTCCTAACCTCTGGAAGGATCAACTAAGCAAGTTTACAATAAATCCACCATATATATAAATATCAAGGAAATAAATTGCTAGATGAATCCCAACTTCACCTCAACCCATATTTTATCATTCAGAGAACAAACTATACTTTGAACAGAAATATGCATATAATTTTCCATCTAAAATAGGATGAGGATGGAAAGCACTTCTAGCGAGTTGGATGTTTTTCATACCTTCGAAAGGATGGCAGTCCCAAATGGAGAAGGAAACTATCCATCCAATGAATCCAAATTTAGAATAAACCAACATGTTTCCATCAGATAAAACTTATGCCGTCCTTGGAGGATCTTAATATCAATTCAAACCAGAATAATAATCTTAAAGACTTAAGGTTAAGTTATAGTCTTTTTCTGTTATGCAAATGCCCCTGTAGTAAACATCAAATTCAAAACTCGGAGGAAGATGAATGAAGATGAATGAAAATGTGGCAAGAAACCATTTCTTTCAAGTTTGAAATTTAATTTCACGCTCAAGCCATAGCTCATGTGTATAGGGAAACTCATTCATGGAGTTCAGAACTAACAGACTATGGGAAAACCATGTCAATTGCCAGAAAAATATGAACCAGACAACGCTAAGCCCCAACTATTCAGACATTTTCTATGCTGAAAGCGAAAAAATATATATCCACTAAAGCAGAGCCACAAAGAAGACCATAATAGACAGATTGTTTTACTTGCATAATTTAGTACTGATATGATGGTTACAGCAAACAATGTCATATTTCACAATTAAAACATAGTTAAACAGGTTCAATTCCCTCTCCCTCTCTCACCTGCAAGGCCACAAGACCCACAACCTCCAAACAACAAATGGATGGTTTTCAACTGTGAAGCTACCCCAGCAAAATTTATACCCAACTGTTTGAGCTAATTCAAACTCCAAAAGATTAACCACAGAAGGCACCAATTGATTGCACTAACAAACCATTTGGAGTCTCAATTTTGAGCTACCATTACCCTCTCTCAAAAATTATTGCCACTTCAAGTTTATGTTTGGAAATTCAGTGGATTTAACTTTCATAATCAAGAAGCAAACTTGCGAAACTATAATTAATGCACCTCTCTGTTACTCCTATTTGATAGCAAGGAAACACATTCATGATTCAACAAAATCAAAACAAGCAAAGAAATAGCAATAATTAATTATGAAGCAGATAAATAATCAAACAAAAAGAGAAAAGGAAAACCCAACATCTCACCAGCATCAATAACAGCATCCCAATCAGTTTTGTCATCCTTTCGAAACTGCTTCAAGTCCCAAGTCCCTCCAATCCATCTAGGGTCCACAAATTTAGTCTCCAACTTCGCTTTTCCATCCTCTACCGCTCCATTAGACCCGAAAGGTTCCCCTTTGGACTCCGGATATGACGAAGAAGGCTCGGAAACTGTACTTTCCGGTTTAGGTTGCTCTACAGCGGCGGCGGAACTTGAAATTCCAGGACCATTATCCGCGGAAGCCTTTGGAGGTGAGAGGAGGGGTGGGTAAGTGGATCTGAGAAAGAGAGTAAACTTGTGGGTGAATTGGGGTTGAGGAGAAAGACAGGGGAGGAGATGGCTTGTTGGAGGCGTAGAGAACAAGGCCACTGATATGGACATTGTTCTTCTTAATGGAGGAATTAAGAGTGTTAGTTCATGGCTGTGTTTGATCCAGTTATCCTCGATTCTCAGCCTTACAATGGGTCTTTCACTCTTTTGGACTGACGTTCAGTAGCTGCAGGACAATTCAGGACAATAAATAAGTCTACTTTAATAAATAAATAAATAAATAAATAAATAAATATATATATATATATATATATATATATAATTATTGTATATTATTAGTTGTAAAGAACAAAAGAACAATACTTCAATCTTCTTTTTCTTAGATTTCTTTACTAATTCATTAATTAATTTTGAATTATATAAGATGTACGGAAATAAATCGTTAGAATAAAAATTTCTAATGATAATATATTACGGATAATATAGCTTTTAGGGATATACCCACTTTATATGTCAGAGAAAATATCAAACTATAAACACTTAATTTTATTTTAATAAATTAAAAATAATAAGAATGTATTTGAAAATGTAAATTTAAAAATTGATTAAGAAAAATAATAAAACATTAAAATAAATTGTAGATTTGATATTTGATATTGTTGAGCAAAAATTAAGAAAAAAAGACTGACGATAATCCTAAAAAGATTTAAAATAAAAAGAAAGAAGACGATGAACATAATGAAAAGAAAGAGTAGGTGGGTAGGGTTATATATTTTAGAGTAACATAGATTTATAATTAATTTCTTTTGTATAAATCTTTTTTGCATTATTTAAATAAGAAACCCGGACCGGATCCACCCGTCAATTGTACCAATTTAATAAAGATCCATCTAGATAATGAAATCAATTCCATTTAGAAATATAAAATGTATAAAACTCTCTAAACCAATATTGAATTGCAACAAACCTGTGATATTTGCCGTAAAAAAAATCATGCACTTGAACCGCCAGAATAATACAAGATAATTATTTGTATATATTGGTGTATTTATTTTTTAAAAGTATTTCTAATGTAAATACTAATAATGTAATATGAAAAAAATGAATTTTAATTATTTTTTATTAAATTAGCATGAAAAACCTTCCTTCCAGGCAAAAATTGCATTTTGCCAAAATAAAATATTCATCAAATTACCTACAAGGGTGTGGAAGAGAAAATGTGAATCTTTTACCGTTTAATTAGAGGTCTTGAATTTGAGTTTTGTATATGTAGCTAACTTAAAATTTATAAAATAGTGTTTTGTTATTTTTGAAATCTTATGTATGATTAATCTTATTATATGTTCCTAATTGACTGATTGGACAAAAAAAGAAAAAAAATCCATCAAATCAGCATCCATTCAAGTTAATTAAAGAATGATTAAGTGATGGAGAAGCAAAACAGCAGGGTTGGTGAGAGAGAAACGTATGTACGGATTATTAGATATCCAGCTGAAATGGCTGAATTGATCAATTGTCACGAATAGTCTTGGATTTACAATTTGGATGATAATGATACTTATCAAAATTAATTGTTTAATTGAGTGCTAAGATACCACTAGATGGAGGCTATAGATGTCAATGTCAATTTGGTTCATCATTATATGTTGAATTCTCCATAGATGGTCTGCATTTTCAATATTAAAAAACAAGCAATACATGTATAGCAGCTTTCTTTATTTCCCATTTTTGAACTATAGTTTCTTAATTCCTACATTATTCCTCTTTATCTAAAAACTGTTGCACTTAATCAAACATATAAAAAGACCCTTTTAAACATCCAACTTCCCACACAACAAATTAATTTCAAGCTTTCTCATAACTTAATTGCCATTATAATTAGTTAATTAAATAGCTTCTCCTTAAATTTTTTTTCTGATACAATGGCAGCATTAATGTTCTGCTTGTTCTTGATTTTGTTGGGGTTAAACATGTACACATCATTTGCCACTACAAATTATAACGTACTGCAGTATGGAGCAAAGCCGAATGGGGTGACCGATTCAACCAAAGCCTTTTTGGAAGCATGGGCAGCAGCCTGTGCTTCAACCGATTCAACAATGATTTATGTACCTAAAGCAAGGTATTTGATTGGTTCAATGACCTTCCAAGGTCCCTGCAAAAGCCCTTCTATTACCATTCGGATCGATGGCACGCTGTTGGCTCCTGTAGATTATAAGATTCTTGGGAAATCTAGCTATTGGCTTAGCTTTCAAGGAGTTAGCGGTGTTTCCTTTGTGGGTGGGGCATTAGATGCCAGAGGATCACCCTTGTGGTCTTGCAAAGCCAATTCCACTAACTGCCCTGCTGGTGCTACGGTACTTCTTTTTATAAAAGTAACTCACCATCCTTTTTTTCCCCTTTCTACTATATCTTATTTTAACAAATGCTTGAATTGCAGAGTCTGAGCTTTACCAACTCCGACAACATAAAGATCGAAGGCTTAATGTCATTAAACAGCCAACTGTACCACATTGTTTTCAATGGCTGCAAAGATGTGTATGTTGAAAATGTGAAAGTGATTGCAGCTGCTGATAGCCCAAACACTGATGGTATTCACGTCCAACTTTCCAATAATGTTTCTATCTTCAATTCTACCATCAAAACTGGAGATGATTGCATTTCCATAGGCCCTGGCACTCTGAATTTGCGGATTGAAGGGGTCAAATGCGGCCCCGGCCATGGCATTAGGTCAGTTATTCATTTTAATTTACTTGATAGATTAAAGCCTAACTATATACATATTTCTTTAATTACTATGTCTATCTGCAGCATAGGAAGCCTAGGTAAGGACCTTGAAGAGGAAGGAGTTCAAAATGTGACCGTTAAGAGAACAATTTTCAGTGATACTACAAACGGATTTAGAATCAAGTCATGGGCCAAACAAAGCAATGGCTTCGTCCAAAATGTTAGCTTCATTGATGCTATTATGAACAATGTCCAATTTCCTATCATTATTGATCAGAATTATTGCCCTCACAACTTAAATTGCCCTAATCAGGTAATTATTAATTATTTGATTATATGGTCATTGATATTAATATGAAGAATTAATTATTTAGTATTTTTAACTTAATTTTTTTTATATGAATATAGGTGTCTGGCATAAAAATAAAAGATGTGAAATATGAAGGAATAAGAGGAATATCAGCAACAGCAGTAGCTATAAAATTCGATTGCAGCTCCAAATATCCATGCAGTGGAATAAGATTGCATAATATAAATTTGACTTATTCTGCTCAACCGGCCTCTTCATTCTGTGCTAATGTGCTTGGAAACGCATTTGGCATTGTTCAACCTGATAGTTGTTTATAGATAGGGACATTAAGTGGATCGGATTCAATTCTATGTTTGCATTTTTTTTTTTATTAATTTTGTGTTCATATCTAGTGTAAATTATTCTTTATTGTTTCTTTCTTGACAATAATGTTCTCATTGGTTATAGCAACAAATGAATGTAGAAACTTAATCAAGATTCATGTTTTCTTCTTAGAATATTTTTCATTTCAATTATACATTCATATTCTGGGGTTCTATTTCATTCTTACTTCAGATTTTCTTTGATTGAAAAAAAAAAAGAGAAACACTACAAGAAAACAGCAATTAACGATGGAAAATTGTGACGGATTTAATCCATCTCTATATAGTGACAATCTAGTTGACAAATTAGTAAGATTCATGTTTTCTTCTTAGAAAATTTTTCATTTTAGTTATACATTCATATTCTGGGGTTTACTTCAATTTTTCTTTGATTGAAAAAAAAAATAAAAGAAGCCAATATATGTAAATGAATTATGAATGCAAGTTAACCAGCAATCATGCAGATAGGTTAAACACAAATACAATATTCATTTCTTTTTTCTCCTACACATACATAATTATATATCAAAAACCAGAAGAGCATATATATGTATGACAAACTTGAAAGCATCCAAACCGTGTACTATGGGAAATCCAGAGCTGCAATCAAATTAAAATAGGATTAGTCTGTCTCCAAAGGAAGAGCTAAGAAGAACAATAAAATAAGATAATTTAACAATTATTAAACTGCAAATACTAAAATTCATTCAAGCTCAAACTTGAAATTTTGATTTTATGGAACTAAATTCCAATACTTTTTCCGTTTCATTGCAAATGTACATTTTAAAAATTTTCATACAGATTAAGAAAATGGTTAATCACTATTAGATATATAAAATTTTCAAGATAATTTATTTCAATACTCTTTTACATTTTCTTGAAATTGTAAAAAAAAAATTGTGTAATTTCAATAAATAAGGATATAAAGTGGAAAAATGTGCATTAAATACTTCCTTGATTTCTATAATGAATATTTAAAGTTGAAAAAGAAAATTGTCAAAATGGATATTTGACGTGAAATGGAGGAAATATTAATTTAAAGAATAAGAGTTTGGTCCAAGATTTGGTCCTCTTTGACTTTTACACGCTGATTAAAAAAATTATTAGATTTTATTTTTTTTTATAAATTTATCATTGTAATTTATCTCAAATTCTTCTTATAAAAACTAAAAAAAAGAGTACCTATGTTCATAAATAAAAATAAAGTGAAAAATATACAGATTTTTGAAACCCACATTTAAAGTGAAATATGCTCTCTGTTCTTAAATAGATGTTATTTAAGATTTTTACAAACTAATTAAGGAATGTATTTAGAACATAGATAAAATACTATATTATCCTTAATTAGATCTCCATTAATTATTATTATTATTATTGTTGTTGTTGTTCATTCCCAAGAAGAAATACTATAACTCCAATTGACATTTTAGATTACCAAATTATTTCTTTTCAACTTTATTATGTCTTTTTGGGATAAATTTTCTCTATTAATAAAAGGCTTTCCAGTAAAAAAATGAGATTTATTGAATGAATTATGTTCATTACTATTTTTAGTTTTTTTCTAAAATAGAGTAATATAGTTATTTTATATTTATAATTATACATATTAA
This sequence comes from Triadica sebifera, assembly GCA_023653625.1. Taxonomy (NCBI): domain Eukaryota; kingdom Viridiplantae; phylum Streptophyta; class Magnoliopsida; order Malpighiales; family Euphorbiaceae; genus Triadica; species Triadica sebifera. The sequence continues at coordinate 22,136,313 of CM042893.1, forward strand.
ATAATATTTTTAATTTTCGTGAAAAAAACCTTGAACGACAAATAGAATGAAACATATAGAGTAAAGTTTTTTTTTTCAATTATTAAATAAGGATAAAATAGATAAAAATAATAATTAAATTTATTGATAAGTGTAAAACGCCAATCATTTTGAAATAAAATTAAAAAATTTAAATAATATCTAGTTAGGAAGATAATAAAAAATTTAAAATAGATATTTAAAGTGAACCATAGGCAATATTTCTCCAAGATTTAATTTGCATGGGAAATAACAGAAGAAATGTTGAAAAGTGAAATGGACGAAGGAAAAAGTGGACAATTTGTAAGAAAATAGATAAATACTAAAAATGGCTTAGATTATAAGCCCACCTACTTAACACTCAATAATATTTTGGAACTAACCCAATGATATAGACGCCGACTTTAAAAGAGCTAACAAGAGAACTTACCGCCACACTTAAATTGCCTAGGAAGCTTTCTTCCGCAATCACGGAAGAGCTTCACGGCCCGATTAACATCGATAAGAGCAGCCATTTTGGGGGTGAACAAGACACATACACACTCCAAATGGCTAACCCTGACTTGCTGGCAGCAAATGGGCGTTGCTGACTGACCAAAAACAAATGGCTTGCATGTCTCAACGGCGAGCCTCCTCTCCTCCTTGCACTGGCTTGGGGTGAGGCCAGTACCAATATTCCCCATTCTCTTCTCACATTGAGCCACCACTGTGAAACCCAACACCAGCAATATCATGGTCCATGTTTTCCTCTTTTCTTTCATTCTATATCTTATTCTTCTAATCTATACCCCTTCATAACTAATCAGTAAGCCCATTAATATATGAATGGTCATCAACTTAATTCAGTCTAGTCTTCATATCCAACTTCTTGTCCTTTAAATTTACTACGCCCAAATAAGAATAACGTATACGCTAAAACAAGTCTTCCAAAAACAAACAAACAAAAAAAGGCTCGTACGAAGTTATTTAAATATGATAAGGAACTTTTACATAAATGAATAATTAATTTAATTATTTGATTAGTAAAACTTAATTAATTGACTCATGATATATTACTTAATCATTAGCCTTAAAAAATTTATATGCACTGTACATTTCAAATACATTTCAAATTAATTTCACAGGTAATCACTGAAATTAATCTAATTTTCCACCAAATTAGAAAAGAGTTTTTTTTATCACAAAAATATCTAAATATTTTTGTTTTGTAAAAAAATCACCTTCAACACTACATCAAGCATTATGTCATATTTTTGATTGTTCACTCAACAAAAATGGTTGGAAGTGATTTTTGTGAAGAAAAAAAACAGTTTAGTATTTTTGTGGTATAAATTTTTTTTTTTCTAATTTTGCTAAAGCTAAATTCAATAACTGCTCATGAAATTAACCTACACATTTCTCATTAAATTGAAGTAGAAGGAAAATATCCTTTGGTAAAGTTTTTTTTTTTCTAGAGAAAATTTTTGTTCAAACTTAATCAATTACGTAATCATGCTAATGCATTTGAATTAATTAATGGCAAGAAGCATCTAACCCAAGTTGTAGATTTCACATTGCATACATGACTTTTATATTCCATTCTCATTAAATCTTGAAGACCCAAATGTTTCCCAAACTTGGTGTGATATACGCGGTTTGGTTTGGTTTGGTTGGATTTAATTTGATAAGATATTGTTATATAATTTGGTTTGGTTTGATGAAATTATGATAAAATTAACAGATTTGCACTGTCATTTCCTTTTTTTATCAAATCAAATTAAACAATTGAAATTTTCGATTTTCAATTTTCGTATTAATTTGGTTTAACCTATGTTAGAAGATTTGTGAATAAACCTAATTAAATCTCTGCAACTCTAAATAGGAATGGCAAATGAATAGATTTAAATGGTATGGAGTGGATCTATATATATGGGATTAATCGTAACAATGATCATTAATTTTTCTATTATTGATCACAATCACTAAACTTAACTTTAATTTCGCAAAAATCATCTCCGTTGATAACTTGAATATTGAAATGATATATAATGTGACTACTAAAATCATCCAATATTAGTCTCCACGTAAGTTATAACGCCACATTAGTTGCTACATTGATGTCACGTAAGTAATAATAACACATCAAATACCATATTGATGATACTTTAATAATTCCAAAAAAAATGTATCACATCAGTTACTATGTAGCATATACTCAGCTGAAAAATTATGATAATTTATGGTTAACTTTGGTAGTGATCACTGAATTTTGTTTCACTTGTTATCAAAGTCACTGAACTTTTTTTTTATTAAAAAAATTATTTTTTTACTTGAATAACTTACAGTTAAATTTGATGAATAAACAATTAGAAATTTGATTTAGCATGTGGTACCAAATTTTAGCAAAAAATTTGAATACACTATCATCTTTTTCAAAAATTATTATTCATGATGAGTCTGATAACTAGATTTTTTTTATATTATTGGATTTAAAACTGATTTTTTTTCTGTAACTGATATTGGTTGTAAAGTGATCAATGGGTTTAGGTCTGATTTTTAATTGTCTATTAAATTATTTAATAAAATTGAAAATAATTTTTTTAATAAAAAAATTTAGTAATTTTACAAGTTAAATAAATTTCAATAATTAATAGTGAAATTAATAATATTTCATTATTCTTCAGGTGGGGCTAGCATAATTTTTTAAAATTGTTTACATATAATATATGTGGGATTTGACATAATATTATTATTTATCTGATATTGATGTGATAACTGAAATGGTATTAATTAACATTCCGGTTGTCAAATATCTAGTGATAATTTTTATAAAAATAAAATAAAACATATTAAATTTTTTTTATAATTTTATAGTAAATAATAAAAAATTTAATGACGGTCAGTATGATTAACTGTATAGGTTGGACTGTATATGACTCCGTCAAAATGTGCATGCATTGCAATACTCATACTGATTTGACCGAAATCAGTCTTTTAACTTACTTATTACCTAATAAATCTATAATAAATGATTTTACTTTAGTGATAGTGTCGACAATGATTCAGAAAGTTTAGGCCCAACACTTTTGCTAAACAAGCCCCTTGAGAACCCATAGAGAAATTAATGATAGCTCGCATGGACTAATGGCACATTAACGAGGGAGGTAATTTCACACTAAACAAGTGATAGCAATATTTTTTTAACACTTTTTTAATATTTATTCTTAATTCTATAATTATTCTACATTATCAAATTTAATCTATTAATTGATAATTTAACTAATTATAGAATAAGTATAACAAAAAGTGTAGTTGATATTTTTCTTTACGGAATAAGAAAACAAGAAGAAAAATTAAGTGGGAGGAAACATAAAATTTATATAGTCAAGTGTAAATTTATAAGAGGAAAATGGAAAATATATCAATAAACTGAAGTGAAAGTGGTATAAGAACAAGAGAATATGTGTTGTACATAAAACTCAATTACATCTAAAACTCATATATTCTCTCTGTTCTTTGCTTGCTTACTAAGATAAGAATGGTTCGTATGCTTATGTCTGGTACATAAAAAGGTAAAAACATGAAAGTCACTTAGGCTCCAATCCACCGAAACTTTCTTATAAGAAAATTTTGAAGAGTCAAAAATTTAAATGAGGAATACATAATTAAGGTTTCTTTCATAAGAAGTAATCACATCTAAATTAGAGAACTTCTTTATTTGACTTGAATTCCCTGACTGTAAATCACTAAACTTCTTTCTACCTTCTCTTAAAATAGGTATTTGCAGTGAAACTCAACTGTCACATGTAACAAATAAGTCCAAGCAATACTTGAACTTGCTTACTGCCAATTAGTTATTGTATCTTGATGTATCATTCTTTATGCTAGAATATTAAGGTTTTGATACCAGTTATTGAGGTGAATATTTCATAGTAAATTGAGTATTTATTTAGGCAAAAAAAAAAAAAACTGTGTCTACAGACGAAGAAGAGTAGAAAATCCACTGATTAATAAACTGAAAGTGTGGTGCAGGACCCAAAGAATAACACCCATTTGGCTCAACTGTGCTCCCTGAAACAGCATGCATGCATAAAAAGAATGTCTTGTAACATGAAAGACTTGGGCTGAAGCTACCAAAGGCAAAGCTTCCCTAAAGGATTTGAAGACTCAAAACCTTAATGAAAATTTTCTTTTCATGAGAGGTAATCTCATATGTAACAAGATGCATGCATGCAGAATTCAATCAACAACTAACATGGTGTGTGTGAAGCATCCTCTACTAAAAATGAGCTTGATTTACCTTTTTAATTATATTGAATATTGAATTATAATTTACAATCACGTTATCCTGCCCTGAATTCTTGAAAGTACTCTCCTATACTGACAATCCACCACTGTCTTATGCTGAATTAACCAATTCAACTCTAATATTGCATCAAACTCACGGAGTGTCAACTCTATTAGGTCAGCTGAGAATTCTACATTCTGAACTTTGATTGGACTGTTTTTATAGACTCGACTAACTTTCACTCCATGACCCAAAGGATTTGTCACTAATATATCACAATCTAATTCCTCTGCTACCATATTTTCCCTGACTAGGTGGTGACGTGCATAAATATGAATGTGTAGAACCCGGATCTATCAGTACAAATAAATCAATATCATAAAAAGAAAATTTACCGATAATGATATCCGGGGCATCCTGCTCCTTACGAGCTCTCATGACATATGCTCGGGTTGAGGATCAACTACTTTCTGCTCTATTCACTGATTCTGATATACTCTGTCCAATCCTGCCATTTTTATATTGTCCATGTCCCCTACCTCTACCTCGAATGATATTTTGTTAGTTCATCACATGTCCATATTCTGTCTAACAATAGAAGAAAAATACAGAGCATCATAAGGCAAAAATATTGTCCAGAATAGGATAGCTGGAAGAAATGTGTTGATTGTAAATTTATGTAACATAAAATGTATTAATTGAATTTTTCTTATAATTATAATGATTGAATGAGCTAGTATGAGGTTGTAAAATATCGAATGAGAATTATTGCATTTATATGAAGTTTATATTAATGTTCCCTACATAATTTATGTAAATATTAATAAAGGTAACAAATGTAATTTAAGCTCTATAACATCTAGTCGAGAACTAGAAATTACGATAAGTTGACATGCCAATAAAAAGGTAGAAATATAGGCACTAAAAATAATAGTGCTGAGATTTAATTTAAGTAGATACTAAGAAATAATGCTGAGTTAAAATTATGTAAGCACTAAGAAATAGTGTTGAGTTCAAAAATTACGTAGGCACTAAAAAGTTGATGAGTTGTTATTGGAAATGTAAGCGTTAAATGTCTAGTTATAAAATAATTATGTAGGTGCCGAGTATACTGTCGGAGAGCAGAAACCCTATATTCAGTGTTTAATTCTGGTCTAAAATGTTGTGGGCTATTAAATAAATAACAGAAAAAAATGTGAATTATGAAATTGATATTGTGAATTTTATATCTTGAATTGTTAAAAAATTTCAAACATGTTTAATGAATGAAATGTCATAATTGATGAATTAATTATTTTTATATGAATAAAATGGTTTTATTATTAATTGAATATTTGGTATGCTTAATAAATTAATTGTAGTTAAAAAAATTTATTTTAAAATTATTTATGTAATTATTGGATAGTTATCAAATGTACCATTAAGTTAGAAATTTAGCACGTGTTTTTCACACGCAGATAAATAGAAGTAACCGACCAAAAACGAGAAAATTCTCAACATCAGATGTCCAATTCTTTTTATATGTTTTGAAAATTATGCTGTAAAATCTTCGCTATAAAATGACAAACTATAATCTGCTCCTTACAACTTCGTCGACAATCTATAATTTGCTCATTACAACTTCGTCGATACTTCATATAATTGTATTTCCATGGACTACCCTTTCTTCAACCACTGCCTCAATAAATAAGTCGTAAAACTTGAATACTTGTAAGGGTAATTTAGTTCATAAGGAAAATGGACTCCTGAGAATGATAAATTGCAGTTTTTAGCTTCATTTCAAATCCGCTCGTATAAGTACCAATCCACGCCCAACTTCATTCGTCCTCAACTTTCAGCTTATTCTGGCTGCTGCGTCAGTATCCGTTCCATTAAAAACCAGCATTTGCCATAAGTACTCTTTGTTTCTTTCATGGCGATTCAGATTTGGTACTAAACATTAGGGTTTTATCGTGCCTATTTCTTAGCTTTTCATGGATTCCACTTCGCTTATGTGAAAAAATGCTTGCGTTTCTTGAGGAGCTCTATCGAGGTTGATGCTTTCGAGCTCAAATTTGGGTTTTGGAGATGGATCTGGTTCGGGATTTTCTCTGAACTCTCAATACTCTTTGATTTGCGATGGAAATGCTTCGCGTTATGGTCCTAATTCTAAGTTTCGGCTTTTTACATATCTTCTCCAAAAATTGTCCAGGAGAATTTTGGAATTTTCTTTTGAAATTCTTTTAAAGGCTTGTAAAGAGATTTCCTTTATGTTTTTTGAACTCAAAAGCATTGCCTAGAATTTTTACTCTGTTTTTCGAGATTTTTTGAAGGCAAATAAGTAGGGTTCTGTATGTGATTTGTCTTTCAGCGATCATTTTCTAGTAATGCCTCAGAGATACTGAAACTTCTACTTCAAAATTGCAGGGGATGCAAAGTGACCCGCTTATGAGATGCGCTGATTCTCCTGGTGCTGCAAAAGCCCCTTTGGATAAAGATGATCTTCTTGAAAGCTCGAAAACTACCGCCAAAGTCCATAACGTCACTGACTTAGCATTGTGCCTCATTACACCCATCGTACAAAACGACAAGGCTCAGTTCATATCTCTCTCAAGGATTCTCTTTGACCCTAACGGCGGCATTACAGTGGACCGAACAAGTGTCTCCAGGCTCCTCCACATCTGCTGTGCGTTTGATTCTGCAGAGTGTGCTGCATCACTGATCAACGGCGAGCTAGGAGCCGTGCCGCTGGTGAACGAGGTGGACTCCGCAGGAATGTCGCCACTGCACGCCGCGGCAGAGGTTCACGCCGCCCGTTGCGTCGAGCTGCTGCTTAGAAAACGCGCCCGTACGGACCTGAAGACGAGAGATGGACGTGGATTGCTTCCTCTGGAGCTGTCCCTTTCGAGAACTAGGTAACGTCCAAAGAAACACGTCGGTTTCGTTTTGTAGACAGAAATGTTTTGGCCTTTTTTTTTTATATTGTCAATTATACAATGGAACCGACTTTATTTGGTACTGTTGCTTTTTCCATTTCCCGGCTTGATTCTGAAACTATTTTTATTTGTGTTTTTCTTTTCTTATTAAGAAATTTTGCCTTTGCTTGCTTGTGTCTTCAGAATTGATGTGAAGTGGAACCCGGACTTGAACTCCATTGAAGACTTGGTCGTTCAGCTTGGTGAAACGGTATTATGTTCTGCGGCGATTTGCTATTGCTTGTTCGTTTGATAATGCAAAAAGATCAAAGTATATCCCTCGTTTGTTTTTTGATTTTGTTTATTTTTTGGAAGGCTATGATATGACTCGTTTGATTACTGAAAAGCTGTAGAAAAAGACAAAAGAAAGGGGTGTTCGTAGGCGATAAAATCAGAAATATTCCTATTTTGGAACTTTCTGTAACAATGTGCAGGTTTTCTTTTCATTAATTTAATTTAAAAAAGTCCCTGGTCAAACAAAGTCAAATACTTGCATAACAACAACAAGGGAAAGAAAAAGGACGGTATAAAATTAACGAGTTCTTCCTTAAACAAAGATTTTCTCTTTTCTTTTTTCACTGTGGAAAAAAGTTAAAACTTTTGGCGATCAAATGAAGAATAATAACATTACATATGGATTTATGGGCCGTTCTTTCTACAGGGTTTGACCTCTGTAAGACTTCTGAGCGAGAAGACAAAGGAAATAGAGGAGGTGGCTTATGCAAGTGCCATTGGAGGACGCGTTGTCGATTTAGCTGCTCTGCTAGTTGTAGCGGCAGAGAAAGTAAATAAATTCATTGTGGAGTTGCACGATGCGGATTTTAATTCCAAAGAGAAGACCACCATTTACGAGTGTGTCATCAGAGAGGCATTGCGTATCGGCCGCGCTGCGACATCGTCAAATCCGGCAAACCGTAATTGCTGTCCGACCAAGGGCGAGAGCGACGGTAGAAGGAAGCTTTTGCTCTGCGAGATCGAGCTGCTTCAGCTATTCGGAGCCGTTGCGGTAACGGGTTGTACGGATAAGAAGGTGACGTCACCTTTAATACTGGCGGCTCAGGTGAGAGTATCTGCTTCTGTTAGAATTCATTAACAAACAAATGAGAAATGTCACAATATTCACCATTTTATTGATGGCTGAGGAAATAGGTGAGGTAGAAAAAAATAATTAATTAATTTTTTTAATTTTTTCTTTCTTCATTAACTAATAAAATATAGCAAGTATCGGATAATTATTTTAAAAAAAAGTGTAGTTAGCATTCTCAATGATATTTCTTTTTTGCAAAACTAAGAAATGTAGATGATCCCCTAAAAATATTATGCTTGATATATCATTTGGCCTCTAAATTTGATGGATTTTTTCCGTTGCCATCTCTAAATTTTTTGAATCATCAGTTCGATATCTTAACTTATCAATTTGATTTTTCTTTTTTTTTTTTTAATTTTTTGTCAACTTGATTTCTTTTTACTCTTAGCACCCTCAAGTATTTTAGCAAGATGAATAAAAAAGTGCTTAAAAGAAGTATATATATATATATATATATATATATATATATAACTGTCAAAGAAAAATCTAAGAACTTGTCAAGTTTAGAGCTCTGAAGCATGGAAACGTCCGGTAGCTAGCGTTTCAGCGTATCGGAAACGACACCGACACCGACACCGGCAGACACGGGAACGGGACGTTTCGGGGCAGTGTCCGAAATTTTCCCAAATTGGAGACGCGTTTCTGTAGCTGGAAACGCGTTTCTGTAGATTTAAAAACCCTATTTACCCTCTCCCCTGTTTTGTGAACAAACCGATTTTTCTTCTTCTGTTCTTAGTCTCAACGTCGAATAGGTCAGTTAACATTGCCGCTGCTGCCGCCTCCTCCTCCGACGAACCTTGCATCTCCGGTCAACGTTGGAAACCGAAGGGGAAAGCTCTTGAACACTCTTATAGCTGGAACCAGGGGTTGTATAAGGGCTTGAATGGGAGAGAATTCCATCGAAGAAAGGGTAGAAGTAGCAGATTGCGGAGATTATTCGGTCACCGGCGTCTGCTGAATCGCCCCCGTTGGATTTGGCAGTGATGATTCTTCTTGAGGGTCTTTTGGGTTTGTGGGTTTTTATTCCGATTTTCAAAGAGAGAAGAGATGGGTCTTTGAGGGAGATGAGAAAGGGTTTGTGTGAGAAAGAAAGAGAGGAAAGTGGGGAGAGAAGACCAGACATGGCTGCAGTTGTGTGGGGTGGGAGGCAAACGAGTAGAAACTGAGTTAGATATTCTGGATCTTTTATCCAATAGAGGGGAAGAAAAAGAAAATAAAAACGGAATGGATCAAGGTTATTCATTCACACGATGCCGTATGGGTATATATTATAGCTATGGTTAATTATTAAATTGAAGTTAATATATTTGGATTTTGGGTTAGTATGGTGACATTTCTTTTTTCATACAGTAAAATTAGGTACCCCTATATTTAATATAATTTTAGACTTTTATTTTTTTTATTATGAAAATTTTTAACTTTTGCTTATTTTTGTTTAATTTTATATAAAAATAAAAAATTAATAATTATATTATCAAATTTAATTATTTATAAATTTACCCCTATATTTTTAATATTTACACGTTTCTCCCACGTTTCCGTGTCCTATTTTTTTTGAAATATCGTTTCTCCGTGTCGTGTCCGTGTCCGTATCCGTATCTGTGTCCGTGTCCGTGCTACATAGGTTTAGAGGCCAAATGATGTTAAAAAAAAAGTTAATTATTTTATATATGAGAAATTCTACATTTAAAATGAAAGTCAGCTGATTTTTAGAATTAAGAAATACGGATTCCAATACTTTATTTCTATGGTTATGTTGGAATTCAAGGGTGAACATATAAATTCCTATCAAGTCAGATACTTCAATTATTTGGATTATTTAAATGAGTTATGCTATATATTATATCATTTCTCTGTTTCTTTTGTTTATGAACCATTTAACGAAAATATTTAAATAAATATAAATATTCTATTATTTAGAACATATACAAATTAGGATAATTAGTTAAAAACATTCAAGGCGATAAGAGAAGGTACAAATTAGGCTGTGCATCTTCTATTTAATTATCGGACAATTTTGTAAAACCATAGACTTACGTTTACTCCTTTTGGATTAATTTGTAATAAGTGATACCCAACACGGTGGTATGTTTTGGTTTGGTAAAAAAATAAGTAGCATGTGTTGGGTATGTGTTAGGGACAGGGGCAAAATGTTACCTCCTTGTGGTACAGTCCTAATGGTGCCATACAGTCTGGTTAGTACGCAGCATGAACAATATGTTTGAGCCTATCTTTTTCCTCTAAAATGATTTGATATTTGGGAAATATTTTCAGAATCATGTTGAAGCAGTCAAAGCTGTTGGTGGTTAAATGCCTGATACCTACTTTAGCTATTTCTTTCAACTTGTATTTCTTTATAAACCACTATCAGAATAGACAAGTAGCGTGGCCATAACTCATGATTAGGTATTAATTGTAGGAGTAGTGTGACCTTGCGCAGCATAGCCTGAGAAGAATAAGTACATACAACCCAACATGTTTGCTTGTTGAAGACTTGCTTAATACCAAGAGCATGAACTTTGGAAACATTTCTGAGATTGCTTCTTTTTTTTTTCTCCCTTCTTTTCAGGAAAAACTTTTGAGTATTCTGAGCAAGTTTTATCAATTTGGATTTGTTGTAGAACTGTCACTTGCACTCTATGTCATCTTCTGGAGTTAACTTCTACATTTATTCTTCCTAATACTAATTGATTCCCTTTCATCACAAATGACCATACTTTTTTGTCCTTAACTGTAGTATGCTTTACTGCACTCTGCTAATCAGTATTACCTCAGGTTTGTACCACTGAACTTAAATTCTTGCTGTGTTTAAGCAAACAACCACAATAGATAATCTTAGATAGAACCATATAAATACAGAAGGAAAACAAATTACTATTGCAGCATCCTCAGATTATTGATTTTCAAATCAAAGAAAAAAAAGGAAAGTACAATATACCATGTTACTAGAAATTTGGGATTGCTTCTACTGTTTCTTCTTCTGTCTCCCTATTTGTTTGCAGCATGTAACCAGGAATTTTTTTTCATGCCCATAGGCTGGGGATGAATGCATTATTGAACTGCTTCTGAAGACTAACATAGACGTAAATGATGCTGATGCTGAAGGAAACTCTGCTCTGCATTGGTGCCTCAAGACATTTAAGGGAGCATGTTCTCAGCAGATCAAGTCTCTCTCTCCCTCCACTCCTCCAACCAACACATTCACGACTCATGCAAGCAGAGTATAAACATGCATTCACATGCTCATAAATATCCTTTTTATGAACTTTAAGCACACTTCTTGTTTCAGGATTATGAGTCTCCTGCTGAAGCATGGTGCTAGAGTTAACCACAAAAATAAATTGGGACTAACTGCAGTCCATATTGCTGCTGCAAATGGTAATGCACAGACACTCAAGGTATACATAGGCATATAGATTCCTGTTTTTTTTTTCTTTTCCAAATTACTCTCTTGCCTATATATACTTGACAGCATATGAAAAATCTTAAATAACTAAATGATTTATCCTTGAGATTTCTTATGATGTTGAGCTGACAGGACCTTCTATTACAAGATTCAGATTGTGTCAACTCTAAAACAGAGACAAAAGAAACCCCATTGTTTTTTGCAGTAAAGAATGACTATAAGGAATGTGCTGAGCTTCTTTTGCACTGGGGAGCAAGCACCGAAGTCTTTAACTTGCGGTTAGCAATTTATGTCTCTTTACATGTAGACTTCTTCTTCTTCCTTTTTTTTTTGTTGACATTTCTCGTGGTTGTAACTTGTAAGAAGCCTTCACTCTCTCTCTCTCTTTTTCTCTCTGTGTGTGGGGATGGGAGTAGGGGATAAGATAATAGGCTGGTCCTTTAATTTAACTCAAAATACTGACATCTTCTTGTTTGATGTGTTTGTGCTGAATCTTGTATTTTGTAGCAAACAAAGACCTATAGACTTGGCAGAGTCACAAGACATGCGTTTCTTGCTTAACCCCACCAACATTAGCCTCAGTAAATTGAAATCCTAACACATTGAGAAAGTTTTATTTAGATAATTATTTCAAAAAAAAGATAAATAAAGAAAAGCTATTTTTACTGCATGCGATCTTATGTGGTTCATTCTAATGTGCAGCAAGTCGTGCTTTTACCAAGTATACAGCATTCTTACAAGGAGATGAAGTGATTTCAGAGACCTGTGAAGAACTCCTGACCATGGTAAATGAAGGCAACACCTCTGACAGGTGACCACCTTGGTTAAGCTGTCAAGATTCATATAATGTAAAAATTGAGATATTGTGCATATATAAATACGTTCTGCCTTTTTTCTTTTCATGGTTTTCTACCACTTGTGGTCAATAGAACTTGCTTCAACACGAAGACAGAGATCTGCAGATACTTTGCATCTCCTACTGGATGTGTTAGAGGCAGTAAGTGCTTTTATGTGCATGCTGGAGAGGAGATTAGGAAGATGAAGCAGGGAACTGAAATTATTCATTTATCTTCGGCATGGGGCCTTGAACGGAAAATTTTTGTAGGACGCCTACCTTCTTCTATAGATTCTGGTTAGAAACACAGCAGAATTCCTATCAATCACATTTAGACTCGTATAAACCTTGTCTACTGTGTGATTTAAGAAGTTGAATACTTCCATTTGTTTCTATATTTTTATGTGGAAATCTATTCATTCACTTCTGTGAAGCAGATTTGTTACGTAAACTTTTTGAAGAGAAATTTGGCTTGGTGGATGATGCCATGGTTGTTGGAGGTCAAACAGGAGACAAAACGAAGTCCCGAGGATTTGGTTTTGTTACCTTCAAACACAAAAAATCTGTTTCAGCAGCTGTTGAAGCACATTATGTCACTATTATGGGCAAGCAAATTGAGATCAGAAGTGCTCTTCCACAGTACTTGTTACTATCTGAGTCTCAGAAGTCACCTTGTCAACAAGAACAAGAACAGAGCAACCAGCATCTACCACAAGAGCAGACTCCTAGAGAGAGGAATACAAAAGAGATGGCAGATTGGCAGATACTCACTAGAAAGGCAAAACTGAACATGCACAGACAGCAATTGTCCAATGAGAAGAAAGGAATAGAAATGCCTGGTCATAAGACAGCAGAAGAAGCTAAATCTAAGCAAATGTCTTGGGTTGATACACTAGTCAGTGGTCAACCAAAGGCCTGTTCTAATAATTCTCAAATACATAAGGAAAGCATGCCCGCATGGCTGAGAACTTTCAAGAAGTGGCTTCCCAACTTCTTACAACAGGCAGCAAGGAGGGATGGAGAATATGCTCTCTCATCTCTGAAAGCTGATTTCAGGACTGCTTTTGGCCTTGAGTTGGACCATGCTTCTCTTGGCTTCTCAAAGCTTAGTGATTTCATGAGATCTCTTCCAGATCTTTGCCAAATTAAGTTTGTGCCAACAGGCAAGCAGAAACCTGCCAATCACATGATTCTTCTGCCTGGACTTCGAAAACCTGTTTGTCAACCTTTTCAGCTCATATTGAGTCCATCTTGTCATGCAAGTGAGTGCAGTTATGATAGTAAATCTGGTGATACCGAGGGCTCTCTGGATTTTTCCTTGGTATCCAATGAGAATGATGTCTTGCCTGAATCTGTGGTTTTCCATCAGAATTCTGGTGAGAATCCAGAGGACACATCTGTCAGTGTGCACTCCACATTTCTCCAATTTTTGCAACCTGACGCAATTTTTCATGCTCGATCATGGCTATTTGATGAATGTTATGGAGGCACAGAATATGCTCTTGACGGAAAACAGGTGAAGTTTAAAGGAATGAAGCCTCTGCCTCATCAAGGACATTTAGTTTTGGAGGCCCTTGCCAGAAAAAGGAATAATTCATCTGTGTTCTTTCTTCGTGAATTTGATTTTTTTGATGTGAGGATTTAGACTAAACTGTGATTTCCTTATTTTGCAACATAACTGTAGTGCTAACGTCAACATTTCTTAAAATAAGAATGTTTTTCTCTGGGTGGTATATGCAGAACTACAAGGCAACCATTGTGCAAGGGAGGTGCTTGGGGTGTAACCAGCGGCGGGTTCTGTGGGCCAACTTTCCTTGCCGGCACTTGCTCTGGTGTGATAACTGTAGAGAAGAATTCATGCTGGCAGCCAATGGTTTTGAGCACAAATGCGTGGTGTGTGATATCAAAGTGCAAAAAATAGATCTGATCTCATGGCATGAATACTGCCAGACCACACTTGACAAAGCCCAGATTGATAAGTTCTCACCTTCTATTCTGACTACAAATGAAGTAAGGGCCTTCTTAGGCATTCGCATTTAACAAATTTGTTCTATTAATTTAAAAAAGTTGAACCAATTTTATCACTTTCTATCTCATCTCTTTTTTATTACTTGACATAGGCCAACCAAGAACAGAGATCCTCTGACATGAAATTGACAAATTTGTTGCAGCTACTGTCTATAAAACAAGAAGAAAAAGGCTGCAGTAAGTGCGTATAAATCACCCGCTGACTGTTGCACTTCATACAGGGAAAAAAAACGTGGGGGTCAAAGTCCTCCAACCAGAAAATTTACTGATCCCTCCACAAAACTTCATAGTGCTTTAGTTGTGAAAGCAGCTGTCTGAAATTGTAAATATGCTTGCCTTGGGCAAACTGTAAACCCGTTTCACCAATTAGTTGATTCCCCCCCTCCTAATTTCTCTAAGAGGATGTGTAGTCCTCTTTTACTTGTGTTTTCCCTTAAATTGGTGAAATTTACAAATGTTCAAATTCTTGATGTCATGTATTCATCTATAATAGTAACACTTACAAAAAAAAAAAAAAAGGGTCTAGAAATATTCATTTTATATTAAAAACAAAAAGTTCTGTCCAGCTTGAAGTTCTAACTAGAGGCTGCGTAGACATTGGCGAATGACAGTACAAACTCAAACTCTGACACTGGTTTACATGATGTATGATATAGGATGATAATAGAAAATAAGATATCACAGCGGATTTCCTACTGAATATATTTATGCTCCCTGTTGACAACATAATTAGTTCATAGATCGGAAGATAATGCACATGTCATTGAGAGAGTAGATACATGTTTCTTTGTTTTTTCATACTGGAATATCAAAATTTTGTATTATTGTATACTGAAGTTTATCCAAGCTATTTTCACTTTATAATCTTTAATTGAAACAGATAAGCGGGCACGACAATTAGGGGAATTTGCCAAGCAGTAGACATGCTTATTCCTGATGTGCCAATGCAAAGGATAAAAGTTTCTGTAAATCACCTTTTACAGTTTACAAATCATGAAATACTGCCCCCTATGGTCTTCTGAATGTTCATTTCATCTCTATCAAGCAGTTGGATATTTTCACTTGGACAGAACCCAGTCCACTGAAGTACAATCCCATGCATTCATCAGTTTGGGCTTTTGTACTGGGAGATACCTGATAGACAGCAGGATCGGAAGCAACTGAATACACTTAAAAACAATTGTAGCAGATAATTCAGGGATGAAAGATAAAAAATCATTTACGATAAGAGAAAGTAATTCTAACTTGTTTAAATTTTACAATCTAACGGAACATTGACGCTCAAATATAATTGAAGGGGGTGTATCTAAAATTACATATTTAGATAATATTCAACAATATTCTTTATTTTAAAGAGTATATTTAGTAGAATAAATAATATCTTTAAATATAGAGAGTAAATTTTTTTAAAAAATCCAATGGACTCTTTATATTTTTACTATTTATTTTACTTTATATCATAGAAATTAATATTTATCAAAAGAAAAAAATAAATGATTTTTATTATAATAAAAGATAAATATTTTTAAAAAAACACACTAATTAAAAGATAAAACATGCACAAAACGTAGAAATTTATTAATTATAATTAGAACAGAGAATGAAATTTGACTCTTTAGATGCAGAGTTAAATTTACTATTTTCTCTAAATTTTAAAAATAGAGAGTGCATTGGAGATTCGTAGAAATTTAGAATAAAGAATGAGTTTGATTCTAAATTTTAAAGATAGAAAGTACACTTAATACTCTTTTTATATAATAACTCTTTAAAATAAAAAGTATAACTTAAATAAAAAGTTTGTTGGAAATGATATTGACATTCACGGTAAATCGTGTTATAATTGACTACTTCTAGATTTGGTCCAAATTTATCACAAGGATCCAAATCAAATCCTTTATTTCAAATGATAGATCTATCTAAACTCGATTTAAGGGGCTAAAAGGTTGTTTTCAGTAAAATTCTTAGCAACTAAATGTATAATACATTTAAAGACTCCTGGAATTTGAAACGGTAAGTATAAATTTATCCACAACAAAAACATTTTTGCATTAACCGATGTATAAAACTCTAGGAAGTACTCTAATCATCATATGCCTCAAAGTTGGCCTACGTAGAAATATACCCTATCCAATGCACCATGCGTACTGTAAGCATTCAATTGATTGCTCAATGGGCAACTTGGCTACAGGTTGCCACAAGAGGAAGAGCTACTTAAAAGTGCAAAAGAGCTAGAATAAACAAAAAAGGGATATCAGAAGCAAGTACCAGCCAGTTTCGCTACAATACTGCATCCTCAACATGCTCCTTTTGTGATCCTTTTTGTTGCCTTTTCCTGCAAGGACAAAAGAAGTGTGTGAGAACTCGGATTTGAGCAATGCCATAGTATCTAAATAAAGCCACATGCAACCAGGTATAATATCCACAATCAAAATACAAGCTAGACCTATATGACAATCAACATCAAACTAGTGATCTGATTCTCCATTTTTTTCCTTCCCAAAACAGCCAAGGTTCACCAACATTTCAGAAGCGATGTAAAGAGACTATACATCCATCCTTCACAAATTATAATCAGGACCTAATCACCATCACATACAAACTGAAATTTCTATTCAAATTTCTCTTTGTTCCAACAGAAGGTGAGGAAGAACACAGATAACAACCAGCAAAATTAGCAGAATTGAACATATAATAAAACAGTGTACATTGAAAGCAATTGAAAGAACACTCCAATATAAGAGATTGCTATGGTCAATTCAGGGAATAATTAATTCTACTCACAGAAACTTACTGTTCATACAATTTGATGAGTGATTTAGGCCTCTCATAGTCATAAGTATCTTCCTTCTGCAGAGGCCTTGTGCTTCTGGTTTCCAGCGAGCTTCAATAAGAGATTGACCCAATAACTCAGCAATTTCTGTTTCCATTGCCTCAACTTTCTTCACATACGGAAATGTTTCCCCTTCAAATTGATGAGACAACCACAAATACATTGAAAGAACTTAATGTCTAGTTTCAAGATCTTGGAGTTCTGTGTCATTCTGAGCATATCCCTTCGGCATGCCCATTGCTTTACTAACACAGACCTTCTGACTATAGGAAGAAGCAAATCTTAGAAGATGATACGTTGCTTTTGGATCTCTAATATTAACTGGAGCAAAACAAAAGTTGAAACGATCTTCCAAAGATAATCCCTGAACCTTCTCTAACATATTCGCTGTTGAAATATGACAATCCCACATCGGAAAGAGATGATTTTTCCACCATAGCATTAGGCTATAAAAGGACTTCATCCCCTCTTAACAATTCATCCCAAAAACCACCAATCTCTCTACTTCTAAGATTGGTTGTATTTTTCCTCTCTCTCTTGTAATATTTCACTTTGTAATATTTATTTGAAATAGTGAAATATTATTTTAGTAGTGTCCGAGGACGTAGGCATAATTGGCCGAACCTCGTTAAATTCTGGTGTTCCTTTTATTTCTATTTAATAGCTATTGTCGGGTCTTTTACTTTGTGATATATTGTGCTTTAAATTATCTTAGAAAAATTCTGTCACCAAGACTCAAGAGTCTAAGGAAGTTGGTTTTTAAGGGAGACCATTTGTGACTCCACCAACTACCTGGGAATTTTTCTTTGTCTTAATTTTTGGCACAATTATTCATTTTGGTGGAAACTAACCCGATTTCCACAACAATTGGTATCAGAGCCAAGGTTACTGAGTTATATGCTCTGTGGTTGCGGCGTAAGCTGATCTTCCACATCAGAAAGGTTTCCTTGGATTCTTGGGTATTCCGCATTTGAAAGCTATTAAATAGTCTTAAAAAGGAAATGGCAAGAGACGGACAAAAATCCACAATGGACACAACAGCTTCTACTTCATCAATTTTGGCGAGAACTGCTGTGGCAAATACGAGAATTGCAGTGGAGATTTTTGATGGTACAGGCCATTTCGGCATGTGGCAAGGTGAAGTTCTAGACGCCTTATTTCAGCAAGGCTTAGACATTGCCATTGAGGGAGAAAAGCCAGAAGGTGCAGATGAGAAGGAATGGAAGACAATCAATCGTTTGGCATGTGGTACAATTCGATCGTGCCTGTCCAGAGAGCAGAAGTATGTCTTTTGTAAAGAAACTTCTGCAAGTAAATTGTGGAAGGCACTGGAGGAAAAATTCTTGAAAAAGAGCAGTCAAAATAAGCTTCATATGAAGAAAAGACTGTTCAGATTCACATATGTTCCTGGTACCACGATGAATGATCACATCACCAATTTCAATCAACTTGTAGCAGATCTGATGAACTTGGATGTGACATTTGAAGATGAAGATTTGGCCCTAATGCTGTTGGGATCCCTTCCTGAGGAGTTTGAGTTTCTAGAAACTACTCTACTCCATGGGAAAGCTGAGGTGTCTCTTAGTGAAGTATGTGCTGCACTATACAGCTATGAATTGAGGAGAAAAGACAAGAAGGATAGCACCAGTGGAGCAGCTGAAGCTTTGATAGTAAGAGGCCGTTCGAAAAATAAGAACAGGGGAAAGAAAGACAGATCAAAGTCCAGAGTGGGCAAAGATGAATGTGCCTTTTGTCGAGAAAAGGGGCACTGGAAGAAAGATTGTCCTAAGTTGAGAAGCAAATCTGGCAAAGACAAGTCTGTTGCAGATTCAAATGTAGCTGAATGTGATGATTCAGATTTTTCATTAGCATTGATGCCATCAATAAGCAGTTCGACTGCTTGGATCCTGGATTCAGGCTGTAGCCACCATATGTGTCCCAATCGGGAATGGTTTTTCGATTTTAAAGAAATTGAAGGTGGAGTTGTCTATACAGCAAATGACAGCCCTTGCAAAACAACTGGAATTGGTTCAATCCAATTGAGGAATCATGATGGATCAATCAGAACTCTGACAGACGTAAGATATGTGCCCAGTCTGACGAAAAACCTCATTTCTATGGGAATCCTTGGGAGAAAGGGTTTCACTATAATCATTAAAAATGAAGTAATGAAGGTTATATCTGGAGCACTTGTGGTGATGAAAGGAGTTCAAAGGAGCAACAACTTGTATTACTATGAAGGCAATACAGTTGTTGGAACAACAGCAGCAGTTTCTAGTGATGACCATGAGCTAGAAATAACCAGATTGTGGCATATGCGCTTGGGGCATGCAGGCGAAAAATCCTTGAAACTTCTGGCGAATCAAGGATTATTGCAAGGAGTGCGAACCTGCAAATTAGACTTCTGTGAGCATTGCATCAAAGGGAAGCAGACGAGAGTGAAGTTTGGCACTGCAATCCATGATACCAAGGGTATTCTGGATTATGTTCACTCAGATGTATGGGGTCCTTCCAAAACTGCTTCAATGGGAGGTAAACACTACTATGTTACCTTTGTTGATGATTGTTCAAGAAGAGTATGGGTGTATACAATGAAGACAAAGGATGAAGTGTTGGAAGTTTTTCTCATCTGGAAGAAGATGGTAGAAACTCAGACGGGCAGAAAGATCAAGTGTCTTCGAACAGACAATGGCGGAGAGTACACAAGTGATCCCTTCATGAAAGTTTGCAGAAATGAAGGAATTGTTCGACATTTCACTGTCAGAAATACACCACAACAGAATGGGGTGGCTGAACGCATGAACCGAACTCTACTGGAGAAAGTTCGGTGTATGTTGTCTAATGCTGGATTAGGCAGACAGTTTTGGGCTGAGGCTGTAACATACGCATGTCATCTCATTAATCGTTTGCCATCAACTGCTATCAATGGCAAAACACCTTTGGAGGTGTGGTATGGAAAACCTGCTACAGATTATAATTCCTTACATGTGTTTGGTTCCACTGCATACTATCATGTTAAGGAATCAAAGTTAGATCCAAGGGCAAAGAAAGCTATCTTTATGGGGATATCCTCTGGTATCAAAGGATATCGACTATGGTGCCCAGAGACGAAGAAAATAATCTTTAGTAGAGATGTTACCTTTGATGAGTCTACCATGTTAAAGGTAACAAAGGAGCAGACGGATGGTTCTCCACAGCAGGTGGAGGAAACTCCCAAACAGGTGGAGTTTGATAGAAGAAAAATTGTTGATCCATCAATTGTAAAGTCTGATAAAATTACTCCTACGGCATAAGAGGAGATAATGGTAGAAAATGGATCAGATGAGGAAGCAGAGGTTTCAGCACAAGAACCTCTTCAGCAACTTGAGTCAATTGCACTACGAAAGCCGAAAAGGAATATTAAGAAACCTGCTCGACTTGAAGATATGACTAATTATATATCTTCAGTAGATGATGAGATTCCTTCCACTTATTGTGAAGCTATTCAAAGCTCAGAAGAAGAAAAGTGGAGAAAGGCTATGGAAGAAGAGATGCAGTCCCTTGAAAAGAATCAGACATGGAAGCTAGCAAGTCTGCCAAAGGGAAAGAAAGCGATTGGCTATAAATGGGTTTATGCAAAGAAAGACGGATTTCCTGATAAGAATGATATCCGCTACAAGGCAAGATTGGTAGCTAAAGGCTACGCTCAGAAGGAGGGAATTGATTATAATGAAGTGTTTTCTCCAGTTGTAAAACATTCCTCCATAAGAATACTGCTGGCTTTGGTAGCACAATTTGATCTGGAACTAGTTCAGCTGGATGTAAAAACTGCATTTTTACATGGAGACTTAGAAGAAGAAATCTACATGACTCAACCAGAAGGATTTAAAGTTGCTGGAAAAGAAAATTTGGCGTGCAAGTTGAGCAAATCGTTGTATGGATTGAAGCAATCTCCAAGACAGTGGTACAAACGATTTGACAAGTTTATGATAAGGCAGAAATACACAAGAAGCAAATATGATCATTGTGTATATTTACGCAAGCTACGGGATGGTTCCTTTATCTATCTCCTCCTTTATGTTGATGATATGCTGATAGCTTCAAAAGATGAAGGAGAGATTCAGAAGTTAAAAGCTCAACTAAATCAGGAATTTGAAATGAAGGATTTAGGGGAAGCTAAGAAGATTCTCGGTATGGAGATATGCAGAGACAGAAAATTGGGGAGACTTTGTTTGACTCAGAAACAATATCTGAGAAAAGTACTAAAGCGTTTTGGGATAAATGAGAATACAAAACCAGTTAGTACTCCACTTGCTCCTCATTTTAAGCTCAGTGCATCTTTATCTCCGAAAAGTGATGAAGAACGAGAATATATGTCAAAGGTTCCATATGCAAATGCTGTTGGTAGCTTGATGTATGCAATGGTGTGTACGAGGCCTGACATTTCACAAGCAGTTGGAGTTGTGAGCAGGTACATGCATGATCCTGGCAAAGGACATTGGCAAGCTGTGAAATGGATTCTACGGTATATTCAGAATACTGTAGATGTTGGTATAATGTTTGAGCGGGATGAGAAAAGTGGTCAATATATAGTTGGATATTGTGATTCCGACTATGCAGGTGATTTAGACAAACGTCGATCTACTACCGGTTATGTGTTCACACTTGCAAAGGCACCGGTTAGTTGGAAGTCCACCTTACAGTCAACAGTTGCTTTGTCTACAACAGAGGCAGAGTACATGACAGTTTCAGAAGCTGTTAAGGAGGCAATTTGGCTTCAGGGGTTGTTGAATGACTTGGGAATTGGTCAGAAGCATGTCAAAGTGCATTGTGACAGTCAAAGTGCTATTTGTTTAGCAAAGAATCAAGTTTATCATACAAGGACGAAGCATATCGATGTTCGATATCATTTTGTACGGGAAATTCTTGAAGATGGTGGGATACTTCTTCAGAAGATTTTGACTGCTGAAAATCCCGCAGATATGGCAACGAAAGTTGTGACAAGTGTCAAGTTCCAACATTGTTTGGACTTGATAAATGTTATTAGAATTTGAAATTGGGCGCTTTGAAGCGCATTTGGAGACATTACTGAAATTTGTAATATAAGAGTTTAGAGGATGTTTGTTTGGAATTGTGAGATTGTCAAGGTGGAGATTTGTTGAAATATGACAATCCCACATCGGAAAGAGATGATTTTTCCACCATAGCATTAGGCTATAAAAGGACTTCATCCCCTCTTAACAATTCATCCCAAAAACCACCAATCTCTCTACTTCTAAGATTGGTTGTATTTTTCCTCTCTCTCTTGTAATATTTCACTTTGTAATATTTCTTTGAAATAGTGAAATATTATTTTAGTAGTGTCCGAGGACGTAGGCATAATTGGCCGAACCTCGTTAAATTCTGGTGTTCCTTTTATTTCTATTTAATAGCTATTGTCGGGTCTTTTACTTTGTGATATATTGTGCTTTAAATTATCTTAGAAAAATTCTGTCACCAAGACTCAAGAGTCTAAGGAAGTTGGTTTTTAAGGGAGACCATTTGTGACTCCACCAACTACCTGGGAATTTTTCTTTGTCTTAATTTTTGGCACAATTATTCATTTTGGTGGAAACTAACCCGATTTCCACAACATTCGCTACCTTCTTAATATGATCATGCCTACACAAGAAGTATGATCCATCAAGACGCAGTTTTCAGCAAACCTTTCAAGCAGGTGGGCAAAAGAAATATTTGGAAGTTGCCCAAATAATTCAAACTGCTCAAAGAGAGGAAAGAGACCCACTTTATTTACTTCCTCAAAAGGCTGCTTTAAACACTCGACCAAGTAATTCAGATAATCTAAATGCAGGATAGTTGTGAGCCTACCCGGATAGGGGCTTCCTCTCCTTCCAGCTCTTCCAGCAATCGGTTTAACTTGTGATGCTGGAACTGGAACTGGAACAATCTTATCACCATTGTAATTTGAAAGACTATTAAAAACTACTCTTCTGATATTGAGATTCAAGCCCAACCCAAAAGCATCACTTGCAACCAGCACACCAAATTCATTATCTTGATCATTGAATCAGATAGCATGCTGTCTATGAGTCTCTGGTGGTAAGGCACCATAAATAACACAACAGAGATCCTTCATGTATTTCTCAATTGCCAATTTTATCTCAGAAATTTCTCTTCTTGAAAATGCAACCACACAATCCCCAGAACGTAAATTTCGAAGATCTCCCAACAGTGTTTTGGCTTCAACTACTAATGGTTTGAATCTGCTATAATGATGTTCCAGCAATTCTTCCCCAGTTTCTGAACAGTTCCTAAGAACATTCAGAACAATTGGATATCCACGTAAATGAATCTCATCAGCCTTCAAACCAAGTAATGCTCTTGTCCAGGCATAGCATAACCTCTACATGAGTCTGCCATCATTTGGATCTAATCAATAACAGCCACATCATATAACTCATCAGTTGACACCATTTTCACAGTACAAGCTACATGGTTCGAGAATGGCACATTTTTCTTCTCTTTCCCTGTGTGAAGACTACAGTAAACACCAAACGCATTCACCTTGTCAAAAAAACTTCCATTGCCAAGAGCCTAAGTGGACTGCAATAAACACCCTTCTTAGCTTCTATAAATTGCTGCAGTGCAATTTATAGAAAGTCTTCAGATATGGAGGCTTTTCGGCATGTAGTAGATTGTTGTTGCTTTCGTGATTTGGGTTTTCAAGGAGCTTGTTTTACATGGGATAATGGAAGGAGGGGAGGGGCAAGGGTTAGGGAGAGGTTTGATCGTTTTCTTGCTAATGGTGAGTGGTTGGCAGTTTTTGCTGGTTCTGTAGTCAAGCACTTGAGTCGAATCTGTTCAGATCACTGCCCGCTTTTATTGAGTTCTACTGAAGCCCTCAAAACAAAAAAGGTTGGCAGAACGCCAGTGGAGATTTGAGGCTATGTGGCTACGGGATACTTCCTGCGAAGAATTGGTTAGAAATTCATGGCAATTAAGTTCGGGTAGTCTCCTTAATCCGGTTAAAGGAAAAATGGAGGCATGCACTAGAGCTCTTAGATCTTGGAGTAAGAAAAACTTTGGCAATCTTAAAAAACAGATTAAGATTAAATCAGAATTGCTCCTTAATGCTCAAAATAGAGCATGTACTGAAGCTGAGAGTTTAAAAGTGAGACATCTGCAGCGGGAAGTGGATGAACTTTTGTATAGAGAGGATATTTTATGGAGACAACGCTCTAGGCTGTATGGCTGAAGGAAGGGGACAGAAATACAAGGTTCTTCCATTATAAGGCTTCATACAGACGTCGATGAAATACTATCAACAGTTATTAGAATGTGATGTTTAGGATTGTTGTCCATGTGTTTCTGTTTGTGTCAACTAGTTCTAGATTTATAGGAGTTGGTTATTTTTTTGGTTTTTGATCATGTTCATATCATGACACAATTATAGGTCAATGATCTTTATATTTTATTTCAGTTCTTATATAAATTTGTAACAAAATGGATTAATTTTTATTCTCTGAAAAATCTATTTCTGCTGCAATTTTTTCTGTTCTTCTTCAACTTGATTTTTTTCAAACTAACAGTGGTATCATAGTACATCTTCTTAAGGGACCTGTGTTTATCTTATCTCCATGGAAACTGAAGTCAATTTTACTGCCATAAATCCATCGGTTTTCAATGGATCAAATTATCAAATGTGGGCAGAATGTGTGGAGACATACTTGGAAGCTTTGGACTTATGGGAAGCTGTGGAAGAGGACTATGAAATTCCTGTGCTTCCAGCAAATCCCACCATAGCACAACTAAAGACTCATAAGGAGAAGAAAACAAAGAAATTGAAGGTAAAAGCTACATTGTTTGCAGCCGTCACTCCAAATATTTTCACAAGAATCATGTCTCTAAGGACAACAAAAGAGATATGGGACTACCTCAAAAAGGAGTATGAAGGTGATAAGAGAATAAAAGGTATGCAGGTGTTAAATCTCATAAGAGAGTTTGAACTGTAGAGAATAAAATAGTCTGAATCAATCAAAGAATATTCAGACAAATTGTTGGGAATTGTCAACAAGGTGAGACTTTTGGGAACTAAATTCAATGACTCTAGAATTGTTGAAAAAATTCTAGTTACAGTACCTGAAAGGTATGAGGCCACAATAACTGCACTTGAAAACACAAAGGATCTGTCAAGAATATTACTAGCAGAATTGTTGAATGCTTTTCAAGCTTAAGACCAAAGGAGATCTATGAGAGAAGATGCACCTATAGAAATAGCCCTTACAGCCAAAGATCAAGCTACAAACAGAAACAGGTTCAAAGAAAAAAAGAAAGACAGTGCAGAAAATAATACCAGTGCAGAACCAGCGACTGGAAAAGGGAGAAAGGATGATCAGAAGAAGTCATATCCACCTTGTCAGCATTGCAACAAGAAAGGCCACCCTTCTTTCGAGTGTTGGAGAAGACCTAATGCTAAATGCTTCAAATGTTAACAAATGGGGCATGAAGCAATTATCTGCAAGAACAAAAGAAAGCAGAATGAGGAAGAGGCAAAAGCAGCAGATGAAGAGAAAAAAGATCATTTGTTTGTTGCCACATGTTTCTCCAACTTGAACTCATCTAACTGCTGGCTAATAGATAGCGGCTGCACTAATCATATGACTCATAATAGAGACCTTTTCAGAGAATTGGGTGAAAGCAACTCATCAAAGGTTAAAGTTGGGAATGACAAGTACATTACTATGAAAGGAAAAGGTACAATAGCTATTCTTACTTGTTTTGGTTTTAAGTTTATCACTGATGTGTTATATGTGCCAGACTTAGATCAAAATTTATTAAGTGTGGGACAACTTGTTGAAAAGGGGTACAAAGTAGTTTTTAATGAAAATACTTGTCTGATTAAAGACATGAGTGGTAGCAATTTGTTCAAAGTTAAGATGAATGGAAAGATTTTTGCTCTGAATCCATTGGAGGAGGAGCAAACTACTTTTCCAGTAGGTGAGAACACTGCTGAATTGTGGCACAAAAGGCTGGGACATTGTAATTATCAGGGTCTTTTTCAAATGAAAGCTAAGGAATTAGCAAATGGACTCCCAGAATTTGATGGTCAAGCTCCTCATTGTAAAGCCTATAATTTTGGAAAGCATATCAGAAAACCATTTCTCAAGTCTGCTTGGAGATCAAACAAGAAACTTAAATTGGTGCACATAGATGTTGTTGGTCCTCAAAGAACTGCTTCACTCAATGGTAGTGTCTACTATGTCATCTTTATATATGACCTTACTCTGCTGGATCTTCTTCACGAAGCACAAGTCAGAGGTAGCACCAATCTTTAAAAGATTCAAGGCAAAAGTTGAAAATGAAAGTTGTTGCAAAATTCAGACCATCAGATCTGACAATGACAGGGAATACACATATGCCACTTTCAATCAATTTTGTGAGGAATATGGTATTCATCATCAACTGACTACTCCTTATACCCCTCAACAAAATGGGGTCAGTGAAAGGAGAAATCGATATATCTTGGAAATGGCAAGATGTATGCTACATGAAAAAAAATGTCCCAAAGCAGCTCTGGGCAGAGGCAACTAACACATCAGTTTTTTTGCAGAATAGGCTGCCTACAAAAACAATTGAAGGCAAAACTCCATTTGAGGCATGGTATGGCTATAAACCAACCTTGAATCTTATTAAAATATTTGGTTGCCTATGTTTCACATATGTTCCACAAATAAATGGGGACAAGTTAGATAAAAAGTCATCTCCAGGAATATTCATTAGCTACAGTTCAACTGCAAAAGCTTACAAAGTTTATCAGCCACAAAATGCAAAAGTAGTTATTAGTAGAGATGTCCATTTTGTAGAAGAAGAGGAATGGATTTGGGATACTGAATCTCCTACAAAGTCTAGAGGGCAATATCTAAAGCTTTCATACTTGAATTCAGCAAATCAAAATCTTGAAAATTGGGATGTTGAGGTAACTGATGATAGACCTGTCAGGGGAACAAGATCACTTGTTGATATTTACCAAAGGTGCAATATGGCTGTGTGTGAACCTACCAGCTATGTAGAAGCAAAACAAAGCCAATGTTGGAAAGTTGCAATGGAGGAGTAGTTGTTTATGATTAAAAAAAATAAGACATGGGAGCTGGTTAATAGGCCTCAAGACAGAAAGGTCATTGGGGTAAAATGAGTTTATAGAACTAAGCTAAATGCTGATGGTTCTATAAACAAACATAAGGCTAGGCTTGTTGTGAAAGGATTTGCTCAAGTGCCTGGTGTTGATTATTCTGATACGTTTGCACCAGTAGCTAGACTTGATATAATTAGGCTCTTGCTTGCCATTGCAGCTCAATTCAGCTGGAAGGTATATCAACTTGATGTCAAGTCAACCTTCTTGAATGGCTATCTTCAAGAAGAGATCTTTGTTGAGCAGCCTGAAGGGTATGAGAAGGAAGGAGATAAAGACAAAGTTCTTCTGTTAAAAAAGGTCATCTATGGCCTGAAGCAGGCCCCAAGGGCATGGTATAGCAGAATAAATGAGCATTTACAAGGCCTTGGTTTTAAAAAGAGCCTCTCTGAATCTACCCTTTATGTCAAGCAAAATGAAGATGAAGTTCTAATCATTTCATTGTATGTGGATGACTTACTGGTCACTGGAAACAAGGCAGCTGCCATTGAAAAATTCAAAGATGAAATGAAGAAGGAGTTTGAGATGACAGATTTGGGATTGATGACCTTTTTTCTTGGATGGAAATCAAGCAGGCAGAAAATGAAGTTTTCATTTGCCAAAAGAAGTATGCCAAAGAGATTTTGAAGAAGTTCAAGCTAGAAGAATGTAAAGGGATGAATACTCCTATGAACTTAAAAGAGAAGCTCAGCAAGAATGATGGTGCAGAAAAAATTGATCCAGCATATTTCAGAAGCTTAATTGGTTGCCTTATGTATCTCACTGTAACCAGACCAGATATTCTAAATGTAGTTAGCATTTTGTCAAGATTTATGCATTGTGCAAGTGAATTGCAGTTAAAGGCAGCAAAAAGGGTTTAAGATATGTGAAGCAGACTTGCAATTTTGGAGTGAAATACACTAAGTGCAATGAGTTCAAATTGTTAGGGTACTCTGATAGTTACTGGGGAGGTTCAATTGATGATATGAAAAGCACATCAGGTCATTGTTTTATCCTTGGTTCAGGTGCATTCTCTTGGAACTCGAAGAAGCAAGAGATTGTGACTCAATCCACAGCAGAAGTAGAGTTCATTGCTGCCACTACTGCTGTGAATCAGGCTCTTTGGCTGAGGAAAATTCTAATAGACCTCAACTTAGAACAGATTGGAAGCACGCAAATTCATGTTGATAACTAAGCTGTTATTGCAATTTCCAGAAATCCAGTCTTTCACAGAAAGACAACACTTTAACATTAAATTGTTTTTCTTGAGAGAGGTGCAGAAAAATGGAGATATTGAATTGGTTTATTGCAAGTCAGAAAAACAAGTTGCTAATATACTGACAAAGCCTCTATTAGCTAGCAGATTTGATGAATTAAGACAAAAACTTAGTATTTGTAGCTCCTAAACAAGGGCGAGTATTAGAATGTGATGTTTAGGACTGTTGTCCATGTGTTTTTGTTTGTGTCAACTAGCTCCAGATTTGTATGAGGTGGTTATTTTTCTGGTTTTTGATCATGTTCATATCATGACACAATTATAAGTCCATAATATTTATAGTTTATTTCAGTTCTTATATAAATTTATAACAAAATGGATGAATTTTTATTCTCTGAAAAATCCATTTCTGCTGCAATTTTTTCTGTTCTTCTTCAACTTGATTTTTTTCAAACTAACAACAGTATTCCGGAAAGCCATGGCAATTGGGTTACGGGTGATGAGGAGATTAACTATGTAGTCCATGATTTTTTTCAGAAGTTATTCACTAGCAAACAGTGGCCCAACTTGAATGCTGTCATAGATGCCGTTGATGCTGAACTTGAAGATGCCATGTCTGAAACTTTAAAAGCTCCTTATACTGCAGAAGAGGTCTCTTCAGCATTGAAGCAAATGCACCCTTTTAAGGCCCCGTGCCCCGATGGTATGCCTGTTCTCTTCTTTAATTCTTTTTGGCATATTATTGGTTCTGATGTGACTTCGATGGTCCTTAACTTTCTAAATTCTGGTTGCTTGCCGGATAATGTGAATCACACTTTGATTACTCTTATCCCCAAAGTCAAAAATCCTGAAAGTATGAAAGACCTTCACCCTATATCTTTATGTAATGTCATATATAAAATAATGTCTAAGGTCCTTGCTAACAGACTTAAATTGGCTTTGCCTAGCATTATTCACGAAACTCAATCAGCTTTTGTCCCAAACCGTCTAATTTCGGACAATGCTATTGTTGCTTTCGAACTTTTTCACTCCATGAAACATAGGATGAACATAGGATGAAAGGCAAGCAAGGTTCTTTTGCTTTCAAGCTTGACATGAGTAAAGCATATGATAGGGTTGAGTGGTATTTTCTTCAAGCTATTATGTCAAAGATGAAATTTCCAGTCCATTTCATACACTTGATGGATCTGTAATTTTCTCATTAATGGATCTGTAAAAAGCTTTTTGAGGCCACATAGAGGTCTTCACCAAGGAGACCCTATCTCGCCATATCTGTTTGTGCTATGTGCAGAAGGCTTCTCCTCTCTTATTAGGCAAGCAGAAAGGCAAGGCTTGATCCATGGGACAGGAGTTAGAAGAGGAAGTCCAAAAGTTTCACACTTGTTCTTTGCAGATGATAGCATCCTATTTGCCAGAGCTAATGTTCGTGAGAGTATGGTTTTGAAGGAGACTATTTAGAAGTATGTAGAGGCTTCGGGGCAGCTTGTAAATTTTGCCAAGTCTGAGATCTCCTTCAACAAAAATGTAGAGCAAAGGAATAGAGAACTCATTAAGTCCATTTTTGGTGTTAACGAGGTTGACAGTCACTCTCGATATCTTGGTCTGTCAGGTATAAAAGGACATCTTAATAAAATTTATAGCCCAATCGATTCCCACTTACATAATGAGTTGCTTTGCTCTTCCTATAACTTTTTGTGAAGAGATCCAGAGCCTGATAAGCAAATTCTGGTGGGGTAACGATTTGAAGGATAGTAAAATTCATTGGGCGAGATGGAATAAGTTGTGTTTGCTTAAAAATGAGGGGGGTTTGGGTTTCCGTAACTTTAGATGTTTCAATTTGGCTTTTCTTGCCAAACAAATTTGGAGACTGATTCACATGCCCGACTCCTTATGTGCTAAAATTATAAAAGCCAAATATTTCCCCAAACTAGATATCACTAATGTAGTTGTGGGATATAATCCTAGCTACTTTTGGAAGAGTGTACATGAGGCTATATTTATTATTAAAGAAGGCCTATGTTGGCCAATCAGGAATGGATCTACAGTTAGTATATGGAATGATAACTGGCTAGCAAATTGCTTAACAAAAAGCCCAAACTTCTTCATTTAAATGCTAAGGTAAATTGCTTGATTGATGAGGAGACCACATCTTGGAAATGTACACTCGTTAGAGATGTCTTTTTACCTTTCGAGGCTGATTGTATTTTAAAGATCCCTTTAAGTGTTAGAAAACCACCAGATGCGAGCTTCTGGCCTGCTGAAAAGAACGGGGTATATACTGTTAAAACTGGTTATCATCTGGCTTTCACTTAATGTTGGATTCTAAGGACAACCCTAGCTCTTCAAGAACAACCCATTTTCAAATGGAACATCATTTGGAGTAGTGTTATGCCTCCCAAAATCTGCCACTTTTGTTGGAGACTAGTGTCGGACCAACTCCCAACCTTCGTATATCTGGAAAAGAAGAAAGTAAAGTGTTCAACTCTCTGCCCCAGGTGCGGCTCAGACAGGGAATCTTCCATTCACATTTTTAAGGATTGTTCTTGGGTCCAATATGTTTGGTTCTGCAGCTCACTGGGTCTCAAGAGTAAAGATCGTTTTGCTCTATTCTGTTTCCTCTTGTGGGAGATTTTGAAATGACCGCAACAGACTTGTTCATGGTAATAAATGCAAAGATCAAACTCTTTTAGCCCACTATGCTGAGATTTTTGTGATGAATTCTTATCCGCCAATCATGATTCTACGCCTTTAAAGGGGTCTGGTGATGTATTTTGGAAAGCTCCATCAGCTAGCAGAGTCAAAATAAATGTAGACTCAACTTATTTTTAAGAGCCTGATGTAGCTGGTTTGGGTTTCGTAGTCCGTGATGCTTTTGGTGGAGTTCTTCTATCTGGAGGTCAAAGAATGTTAGAAGTGCAAGATGTGGCTTTTGCTGAGGCATATGCTATTGGGTTTGGGCTATCTATAGTCAGTGAGTGTGGTTTCGCTGAAATGCAAGTAGAATCATATGCTTTGGTGGTGATAGATTCTATTCTTGTTCCTGGTTCCAAACGGAGGCTCTATTAAAATTATTCTAGATGACATTTTAGCTTTGAAATCTAAGTTTTACTTTATATCTTTTGCCTTTGTGAGTCGATCGTGTAACAAAGCAGCCCCTGCAATTTCTCAATGGGCTAAAATCTCTAGAGAATTTCTTGGTTTTGAAGGAGGATGTTCCTCCTCTTGCAGTTCCTTCGGTTTAAGCAGATGTTGTCTCGCTTTCTTGTTAATGAAGTTCGTAGTTTTTTTCTTCAAAAAAAAAATTGCTGCAGTGCATTGTAAGTGTTACCATTGTTTGTTCGGCCACAATGATTAGATAATTTTCCGTTTCATTGCCCGTGGTAAAGGGAACCATGTGTGTGGCTTCATAAGGTCTGCTGACTCAATCATACTCTTAAACCTCCCAATCTGATCAGAAAAATGTTCAAGGCAGAGAGAGAGAGATCAAGGGAAAGTGGTAAGCCACCATAAACCCTGTACCACAGTCGATCCAAGAAATTCAAGGCTTTAAAGCTGTTGGAGTCCGGCTGGCGTCTTGTTCGGATTTTGAGTCCGTTTACATTTATTTTTTCTCTCATAAAAAGAAAAATTACCGCTTTTGGAATTCATAAATCTAAAGTTTTCATTTTTCAATTAAAAATTTATTTAATTATTTCTTTTAATTTTTAATTTCAAAATTAATTCAATTTATCAATTAATTATATTCACTTATCATTTATTAAATATTATTTTAGTGTTTTGTTCGGATTCAACAAATACACTTTAGAATTGGATTTTGGGACATTTTTACTTTTTTACTTTCACTTTCTTTTTGCTCTTATACTTTCATTTTCTTGATTAACATATTTTGGTCATTTAAATTTTATAGTATATTATTTCTTTTAATTGAAATTTTATTCAATTAAATGATTATTCATTTATAAATTAATTTGGTGTTTAGATATTTTATAAATAAGTACTAAATGAAAATTTATTCAATTGACTTTTTTTAATTCATCATTAATTGAATGACAAGTATGTTATAAGTAGAAATTAAATCAATTTAAAAATAATAATTAAGAGTCAATTAAACAATATTTTTAATTTATCATTAATTGAATGACAAGTATTTTATAAATAGAATTAGATTAATTTAAAAATAATAATAAGAATCAATTAAACAAATTTGAGAGTTGGAAGGTATTGGATATGGCATTTTTTTTTTAGTTTTTTAAAAACTAAAAATTATTTTCAGTGTTTTATTTATTCAGTTTATAAAAACCATTTTAACTTTTTTTTTCAAAAAAAAAAAACAAGCCCATAAATTAGTCCATAATAATAAATAATCCACAACACAACATAAAGAAGGGCAGCCTCCATGGTAACAGAGCTCCTCCATTATAGCTAGCCAATGAGCCGAACAGGGAGCAAATTGATTTTCAACCGCAGAAAAGCTAAAGGGCATAAAGAAATTTGCAAGTTCACATCCACCTAGTATGATAGACATCAAACACCCAATAGATCTTGAGCTTTCATCAGTCATCAAGGCAGAAAACCATCGCAAAAACGAGCACCAGATTGTGCAAAACTCCCAGCAACAAATCCACTCCTTGGCTTCCACAGATTTGAATACAACCCAGGAGAGAAGCTGCAAAATAATAATAATAATAATAATAAGTCCCTATCTGGACCAGTAACTCATAGAGGCATTGTTGCCGGTGATGGGAAGCAGGGACCTGCTAGTGGTGAGAAAACAGTTGGATCCGATGGACACAATCTTATGCTATTATCCAAGACCAGTTCAAAAATGGGAACTGATCTACGGTGGGAATGTGGGTGTTGCCGGTGGAAAGAAATTTTAGAGGTAAGAGACAATGAATTGGTGGCCGGTGTAGGGATAAAAAAAATAAAAGTTAAGAAACAAAATCAAAGAAACTTTTGTGGTTTCAAGAATTTTTGTTTTTAATTAAAATAATTTATTGTTTCCTAAAGGAAACAAATTTATTCCATAGAATGTAGGTAAGTTTTCCTTTCGATTGCATAAACAGCCCTTCGATGTTATATCTAATTATCTACGTTAGATTTCAACTAGAAATCAAACTATGAAATTCATGTACTCTTTTCCTATTGAATAATCAACAATTGCTTAGCTAGAAAGTTCGTTTTCACGAGGGACATAAAGATTTTGCACAATGATCACAGAATTTCTTAATTCCTTGCGTAAAGCTATATATATACAACTAAAACTTAATTAGTTGAGGACAAGGTCCTCCTTTTCAACCATATGCTTCTTCCACTTCTTTGCGTCGATTCCACAAACAGTGGATGTAGATGTAGTCCTGAGCTTGATGATGCTGGCTCTGATGAACTCCTCAATTGTTTAACATAATTTCCATCATCATCATCATCATCATCACTTGAAATTTCTGATTCTTTTATAGGTATTTTTGCCATTGCCTTATCAGCTGAAAAATTGCTTTCTTCTTCTTCAGTATTCCAGCTGCTAGAGTCTCCCTCACTGAAATTTTCAGCAGAAGAGGATGTATCACTAAGTGCATTAAAAACAGTGACATTTTCTTTCTTTCCGCTTTGAAAAGAATAGCTTCTTGATTTTCCATCATAAACTGGAAGAATGGATTTTGATTTCAGTCTTAATTGATCCCATCCTAAACTGTAAGATGTTGATAGCTTTCTTTCGATGCCTTGTCTTTCTCGTACCAAATCTCCCAATTCTTCAATTACTTCATTTGCCACTGCTTCCTCTGAAGCCTTTTTTTCCAGTTCTGTTATTGTCCGGTTGAGTGCTTTCTTCTTCAGTTGGAGAGATCGCTGAAAGTCTTTAGAGGGTAAGAACATGACCAACAGTAACATTTTTCACTTAAAAAGAAAATTCAGTTTCTTGTTATGGTTCTCACTCGTTTTTCTAGAAAGTTTCCCAAGTCTTGATCCCGAAGCTTCTTTTTGCTCCAAAATATGCAGCAGAATCGCACAAGTCCGGCTAAGACTATCAAGATTATGGACTCAAATAACAGGAACAGCATTATTGCCCTCTCATTACCTGAAAAAATCAGTAAGACAAGTTTTCAAGACTGTGGCCTCTCAAGCAAGATATACCATTTTGTTTCCTCTATTTCGGAATTGTATTTCTACCTGTGTATATCTTATGATGCTTGGGCCTTGCTTGCGAGCAGGTTGATACGAGCTTCTCATCTGTTTTTTGAAGGAAAAAAAGTAAGCAGAACATTCATTTTATAGAAGATGACAATGTGAAAGGAGAGAAGAAAATAACAATTACAATTGCTTCGGCATGGTAAAGGGTTGCCTATCCCTGCACCATTGAGAGAGGCCAAGATGTGAGTTCAATTACTTGCAAGAGATTAATATTGGTTTATTCATATTATAGAACCTGACCTGAAGCAGTAACAAAAGCAAGAAGGATCCCCTCATTCAATACAAAATATTGCAGATCACTTTGTGACAAGAAGGATAAAAATTGACCTGCCAGTCACAAAAATCAGCTATATGGTATCTAAAAAAAAGAAGATTGAATCCAAAGAAAGAAGTAAAATATTTAGAAAAAGATCAAGGATCGAATTACCAGGATAGCTTTCGGACCAGTAGATAGTTCTGGTTGCTGGAACCAACAAAGTAAAGACCACACCTTTGGGCCTCATTGCTGAGACATGAGTATACTCGCCGATTATGCGACTGACCTTTCCTTCCATTTGTGCCTGAGATATATACATTGCATAGCCAGAACAATCAAGAAATGGACTAACTTGGATAACATGATTCACTTCAGATGCTTTTGCGAATTTTTTTACTTCTCCAGTTGGTGAAATCGAGTACAGATATCCATCCAATGAACCAATAGATATCAATCCTGCCATAGTCATCAATAAGTAGAACAAAATACGGGAATCCAAAATAATTTCAACAGTGCAAATTTCTGAGATCAACCCTCAAATACCACATCCGATTGTCCACAATTATAGTTCCCATGGGTTTTACCCATGATCATTTCCAAATTAGAGTTTGCTAGATTTGACATGTTTTGATCATAAAACTTGTAAAGAGTTGGACAATAGTTTTTTTGAACTAATTTTTCAAAATCATCACAGATTGTATTTTTTTGACAAAAACTTTCAACCTCGAAGCCAAGCGGACTATTTAAGACTCCATTCATGGATCATACATTTACCATTAGAATCCACAACTGGTTCGCATTCAGCTGTACTTAATGGTCCAACACTTGTCTGCCATAGAACATTGCCTGTAGAAACATGTAATGCCAAGATAATAGCCTTGATGAGCACTGTAACATACAGAAGGCCATTGTTTCCCGGTGTGATGATGAAATCTTTGTCAAATGAGCTTAAATCTTGAACCCAGTTAAAGTGAGGGTTACCAAGAGACAGCGAATAAAGTTCTCCTGCAGTATTTGAAATCTGCAAGATTAAAAGCATATATCAATATCCTTGAATGTAAATTTCCTTCTAATAATATGAAGCAAAATTAGGAACGAGAAAAATCTTACATATATACTAGCCTGGCACTGATCTATCACAGGGACAGAAGTAAAATAGCAATCTGTAATGCTTTTCCTACAACCTAATCTGTAGCCAAACTGAGAAAGAACAGGTCCAACACTCCATAGAAGTTGTCCATGCATCATGTATGCAAATAATCCTCGGTTCTTAATGTTGATAAATAAAGATGAACTCAATGTGCTAACAGCAAGCCCTATAATCTCACCAGCATCTTTTTGACCTTTTTCTGGGCCAAAAAAGACCTGTGCCGTCGGTGGAGAAGGTCCATAATGAAGAAAATTTATCTCTAAGACTCTGTTCTCAGCAGTTAGATATATCTGCAAAATCCATTCGCTAATCAGAAGTTGCAGATATAAATGGTACTTTTGTGGTAGTTACTGAAGTGGGTTGGTTTCACGGAGACAGTTCAACAAACACATCAAGGATTTGTACAAAAGCAAAACCAATTGATAAGCAAACCCACATGCTAATGTGTGCAAATTGCATACCTTTCCTCTACCGGCATGAATAGGAGGCATGCTAAAATTACAAGTAAAAGGCAAATATAAAGTCCAGGCAATGGACCCATTGCTTTCAAAAGCAAAAAAATTCCTATCAGAACAAGCATAAATCCTTCCATCATCTGCAACTAGAGGTTTCGAAAGTCTAGAAGTGGTTTTTGTTGAAGGTTCTTTACCTGAAGCCAAAAACAATTTGTGAGAAGAAGAAATAGGAAGATAATTCTTAATTGAAGTTTTAAAAAAAAAAATCCAGAGAGACAAGTCAAACCAGGGAAATTCTGGAAATTTGTGTAAACTGATGCAGCGAGTAGCGGCAGGATGGCAAAGAAAATGATCCGCATTGCGGACAATTAATTTCCAAATTACAATTAAGATTCACAAAACAGACTAGGGTTTGATTTTTTATTATTATTGGAAAAGTAACCGTTACTTAACCGCTCAGATAGTGGCGGGAACAAATGCATAAAAATGTTATAATAATAATAATAAGAGGAGAGGAAGAGGAAGAAGTGGGAGACTGTGGAGCGTCGGATGTGATAGTGGATTTAATGGACGATAAGGATGGTATGGATATGAATATGCTGAAAGAAGAAGCCATGATTGGAGCTGAAGCGTGAAGAGGGAAAGAGAGGAGATTTGAATGAGGATGACACAAATGTTTCTACGGCAAAGAGACAGAAATACTGTGGCTTCATTCATGGGCTTTCAGAAGTATCATTTTCTTTTGCAACTACTGATTAGTGATGGATTTATGCTGCAAACTGAGTGGATTTTTAACAAAATTATATAAAATTGAACTAGTAATGAAACCACCACAGATTAATAATAAAGGCTGAAATGCAGAAAAGGGTTTATCTATGAATGAGAAAACCAGATTATCACACAATTTAATGTGCAATGGTAGCCCTTAGTTAATTACAGATATTGCTGTACACAAATTAATAGTTATGATAATAAGAATAGTAAGAAGTTGGTGTGTCTAAATAAGAGCAGCGGACAGCAGCGTAAGAGGTGGTGCAGTAATTCTAACACCTCTCTTCTTTCTCTTCTTCAACTTGGTGAAAACATAAAAGAACTCATCAAAGCTGTGGTGGAACAACTCCCATGGATTTTGATGGCTATAAAGATCACATTCAATAAGTAGAGAAGGAGGGAGTGTTAGTCCATCCAATTTCCTTCCAAGATAGTATAAAGTAAGTTCATTATCTGGGAAAAGAAACCGAAACCCTAATGGACATTCAAATCTTTTCATTCTCAGAGTAATTAATTGAATCTTTCTAGTGTAACAAACCCTACTTTTCTTCTTCAAGCTAAATATCATAAAAACCCTATATATGTTGATTCCTAATTAAGAAAACTCATATTTAGGAGAACTTAATATATATAGAGAAAAACAAGTTTTCCCTGTTTACTGGTTATTTTACGCGCCAGTTTGTTTTCCCTGTGAGCCAATATATATATATGCTAGTTTTCTTTTTCACTGAATTTCATGAAATGAATTCTAAATGTGCAGGTTTTACAAGAGAATGATAAGTGCTCAGTTGGAAAGAAATTCACACTTTATACTTGCACATAATTAAATGCCTTTTTTCCCAACACATAGTAGAGTTCTTTTCTAACAAATTAACATTTTGTACAACAAAATCAACTAATCTCTATTTTAATATCATTAATTAATTCTTCTCCTCTAGTATAATAGGTAGCTCTAAATTCTCACCACCTCTCTGAATCTTCAACATTACTGTGTCCCCCACGTTATATTCATCCAGGACTTTGTATAGTTCTGCTTTGCTTTTAACCTGATGAAAGAAAGCATACAAACATTAAAAAAAAAAAAAAAAAAATTATGATCATCAAAGCCCTTTCAATAGTTAACTGGAGTCTAGACCTGGAGCAGTTAAAGAAAGGTGACCATAACTAAGAGCAAAAGCAAGTGTTTGATTTCGCCAATCCATTTTTTCCTAAGGTTATACTATGCATTAATCCCATCTTTCAGTTTATCAGTCCAGACAATTTATACAGCTTAGACACGCCAAGTGAATGATTAATTGCAGTGTTCAAAAATATAAGAATTGAATTGAATGGACCAACAGGCAAAAGAGCAGTTTCAGCAAGAGGGAGCTAACAGGTATGTTATTCACTGCAATTATAATATCCCCCAGTACGATATTTCCACCAAAACCCCTTGTTGTAGGCAGTAATCCAGCCCTGGCTGCAAGACTATTGCCTGGAACCTGCAACACCATAAAGTAAAATTTCTACAAATGATTAATGATCTGAAAGAAAATTCTAAACTAGATTATGGTAAAAGAAAAACATATATTTTGAAGAGAGAAATTAGTAATGCACAGATGCCTACATATCCAATGAAATACCTGCAGGATGAGAGCCCCATTTCGAACGTTAAGTTGGTTTGCAATCAGATCAGGAGCAATTTCCACATTCAAACCAGCTCGAACAACCTAAAAATGAAGATACTCAGGCAAGTATTATCTCCATCCCTGAATGAAAAAATTCTACACTAGACTGCTGTAAATTTCTAAGAATTTACAAGAAAATAAATAAGGGGGGCCAGAATCTGATGGTAAACTTACTTTACCGAATTGAATTAACTGTGGTACAATCTTGAGCACTGTTGACGATGGGATGGCAAATCCTACACCAGCTGATGTCCCTGCAATAGAAATAAAATAAAAATTAAAAAGAAAGAAAGTTAAGACTTGTATAGAAAGTATGTAGTTGCTATGACACATCATTTTCTAATAACATTAACCACTTAATTCAGTCATGCCATTCAAAAATATCACATAGAATTGAACAGAGGAGAATGTGCTGATTAATATTGAATAATTCAATTTGCAAAATTAACCAAGAACACAATCTTTTTTTTTCAGACGATGTTATACAAACAATACGAAGAAAAAATATCACTAAGTTTACCTGTCTGAGTAAAAATTGCTGTGTTAATCCCAATTAAATTTCCTTTAGAATCCAATAAAGGACCTCCACTGCCATAACAAGAAACAGTAAAACAGGTAAAGCAGCATATTAGTATCTGCTGATGCATAATATATTTTTGCAAATTCCAGTGTATCAAGAACAACTGAAGGGGATACTCATAAAAAGGGGCAATCAGAGGGAAGGAACTGAGATTGGACGACAGGAATAT
This sequence comes from Triadica sebifera, assembly GCA_023653625.1. Classification (NCBI taxonomy): domain Eukaryota; kingdom Viridiplantae; phylum Streptophyta; class Magnoliopsida; order Malpighiales; family Euphorbiaceae; genus Triadica; species Triadica sebifera. Next base: position 22,176,338 of record CM042893.1, read on the forward strand.
ATGAGGTTTAGGAAGTATGTAGATACGAATATGATATGGCAAAGATGTATAATGCAATAATTTTCCAAAATATTACAATATTGATATGACTTGTGACAATTTGTGCATGTTATCTTAGTCACTTATACCAATTTTAGGAATTATTATAAAAGTATTTCATGGTTACAACTTATATCAATTTAAGTTCATAAACACTTGTAAGTTATAATTTGGTCAAAACATACACCGGGAAATCTTCGTAAATGCTTGCAAGGGATAATTTTCCCCTCACATACTGAAAAAATAAATACTGTAATGATAATAACATAGTAAATACAAGTGCAAAATATCTGAAAGCATCCAAAACATCTTGAAAACAAGAAAGAAATTTATTTAGAAAGTTGGGTGAAGTACCCAATAATCTGTGTTCTTTGGTTACGTATCTAAAACAAACCTATTCCCTGGATTGATGGCTGCATCTGTTTGAATTCCACCACCAATTGTGACTCCAGTTTGACTAAAAATATCTCGATTCAATCCACTTATTACCCCTACGGTAAGAGTATGATCGAAACCAAATGGATTTCCAATTGCAAGACACTGCTGCCCAACTTTAAGAGAAGAAGATTGCCCCACCTTAATTGGCCTCATCAGATCTTCAGATGCTTCCACCTAGCATTTTAAAGATATTGACACCTACATTAGAAACAAAAGTAGATGCACAAAATAAAAACTTTATGTTTCAGCTTCATGAAGCATCACAAATTCACAATGATATATAAAATATGACAACAATGCCAATTAATTGTTAATTTAGTTAATCATACGAACTTGGCAAATTTATGGCATTGGCAATGAAAACAAAAGCAATTGGCTGACTAAGGCTGGCATATATTTAGGTTAAACTTGGGTGCTTTCTATGGTTACTTTGAATTTAATAAGATTTTGAATATTGTCTTTATTACCTCAAAATTATATCTCAGCATTTTATCCAATAGTGGTTAGCAACAAAGTAAACTCTACTTTTTACGTACAAAGAAATGGTATCTCCCATAAATTGTTGAAAACTGTGGATGTAACAAAATTATATAGCAAGACCCTTTTTGAGGAAAAATATCTGAGTGATCAACTCCATAAATCAGTGAAATGTTGATTTGTTTGAATTTGAAATTGAACTACTTCAGCATTTTCCCTTTTTTCAATCTGCCAATCAGTTTTTAGATATAGACGCATATAAATGGAGAACAAAAGCCACATCTTACTTGGACATCATCATAAACATAAACCACCCCTCAAATGATGGGGAAAAGATTGCATGAATCTTAATATTTCGCCATGAACTTATACTGGACCAATGCAGTAAGTTCACATGCTTACTCAGCAGCGAAAATGAATTCTATACATTTTTATACCATTAACTAGAGTTGTATATCTAACATAGTCAAAGAAAACAACTCTTCATAGAAGGTCTATTAGATGCAGGCATGTAGCCAAGGGAATTGATTCTAAGAATCGGACAGCAACCAAATAAATAAATGGGTTAAAAATCACGCCGTAGAAGCACCAAAAATCTCCAGAACTTTTGGTGATGTCACAGACTTGATGCTAAAGATTGAACATGGCCCACAATGAATTTCCACAGGCAGCTAATTTATTTATGGAATATATTCTTATCCACGGTACATCAGATCGCTAAGACAATTCATAATGGAAACTGTCTCACGCTGAAGTAATTCAGAAATTAGAAGAAAGAGCACAGCAAAAAGCAATACCTTCAAGACAGCAAGGTCCTTAGCACGATCAGCACCAATCAATTTACCCTCAAAATTCTTCTGTACCCTTTTGAAAAACCATAGAAAATGTGAAATCAAGTGCAGCAATAATCATAAATGGTTTTCCAATTGCCAACCACCTCGACTATATAATTTCATTCCATCACACACAGTAAGGCACAATTAGTCTCACCCTTCCGAGGCAAGAATGTTAACTCGTGCAACAACTTGACCAGAGCTTGGATTTCTTGAAAGGGCATTGCCTATCACTAGATATTACAAAGAAAGAGAAATTAGCTTTGAAATTAACTGTCCTTCCGCTAGGCTTGAAAGAAGTCACCACTCAAAAGCATCCAACTAAATCAAAATATTTTGCTCAGCAATCCCACTGTATGCAAAACAAGCCTGATTATTCATGCTCAAAAGGTGAAGCAATAAAAAAAAGGGACAAAAGAAGAACAGTAATAACACACTTCAATATAGTAAACTACAAAAAGAAAAGAAAAAATTGCAGAAGATTTTCAGCCTTGATTATAAAAAAGATTCATGTGTTTGAATCAGTTTGAAGGCTTTGATGATAAACAGACAGCCAAAATATCAAAGAAAACCAGAAAATTGGAACACCTTAAGTCATTCTGTAATCTCACTCAATAGAATAGATCACACAGCAAAAGGTACCTATCTGCTGTGCCAGGACTACTAGCAAATTAAGCTATAGATCAAAACTTGGTTTTTTGAGCTCCTTACATAGTTCTTACCGTGATAATTTGTCACGATGTGTCCCTTCCCATCCCAAACTACTCCAGAACCATTCCCTTCAGGAATCTGCAAATTATATCAACAACAATTAATATGCACTAAAAAGTACAATCATAAGTGCGAGGCATTCAGATGTCAAAGAATCAACAGAGTACCAAGAACATTTAATTGCAAAAAATACCTCAACTACACCAGTTACATTTAGCTGTGGGCGCAATGTTACATCAAAAATGTTGACAACAGAGTATGTATTCTTCTCAAAGAGTTGGACAATTCTTTCCTGACAATGATACACATGGTATAAGCATGAAATTTAGTAAAATAAATTTACTAATAATAACACTGTCTAATGTAATTGAAAATTAACCTCAGTAGGGAAGAGAGCTCCAGACGGGAAAACAGGTGGAGTTACTTCTTCAACAGTAACAGATGGATCCCCTAGTGCGTGGGCTACATATCAACAAATGATCACATGCGCAGCAGCAAAGACTGATGAGCGAAATAAAAAACCAGTACATAGAGTATGACAAAAATGATGGAAAACAAATTAAGACACCAGACCAAATCACCACAGATATTTTTCATTTAAGGCATGTAGAATGCATTCCATTGACCTTTACAAGCAAGGAAACAAACCAACCACGGAATTTTATAATTTACAACAAGCATAGAGCTCTCTAGCAAGCAGCAGATACATTCCTGCCATTAATCTTTAGCCAACAGCTCCCTTTATGGCTTCTGAAGTACATTGGTCTATCTTTTAAAAATTTCCACAGAAACACATTTCAATAAATGCTTGTAAGAACGAAGCTAATTAAGATCAACTATCAGATAATATTACTATTATACCTGCCATATATACTTCATTGACAAGTTACAGTCAAATTGTTTATCATGTTTGCGATTATTTGGAACAAGCACAATGATTAACTTCAGTTACAAAGAAATTTCCGGTGATTACATTAATAAACTTCAAGCAGTAAACTATTAATCTGACTTGCTCCCTAATATTTTTAGCAAGTTAAATTTCCTGGGAGAAAGCAACAACACAATCAGAAGAGATGAAGTGTGTATGGATCTCATTACAACACAATCGATGTAATTCGATTTTAAGTCCTCAAGTAAATTTCAAGCAGCGGCATAAAGCTGAATTGTGCGGACCTGATAAGTACCTTGTAGGATAACACCACAAACACATGAACAGGCTTGTGAGCAACATTCGCCGTGTCGTGCTAGGACTACTTTTGCATATTTCATCAGACAAATAATGGGTACCATCTTTAATAGCTCTACAAACACCAAGAGAAGAACTTGAAACAGTTTTGAGTGGAATATATCACCGCTTGAGAAAAAGGAATACACAACTATAGACCAACAATTACTCTTTCAGAACTATTTTTCCCATTTTCATGTCATTATAACTAAAATCACTATGATTTGCTTCAACGAACAAGAACCAAAATCTAAGTGTATATATATATAGATATATATACAGAATAAGCAAGTTAAGGAAAAAGAAGAGAAGAGAATGCAGTGGCGACCTGGAAAAGGAGAAGGAATGGGAAGAAACGACGTCGCGGAGAGAATCATCGGAGGAAAGAGAGAAAGAAGACAAGAGCTGTCTGCGACCCAAGAAGAAGCGTCTTGGGAAAATGATGATTCGATGAGGTAAAGATTTTTGCAGTGACCATGAATTGCATGCCAACATTTGCATTTCTAAATCCTTTTATAAATACATAAATATCTAAAATGCTAAAACAATAAATCCGAGAAATCAAAGATATGGGTTTTAGCTGCGGGATAAGGGTCTTAAAGTAGAAATGCGAGCAAGAAGATAAGAATTTGAGTAAGCTAGCCATCATTCTCGATTTTAAGGCTTACGTTGGTCCGTGGAGCTGCCCAATCGAATCAGACGGGTTTTGCACGGATCATTTCGAATTCAAGTCGCCAAAACCGAAAAAACCAAATCAATTTTAATTCCGTTTGTTTGTTTATTTATTTATTTATATATGAGATTGGTGGAAGACGACAACATATTTGATATTTTTTCATGTACATTGACAAATGTGTAGCTGCTTCATTGCCCATAATTTGATATGATTTTAATCTATCAGTAACATAAGACATTTGATATGATTTTAATCTATCAGTAACATAAGATCGTTAGTAACTAGGTTTAATATAATTTCATCTTGTCCAAATTATTCTAAATAATTGAACTAAAATTTTAATTCGATCCCATTATTTAGAGTGATTCGATTCAATTCCGATAATATATTTTTAAAAGATAAATTCAAATATTAAATTAGTTTAGATATTGATAATTTTTAATTATTTGACTTAAAATCAGCATAGCTGAAAAAATCCTTTTTTTTTTGTTTTTCCTATAATTCAATTTGATTCAAATAAATAACTTTGGTAATTCGGTTCAGGTATTGACCAAAATATACCACTGCACAAGTATATGTTGAAGGAGGGAGAAAATAGGATTCGATTGCTTAAGAGAATTCTAAAATTTTTAATCATCATCTGAATTACCAGTGATTCTCGAATATGTATATAGATATATACATAAGTAATTAATTTATCCAACTTCAGAATTGAGATATTATCATAATCTATATTTAATATCAAAGAGTTGGGCCAGCAACAACCCATCATTTTCCATTTTAGTTAAGCCAACCCAAATTACCCTACCACTAAGCCTAGTATTAAAAACTCAAATTTTATATTACGGACCGTATCCATATTTTATGTAACGACTGGACCAGCCCTTTGCATAGCAGACTGCGCTCACCCGCCGTCTCACTGAGACCAATGGGCTGCCGGGGTCCATGGCCCAATACCTCCAACCCATCACTGTCAGCCCTTTGCATAGCAGACTGCACAGTAAGTACAATTGGTAGTCTCTTACTGAGTCTAAAGGGAGGTTGAGGGATACAATTGGTAGTCTCTTACTGAGGCTAAAGAGAGGTTAAAAGTTCGACTCTTATCTCCAACAACCTACTGTGCAGTCTGCTATGCAAAGGGCTGACAGTGATGAGTTTGAGGTATTGGGTCATGGACTCCGACAGCCCGTTGGTCTCAGTGAGACGGCGGGTGGGCGCAGTCTGCTATGCAAATGGCTGGTCCAGTCGTTACATAAAAGATTGATATGATTTTTTATATGTACAAAACATATTTTATACATGTAAAATATTAAATTTTTAGTGAAAAAATATTGTCGTTTAAATAAATAGCACATAAATACATATTAATAATATAATTTGCATTATGAAGAGTTGAACAAATGAAAAAGTTTTTTGTAGTGCTCCGTTAATTAAAATAGCAGTTAGGCAAGGTGAAGTGTGAAGTGGCTTAAGGATAGGGAGGGGGTGTGAGGTGTGAACAGGTAATTTTCGTTGAAGCAACTGTGATGTTTACATAGTGTATGGACTGATCTGTTCCATTTTTTTAATAACAAAAATTTGTTAACTTAATCTTATTTTAACATCAAACATCAAAATCATTTGTTAACTTTAATCTTATTTAAGTTATTTATGTATGTTTTAGGAGTTTGTAGTTATCAGTCTGCTAGTAAGTGACAAAACAGTATAACTAAATAATCTAATACCGTGTATCAACAGTTAGATGTTTGAATTATATCATACATTTTTCTTTCATTCCAGGCTTACTGCGTTATCCAGGAAAAATGTTCTATTTTTCCATAGAAATAAATTCGTTTAAGAAAGATTTGGGAAATTATTGATGATAAATGAAAGGACTGCTTACAAAGAAAAAGAAGATGGATTTATATTCATACACATGAAAATTATACATAGACAAGAAAAATTCAGGATTCCTCTTTCTGAAAATAGAAATTGATTTCTTTGGAATAATAAGATTATTCCAATTTCAATATTGATGATCTAAGGCATATTAGCATGGTGTAATTCTCTTATTTGAACTGGAGTTTGAAATCAAACTTTTTCTCAAGAGAATAAATGAGTGATTCAGGTGATATCTAATGTAAATTCAACTTTTTACTCATTTGTGGAATCCAAGCGATCTAGGGAGGCTACCATTGCTCTCTTTTCATGAGGATCCATATATCCCTTACCACCTTGTGCCAAATTATTATCAATTTAATCATAAAAAGCTAAATTTTTTAAAATTTTAGACTAAGCTTCAAATAAATTTTAATTTTCAGCTAGCTCCACCCTAACTCTTCGATATATTTCTTGTTGGAAGTATTCTTGATCTCATTGATAACGAATGAAACCAAATAATTCAATTAGGGTAGTTGCTAAGCCATACCACATAGTTCCCCAAGCCAACTGGAGTATGCACAAGATGCTTCTTTTATTCTTTTTCTTTAGTGCTGTTGAGTTATCCTGAACTTGAACTAAATACATCACCCATTAAGTAAATCATTGCACTACGGTCCAACCAATTGCGAGAGAATCAACATATGCCTTTTCGAGAGCAATGCAGTATTCAGTTCTCTTTCTTGATGGGCAAGGGGAGGGATATAACTTAGCGGTAAAGTGTCACATTGACATAGTAGAAATTATTAGTTCGAGCTTGATTATCTCTAAATCCAATGTGAATTTTTTTTATTTTGATTTGTTTCCTACCATCGTGATCAAATGAGAAGATAAGAGGTTAGTGAGATTGACATAAGGGGTAGGGTAGAAAGAGTGAACTCTAAGTGAATATAAAACACTAATCCAAAAGCCATTTTTCCATTTTTAGATACCTATTCAGACTAACGCGATGGATATATTTACATAAAATAATCATAAATAAAATAAAGACAATATATAATATATTTAATAATCTATCTCTATAAATTTTGTGCTAATAAAAAATTTATAAGATATATTGACCCCTATCCATCTATTATTATAAAAATTGTTTCATTTATTTATTTTTTTAAAATTTTTGTTTATATACAAATTGCATTACAAGAAAGAGAAATGTTTCTTTTAAAATTAAAATCTATCTATAGTTGAATATATATATATATATATATATATATATATATATATATATATATATATATTCAACTATAGAATTATATGATAACAATTAATTTCTTTTATTTTTCATTTAATTATTGCATAAGGATTATGCCATGTGCCTCGAAGATCCAATCAATCTAATCAACTAACCAATGTAGGTCATAAAATTCTTGGGTGAACACCTAAATGGGGCCCTAACTTAACTAGGCCACCCAAATAATCTTTATTATTAACATTCTCTATAGGAATTAACATTAATTAATTAAATATGTGAAGTTGCCATGTAATTTGTACTAAATGGAATTCGGTATTAAGTATTAATATTAATTTTGTTTTTGTGTTGTCCTTAGCTCTTAATTAGCATGATTGCTTCCAATCCCTAAAACACCAAATTGGAATCTTAAACTTCACAATCAAAATCTTAAACTTCTCTAATTCCAATTATAAGGTTAGCAAAATTAAAATCCTCATATCCTAAAACCGTACGTGGATTGATTTGCAACCTTTTAATCATTTGCAACCACAGAAGAAAACAAATATAATAGTTTTTATTACAAATTTTCATGATTATAATTTAAGACAAATTGCCAACGTAGCTATGATTAACTCATAAAAGTATTTATATGCGCAAAGATGGCTACATGGAATTCTCTAGTGGCCTTCTTACTAAAAGATAAGGTTTGCATAGTAACTTATCAAGTAGGGAAAATATTTATATATTTAAATTTTATTAATATAATCTATAAGTCATATAACAATATAATGAAAGAAGGTTGCTTTCAAAGAGATTACCCTCAAGTCTCACTAAAAATATAGAAACAATACATCCTTTCAAAAGAAAAAGAAAATTAAACAAAAAGAAAAAAAAAAAAAAAAGAAGACAAGATTGGGCCTTAATACATAATTAAATTGAGATCATGGTACATTGGAATTAATTTAAGGTGATAGAATTGTTTCTAAATTATTGTTGGATATTAATAGCAAGTTCAATGTGGGATTAATCTATTATGGGAGTTGTTATTATTGGACCCTACATTGACAAACATGATTTTCCATTTTTGTCTCTTTAGTTGGTCAATCTTGAAAGTAGTAGGTATTTGGATTGTTAACTTATTGTGCAAACAAGCTTCAAATTCAAACTTCAAATTAATTAACCTAGTTAATGAACCTCCTCATCTAGGGGGAAGAGAAAAAAAAAAAAAAAAAAAAAAGAGAAGAGCAAAGATTAAAGATAAACCATTAATAAATTTTAATTAAGTAGTGCTAGAATTTATTTTAAAATTTTAAAATATTAAATTCGAATACAATCACATCATTTTAAAATCAGTTAAAAAATAAAATAATTTCATATTTTATGCTTAAAATACTCATATTTTATTTTTTTTCTAGAGGGTACTAAAAATTAGGCTTAATACATGTAAAGGAAATTTTTTATTTATTTTCTTAAATTGCAAAAATATTTATGATTTTTTTCTGAAATAAAAATAAAAATAATATTAATTTTATATTTTTATTAAAATTTAAAAAATAGGTTTATAAAAAATAAAATAAAAAATATTTAGTGACACACATTAACTATGATGGAGCCCACAATATTCCATTTATATTTAACAGAAAGTTGCATATGGAAAATTATATTGAAAAAAATGGAAACATAATATGCACAATTGAAAAAAATATTAGAGATCCAATTAAAAATGAATTGAAATATTATAAGTATTTTTAAAGTTATATATATATAAAAAAAAAAAAAACACATTTTTTTCTTTCCCTATTATCTTTCCTCTCTCCTCGTTTTCATTCTCAATGACTGTCTCATTTTTCTGTTTATGGAAGGTCCAATTTTAGATCAAGATCTCGTCGTCGTCATCGTCTTCTTCTTCTTCTTCAATTAATCGATCATCAACTTGAAAAATTTACCCATTTCTGCAGCAAACCTCCACCATTTTTCCACCAAAATTAATTATAATAGTAAAAAAATTAATGTTCTTTGCAAATCATCTCTCTCTAAATCTCCTCCACACCCTCTCTCTCTCTCACTCGTTACCCCTCAACCCAGCTCCCTACTACCTATGAAGGCATCAACTTGAATGGAACTAATAGCCATATCCACCGGATTCTCAAAAAATCACCAAAAAATAAAATTCATTTAGAAAAGTGAGTGCTCTGGTTATGCAAGGAGAAGATGAAGAAATAAAGGGAAAGGCAAAAAGAAAGAGAGAATTCCTTCCACGTCAGTGCGTTCGGCCTAGATGTATTAGGCCTAAAAATTATAAAAGGTCAAAGACTGTGTTTGACGTTGGAAAAAGTATTTTTCGAAAGAAATTTTGTATTTTTATTCTATTGAATTTTGAAAACCGTTTTTAAAATTAAATGAATATTTTTTTTAAAAAATAAATTTGAAAAAATAATTTATAAAAATTAGTCGAGTAAATTAAAAAATTTTAAATATATTTTTTTAATACCCAAAGTAATCTCAAGCGCGAATTAATTAAGAAATTATAATTCAAGACGTTCAAAATCTCATAGTAATACTGTATTACGTGCTTAATGAAATGAGCATGTAGAGGAAGAGATAATAAAGAGGAGGAATATACAATACTATTAAGTCAAGGATGATTAAAATAATTGAGAAAAAAAAATTAACATACTTTTGAAGGGAGGGTTGGGTTGTTAGATAATATTACACAAAAATCAAAAACAAAATAAAATAAGTGAAAGTGGAATAAAGAAGATGGATCATTTTCAAAATTAGCTGGCTGTTTCTTAGGGTTCATAACTTTTATGTGAATTTTCTACATTGGGAAATATGATTATGTTTATTGCTCAACTCACAAGAGTCTAAAAGGGTCACAGATACTAAGAAACAACTGCTACCAATTATATATATATATATAGTTTTTGGAAAGAAATATCTAATAATAAAAACTTCATAAATATGTATGGACTAGTTAATTAGAAACCGTTGATATATATATATATTTTTAAAAAAACTAAGTCTTAGTCTATATATTAATCAAAATTCAAAAATTAAAACCCTAGACTTTAATCATCAGATTTGATTTATCTTTTTTTTTTATTTTATTTGATTGCAGTTTAGTTTATCAATTTTTTCTTTTTTTGGCAGCCCAACTGTGGTTATCTTTTTCTTTTTATCATCTTTTTCTTTTTATATTTTAATCGCATGAAATTTTTCACCAATATATATATATATATACCCTAGGCGATTAGATTCACAATCAGACAAAAGGGTTTTTTTTTTTAACCTGTGCAATATTTGGGGAATATCAATTAATTTGGACTTCCTATTGGGTATTTTGAACAAATTAATAGTTATTTACTTGTCTTCCATCTACCAAACATGGTTAGCAAAGTTAAGCATTTCATCAATTAATTTTGTTGATTTTCACTTTCCATTCATTTGCCTCTCTCTCTTTTCAGTAGTTTAGCAAATGCAAGTGTTAATTATCTATAGCTTTCTAGCCAATTAATTAAAGAAGAAATATCTATACAGTATTGTATTAGTATATACTCCCTTCCTTCAAAAAAAAAAAGGTACTCTTTCTATTCCATTTTGATAGACTCTTTTGTATTTTCATATAGATTAAGAAATAGTTAATATGGTTAAAATTATACATTTTATCTAATATAATTCCAAATTAATTGGGAGTTATTAGTGAAAATTTAAGATAATAAATAACAAAATACCTTAAATAGAAATATAGTATACACAATTATATCTTTCCCAAAAAAAAAAAAGTGAACCATCTTTTTAGGGCAAAAAAAAAAAAAAGTCCATGAAAATATGACGAAAGAGAGCTATTTCTCTTTTTCACATAAATTAAGAAAAGTTGGTTATTGTAGTTATATAACAATTTTTTTTTATTATTTTCCTATCATATCCTTCATATATAATATAAGATGAAAAATGAGAAATTTATATTGATATCAATAAATTTGACAAATAACTAATATTTAAACCAACAATATTGAATACTACAAGGGTTAAAATAATTTCTTAAACAAAAGTTTAATTGTTGATTATGAAGTAATTAAATAAGGGTATGAGAGATAATTCACAAATTAATTAGAGTGTCAAATTAAAATAGCAAGTATGACTATATTTTTGAGACAGGTGAAAAAAAAAATGTAAAAATTTTTACAGAGAGAGTATATAATTAGCTATATATAATGAAAACTACAAGAATTTTATATCACTGTACGTAGTGGCAAATCTTTTTTTGTTTTGTTTTGTTTTGTTTTTTTTTGAGAGAGAGTAATGTTTGTATGTTGAATTTTATTTAATAGTTGGTCTCATTTATTTTGTTAGGGCTTATGTTCCCTCTGTCAATTTAGATGTGAATACCATTTTTATATAAATTTATCACTAAAAATTATTCTCCCAAAAATCCTTTATGATTAAAATAATAAAAACTCTTATTTCCTTGTTATATTAATTCCTCGTAGCAACAAAATTTTTAGAAATTTTTCTTAAACATTTTCAATATTCTTGTAATTATGCATGACAAATCAGGTCATTTTAGGTTCGGATCAATTTTAGGTTATTTGGGTAGATCATCAAATTAAATCTACTTCTAAAAATCAAATTCAAATAATTTTTCTTAATTGCGAAACACTTAAAATGATGAGTGGTGTAGAATAGTAGAAATTAAGGAATTGAAATTGCAGAATTCCTTATTTCTAAGTTCAATCCTTATGCAAATGTGAAGCATATGCATTTAATTTGGAGAATTACAATATAATTTTTTTTTTTGCATAATTTACTGATGTAATTAATAAGACATGATAAGTAGAAAAATGAGGTAATATGGGATGACTAGTCAAACCAGCAACATTAGTAGTAGTTGAGCTGCTCCTTTCTTGTAGTTTGGTGAACGCTCCCATTTTACCATCCTCCAATTCTTCACTTTTGCTTTTCTAAATAAATCTAAAAGATATAAATTTATGTTCTTCATGAATCCATCTAAGCAGTTGAATAAAATGAATCTCCCATGTCATATGAATTATATATATATATATATATATATATATATATATATGAGTGTGTGAGATTCAACTGATTGAACGTCTTATATAGATTCATGAAAGACAGGAATAGCACGATTTTAATAAAAATTAAAATGCTTAATTGTCCAATAGTATAAACTTATATTAAGGAGTCTCATACTTCTTCCTATTAAAAAGTATTTCTTTCGTTTCATTTTTAAATTAATAATATTGTTTTTTTATAAGAATTAAAATATAATTGCATACTCTCAATTGTCCACAAAAATACTTTTGGTTGATTAGATTTTTTTTATTAATTCTTTAAATAATATTTCTTTTTTTTTTCACCCCATCAATACTTACCAAAAAATAGAGAAATATGTGTTAAAAAAAAGAGAAAGTTAGTAGATAAATTAATGTAGTGGAGCTCAATAAAGAAAGATAAAATTGAAAAAAAATAATTAATTTTTTAAAAAGGATACTTAAAAATAGAACCAAAAAAAAATATCTATTTAAAGTGGAACAGACTGATCAATTACTAAATATAAGAAATCTGACAAAATTCAAAAATAGGAAACTCTGACAAGTCAAATGTTCATATGAGAAAGAGAATGAAATAGAAGCTAAGAAAAGAATGGAATAAAAGGGGTATTTTTAGATCCACCAAATATAAATATATTTTTTAAAAGGGAATTTGCACATCAGAATCTCATAGATTGAACCTAAATATAATTGAATTAACTTGTTTGTATAGTTGGAAATGGGTCCAACCAGCCTCCCTATATAACTATTCTACAAAAAAAAATTAAAAAAAGGAAAAAGATTATTATATGAAAGAAAAATAAAATTAATAAGAAACTAGAAGCTTGGTTTGTCATCATGTGTTTGATTTGTTAGAAGCTGAGGGGTGTGAAAACAATTTGCTGTACAAATCCCAAAATACTGCTAACGTTGTAGTCTTCTTGAGATCCTTAAATTGGATTTTTAAAACATCTCCATATAAGATTCAACAAAGGAGCAAAAAGGAGTTTTCCATTGAAATTCTACCCTTCTCTTGGCTTGTGCGTTCTAGCTAGCAGTTTTTAAGATAATGGATTAGCTTCCTCAGCTCGCACTTCATCAGGAAGCATATAGTTTGAGATTACTCACTTCTTTCACCAGCATATTGAACTTACCCTCTTTGGAGATAAATTGAAGAGGAATAACATGGAAGAGAAGCATGAAGTTGATAAGATTGATGATGGGATGCTCCCTGGATTTCGGTTTCATCCAACCGACGAGGAACTTGTTGGTTTTTACCTGAAAAGAAAGATTCAGCAGCGACCTCTGCCTATTGAGTTGATTAAGCAAGTGGATATCTATAAATATGATCCCTGGGATCTTCCAAGTAAGAGTCATTGTTTTGTTCATAGTTTTGGTTCCTTTTTTTTTCTATTACAAAGGGTTCAAACTCGAAACTTCGAAACTTCTGGTCGCCAATCCTGTACCACTGAACCAAAAGCTTATTGGCAATTCTGGTCTTCTTTTGAATTTTGATTTCTCATTTTTTGTTCTTTTTTTTTTTTTTTTTTGCGGGAAGAATTTGCTACAACGGGGGAAAAAGAATGGTACTTTTACTGTCCAAGAGATCGAAAATACAGGAACAGCGCCAGGCCGAATCGAGTTACAGGAGCTGGATTTTGGAAAGCAACAGGAACAGATCGTCCTATATACTCCGCGGATGGAACTAAGTGCATGGGTTTGAAGAAATCTCTGGTTTTCTACAGAGGCAGAGCTGCTAAAGGCATTAAAACAGACTGGATGATGCATGAATTTCGACTTCCTCCTCTTGCTGAACCCTCACCGCCACCAAAGAAGCTCCTTGACAAATCCCTTCCACCCAATGTATGATCTCTACATTTCTTTAAAACCTTATTAATTCTCCAAAATTAATCAATATTCACTGATAATTAAAGAATTATTGGAAAACAGGACGCATGGGCTATTTGCAGGATATTCAAGAAAACCAATTCCATGGCACAGAGAGCTCTTAATCATTCTTGGATTTCCCATTTACAAGATACTGCTGTACCAACTGATATATTCAACCATGGCTCACACTGTGCTCAGTTCAGTTCAGAGAACATTTCCTACACCACGGAAATCGGGTCGGTTTTTCAAATATGCTCCAATAATGAATTACAACAACAACCCTCTTCTTCTTCTGCTACCTTCTCTGCTTTAGATATATCCTCTTACAAACCTATGAATTCGACCATGGATAAGCCATCTATATTCCCTGTTTCCAATGGAGCTGTTTCCAATAACTGGATGTTTTCGCCACTCAACCCTGCTTTAGACTTTGAAGGATCGCAACAGGAGCAATTCAGTGGTTTCTGTGTGAGTTTGGGTGAAGATGCACAGGCTGATCATAAGAATCAAACTGGAATTCACCATGATAATAACCAGGTCGAATGGGGAAGTATTCGATCCATTGGATTTCCTTTCAGTTTGCCTTCTAACTTACCAGATGCTTGGGATTCACCACCTTGTCCTAGTGAGATCTCTTCCACTTATTCCACGAACAAATGCTATACTTAAATCCTGTTGTTCACGAAATGAAATGGGATTTAATTATAGCATATTGTTAGCAATTTATAGTTTATATATAAGCAAGTATATCCTGCTTTGGTGAATAGTTTGGAGATGCACTCCAAAATGTGTATGTTTGGTATGAGGGCGGATTTACATTAGTGTCCCCGTTACCAATCAAAATATGGAATATATATATTTCTTGCTATTATACTGAAATTTATTTTTATTCCCACGTATTTAATATATTAAGGGTTGTTTGGAATTGCTGTTAGTTATTCAAAAAAAATATTTAAATTTTTTTTATTTAATTGACTAATTTTTTAAATTTTTTATAAACTAATTTTTGCAAATCTATTTCTGAAAAAAAAACATTTATTTATATGTTTCTTTCCAAAAATAGTTTTTAAAATTCAAAAAACTTTAAAATAAATTTTTTTTCTTTAAAAACGTTTTTGACAAACTCAATGTCAAACGAGCTCTAAATGTTTTATTCAATTAACTAAGTTTACCCAAAATTTGTTTCGATTGAAGCTAACTTCTAGACTCATCCATGTTTAGTATTATATATTTGTTTACATATATTATAATTATAGGCACTCTTGATTGAATTTTTGTGGCTTAAATCCGACCTATATTTCCTTGGGTAGAAAGCACAAAAGCATATGCAAATTATAAAAGAATTAAAGCATATATGCATGCATGGTCAAGGACTCAAGTAGTCAAATGCTAAACTCAGCAACTCTAGACTATTTTTTTGTGAATAACAACATAGAAATTGCCACAAGCAACATCACATGACAAAATATAACTAGGAGCAATGTATCGGTTAGAATTTCAAATCAATGGTACGAAAGTAAGAAGATCAATATTTTGTCCAAAATTTCACATTATAGTCAGATATTTTGTTCAAAACAAGTCATCTAATTAATTATGTGATTCACATTACATTTTAATCTAAATAAAGACTAGAGAGGTCAATTATATTTTTCAAAGTTAATATACGTGTGTGCTCATTTAACATATAAATAGCAATCTAGTAAAGTTTTATCAAATACTTGAAATTTTTTCACTATCGGCTATCAACAACACTTGGCTATTTTCAAACTAAATTTATTTTTCTCATTTTACGTTTTCTTGCATTTAGTTATGAAGGAACAAATTTACTTGAAATATTAGATTCCCAATAAAAGATATTATCAAATAAACTAAATTCCTGCAAAATCCTATCTTGAATGTACAATATTTAATTTCCAACAAATTGCAATTCATTTAAATTACTCATTCCAAACAAAAAAAAAGCCCACTTTTCTTTTCACATATAATAAAAAAGTTAGGTATTGTAGTTACATGACAAATTTTTATTTTATTTTATTATACCATTCATTTATATTAGATGAAAGATGGAAAATTTAAATTGCTATCATTAAATTTGACAAATGACAAACATTAAACCAATAATATTTAATATCATATGGATTAAAACATTTTTCTTTTAAAAAAAAACTAAATAAAAGATTGTTAATTATAAAACAATTTAATAGGGGTATAAAAGACAATTAACAAATTAATTGTAATGTAAAAATTGTAAGAGAGACTGTTTTGAAACAAACGAAAAAATTAAAATAAGAAGTTAACAAGGTGTATTTTATATTTTTTGAACTTGGAAAACTTATTGGTAAAACGTTATCCTTCGTCTAAAGGAACTCTGATTTTGTATTACTCGAAAGTTTTTTCCCAATTGCAAACAGGAAGAAACTTAGTCACCGATATTATTTAGAATACATCGGAGCACCTTAAACAAGTCAAGATGGCCGAGTTGGTCTAAGGCGCCAGTTTCAGGTACTGGTCCGAAAGGGCATGGGTTCGAATCCCATTCTTGACAAGTTACATTTTTTCTTTAAGTGGGAAAATGCTAAAACAATACTTTCCCAGTTTTAATTTGACCAGGTTCAGGCAAAAGCATTCCAGCTAAAATAATATCATTACATCATTCGAATCGGCAGTATTAATACTTGATCAAATAACTTATTGTATTGAGTAGAATATCCATGTCTCCACTGTTCATCAAGCCTGATATACCAGCTTTCATGGCACTTCCTACTCTATTGAAGGCTTTGAATCTATTTATCTTCTTCGATAAAAGGGCCATGACCTTTCCCCCATAAATAAACTAAAAACAAGAACAAAAAAGAAAATGCAAGAGAGAAAAGGGCCTTGAACCAATTGTCATGACTACTGCACAATGCTAATATTAGCTTTCAATTTTAACTATTTATTTCATTTTTACCATTAAAAAGAACCTAGAGGAATAAAAATTATAAGCTCAATGTAACAATTATTCTCAAAAATAAGCGCCATTTTGATCATAGGATAAACGAATTCAGTAATTATGCTAGAAGAAAAAAGCACAAATTATCACATAAAACAACAATTTGATTGAGCTATCAAAATTTGACAAACACAATAACATAACAGGAGTAAAATCTATTTAAGTGATATAATTAATAAATGAATTGAATATAAATTAATATCATTGACACATATACAATTACAACACATTTAAAATAATATTTTAGTAATTTTTTAGACAATTATTTTAATATAAAATATAAATTATATGTTTAACAATTAGATATAACTTTTTATAAAAATTAAACAATATACACTCTAATTTAGAAGTACAAAAATGATAAATAATTTAAAATAATAATATTTTATGCATTTTAACATATAATATAGTAACAAACATATTAATCAAATCAATCCATTAACGACATGACAATAAATAAATTGGATGCAAGTTGAGAAAAATCAAAGTTTCAACATGACAAACACAAATTGACACCTCTACAATTTGACCATGAATTCTAGTCAAAAGAACAAATAAGAATTTAATATCGGACAAAAATCTCCAAAGAGAAGTTCAAATTCATTTGAGATCAATCACACCAAAATTTCTCTCTAGCATATCCTCTAACTCACAAGACTTGATTTATCACCCTCTCATTCTAATTCTTTGAAATTTGCTTCTCCTTTGCCTTCTGAATCTTCAATACCTTCTTCACAATCTTTTGCTCCTCAACCAAGAAAGCTCGGATAATCCTGCACATATGTAAGAAAAAATTATTCAAATCAACTGCCATCACATTGAAACCAGCAGTTACAGCACCAGTTATCTACCTCTCTCCAGCAGCACTCCCAGATACTACACCACCATAGGCGCGATTGACAGTGAGTGGGTTCCTGGAAAACCCAAAAAGCCAATTAGTCAGGTTCTGTGAAAATATTCTCATAGGAAGTGGTGCATAGTCATTGACTTGGCATGCATTAATTTACTCAAAACAGGAGCAGATGAACTCTTCAACTGATCCATAAAAAATTATGCAGATAGAATAGGAAAATAACATGCTAGAACATTACAATGACATAAATATAAAACACTTCGCAGATCACATTGACTAATCATAC